>JAQIUQ010003532.1:0-322500 GCA_030378365.1 Hybognathus amarus
TACATGGACGGCGGTGTCAGCCATACGAGGCACTATCCAGCTCGTCGGGAGCAGCTGGGGGTTAGGTGTCTTGCTCATGGACACCTCGACACTTGGTCAGGTGGAACCGAGGACTGAACCTTCCAGTTTGTGGACAATCTACAAGAACCACTGAGCCACTGCCGCATCAACTGCAACTTGTGTTTGGAGAGAGAGAAATGCTGACTATGACCCCGATTAACACCATCCCTACAATCAAGCATGGGGTGAAAACATGCTCTGCGACTGTTTCTCTGGTAAGGGTACAGGACAACTTGGCGCTGATGGATGGGGCCATGTACCGTCAAATCTTGGATGAGAACCTCCTTCCTTCAGCCAAAACACTGGAGATGGGTCTTCCAGCATGAGAATGACCCAAAACATGCCGCCAAGGCAACAAAGGAGAAGAAGAAGCACATTAAGGTCTTGGAGTGGCCAAGCCAGTCTCCAGACCGTAATCCTATTGAAAATCTGTGGAGGGAGCTGAAACTTCGAGTTGCCAAGTGACAGTCAAGAAACCTTAAGGATTCCCTCCTGAGATGTGTGCAAACCTGATGATCAACTACAAGAAACGTATTACCTCTGTGCTTGCCAATAAAGGTGGTTTTGTCTGGGGATCAAATACTTATTTCACTTACTGAAATGCAAATTCATTTATGACCTTTATATAATGTTTTTTTCCAGATTTTGTGGTTGATATTCTGTCTCTATCCATTAAAATAAACCTAACATACAAATCAGCAGGTGATCAAATAATGAATTCCCCCATTGTGTTTATACAGTATATAACAGTTTTAACTATACTTTTTATTTGGGGTGGTCCTTAGGCTAAATCCCAATTCACCCCTTGGCCCTACCCCTTGATTTCGAGTGTACCCCTTGGCCCTTAAAACAGAGTTACTAGGGCCAAGGGGTTGAAACATTCCCTACAAAATGGAACAGCCCTTCATGAACCCGACACGTCATCAGTCGGCGGCAATGGCTCTGCCGTTACAGAGTTTTACAGGATTTCTCCATGACAACGACTGACAATCAGCGCAGCTGCTCTTAACTTTGAATAAACATGATTATTCCTCGAAATGTATGTCTTTTCTGATCGGAAAGGTAATTTATTACCATTTCTTAATTCAAACGACTATAGTGTTATAATAAGAGTAAATAAAGTGCGTGGTAGAATCATCTGCCGCTAAATTTAAATGTTTAACCGTTTGCGAAGCCATCTCGCCGGTGATTTGCGATGCATTATGTGAACTTTCTCGTAGCCCTGCGTTTGGAGTGTGCCTCTGAAAAATCTCTGTTTCGAGGGCTATGTAGCCCTACCCCTCGATCTCAACAATCGGGACACCCTACCCCTAGACATGAACGCGCAAAAACAGAGGGGTAGGGCCAAGGGGTGAATTGGGATTGAGCCTTATTGTGATTGTGTGTGTGTATGTGAGACCTAAGCCTCTTCTTTTAGTTGCAGACTGTCATGGATGATCCTTTTCACAAACTCCAGCTCTCCACCCTCTGCCATGATCTCAGTGACACCCCCTGTGTTGATGGAGCTGGGCGGAGGTCTGCGGGAGTTTCTCGAATTCACTCCCTGACGGAGATGACAGAAAAGAGGGGAAGAAACGGAGGACTGAATGGATAACAGCTATTGTCTTGTGCACAAAGAGATAGATACTGCTGGAAGGGGGTAATGTCTGTTGAAACACTGGAGCTGAATGTACCTTTGCTTCTAACTGATTGGCAAAGAAAGGAGGATTGCACATGCAGAAATCATAGACAATGGATTCTTCCTTTAGCGCATCCATCAGCAGAGTCTTTTGGGGCACCTTTACCACTGCAACACACACATTTATGCGGTTCAGTGGGTTAAATTACATATAAAACTGTCAAGCTCTCTCACTACATCACACACAAACCATACCTACCTTTAATGAGCTCTGCCATGTGGTTTTGCTCAACGTTCTTCTTCGCATAATTAAAGCAGATGTCATCCACTTCTGTGGCGAGGAAGAACCAGCCATTCATTGTGGCTCCCAGCAGGGGGTAAATACAGGAAGCACCAGTACCTGCACACAGCCAAAACCCATCATATCACAAGCTTCAATACAAATGAATTATGATCTGCCTGAGTCTTTACATAAACATATTTTTCATGTGGTGACGACACTTCAGATCAAAAGTGCGATTCAGAAAATGTGAATTATTGTATGCAAAACTGAGCACAGAATGAGTATTAGCTGAATATATCATCTAGGAAAGGAGAAATCAGATGTAATATTAATAACTAAAGGATTCAAAGGAGTGGAATAATAATAATTCATTCAGCTAAATGAATAATACTCCTAACTGTATAATAATAAAAAAAATATATATATATATATATATATATATATATATATATATATATATATACATATATATATATTTTTTTATTATTATATATATATATATATATATATATATATATATATATATATATTATATATATATTATATATATAATAAAAAATGAAAAAATATTATTAAATAAAAATACAGTACAATAAAACGCTGAATAAATACCTGAACCATTTACATATAAAAATATGAACATAATTTATTATGAGTGAGCTCTGCTAGAAATGTTGATGCATGCCATATTTTTGTAATTTTCGCTGCATAACATGGAATTAAACAGAAAGTACAATAGCAATTCCAAATGATTTTTTTTTTTTTTTTTACTACTAAGCGTTAGGACTCTCAAGCATTAGTGATGAAGATGAAGTGCAAGCAACTGCCTGAACAGAGTGACTTATGAATATAATGTAGTTAGACTGAGGCAGGACAGCTCTATGGCCATCCACTCATGCCAGTCAGGCAGAGCTTTAAACGGACTGAAATTTAGCAGAACTGAACAAAGATGAGACCCATAAGGTCGGAATAAAAATAGATTTCGGGTTATTTATCAGTGTGTGTGACACTAACACCACTAATCTCATTTCACAGTTGACAAAGGTCTTTCATCTGCAATCTAACCCAATCAGCAGAGCCACAACTTATATCACTCACACAATCTGACACAACGGCCAAAGACATCCATCTGAATGCGTATGGATGCAACACCAACGCTTTTAAGGAGACAAAATAAAGACAACTTTTTAGAGACTTTTCTGCTAAATAACTGACAACAGTAAACTCGAAAGGTTGCATGCTAATCACAACTACGCCACAAAAACTATTACAGAACGAAACATTTATGGTGAATTATGAATATTTACAGACAATTTTAATACATAAGATGTTTGTATATATTTGTACCATTATTATATTATTGTTTTTATTTTATTACACACATACATACACAAATATATGTATATATATTAATTATTTCTAAAAATATTTAAGTCTTAATATATTATATTTCATCACTCGACACTTGTGTCCTATTTATGCCGAAAACAACAGTAAATATGGACAGTTGCTAAAATATTTAGAGAGACAGGACAGAGAGGATGGATGTGATGATGGTCGATAAAGTAGAATATTTTAATCCAGAGGATACTGGTGGCATGCGAGTCCAGCACTGTCGTACTCTCCTGCAGCCTGTGTGTGTGTAAACCAATAAGCAGCACCTGCCGAAACCCGATTCCCCCAGCCCAGCCTGCGAGAGCCGCAAAGAGCTTTTAACAGGATAACACCAGTGAGTCTGAGCTGGCATACCAATGTTGATGCCCTCCGGGGGGGTTCCCCTGTCCCCAATCAGGTCCTCCACCCAGTGGATGTAGTTAAGGCGGAGCGGCACAGTGGGATGAGCCGTTCCAGAGGGATCTCGATGGTTAGGCCAAAATCCTCTTTCAGCAGGGTACATGTGAGAGCCCGAACAGCCTCCGGGTCTTTAAAGTTGAGCCTGTGGGAGGGGATGAGAGTTTAGTGGTGGGTAATAGACAAAAAAGTACAGGGAGGGGTCAGCTAATAGTCATTCTTAAAAACACACCACAGTCTCTTTTCAATTCATTAGTGCTGAATGAAACCATGCAGAAGCACCAGATGCAAATTGGTTTGCAAAAAATGTATTAACTCTTCCCAGCCATTGGCGCAATTTTGCTTGGTCGCAGATGTCACCACGATTCATCCGTGTTGGGGGTGCTATTACGCATCTTCTAAAAGAGCAATCTTATCAACGGATCCAAAAACAAGTGAAGCAGCAGCAGAAACAAGTGATAGAAGCATTCCTTATGCATATGTAAGCTAACAGCAGTTAAATCAAATCTGCCTAATGTTACTGAAATTTTGACCCAGGAAAAGGTATAGGACTGTGCTTTGAGGGTGTTGATGGACACAATCTATATGATTCTCAATCCAATCTGTCTTTGACAAAATGCAATTTTGTGACTTTTTGTTAAAAATGTTACTTTTTTATGAAACACCCACATTCAAGTGTTGATAAAAAATAATACATGAAGCTAGAAAATAAACTATATTTTTTGTTTGTTTAAAAAGCAGAGGCTCTGTTCTTTTAATATATTGTATGTTCAGATACAACAAAGTATTACTGGAGGCCATGAAAGGTTTGTGAACATTTTAAAAAATGCTGTCACCACATGAACTTAAAAAAAGAAAAAAAGAAGAAAGAGTTAATGTAAGAAATGCCTTCATAAAAGCAGTGCATAGAATGCTCTGCATTGAATTTTTTTTTTTTCAAGTTTTTCAAATTTCGAATTGTATATATATATATATATATATATATATATATAGGGCTGGCAAACGATTAATCGCCATTAATTGCATCCAAAATAAAAGTTTGTGTTTACATAATGTATGTGGGTGCTCTGTGTATAATTATTTAATATATAGAAATACACACACATGCTTGCATATATTTAAGAAATATTTTTCATGTACTGTATATAGCTACTGTATATACATTTAAATATAATTTAGATTTTATATAAATATAAATATTTTATATATAAATAATATATTTTTTTCTTAAATATACATGCATGTGTGTGTATTTATATATACAAAATAATTATACACAGTGCACCCACATATATTATGTAAACACAAACTTTTATTATGGAAATGCAGAATTCAATAAACTATTTGCCAGCTCTACAATATATATATATATATATATATATATATATATATATAAATAATGTGCAAATCTGCAAAAATAAAATACAAATAAATGCATTTTATGTGCAAAGCATTTTATACTTTGTGACAGGTCTTGAGCTTCATCATTATAAATGGTTGTACGAAATCAAAACTGCTACAAAATGCACTTAATATTTTGAGGGAAAGTGATGTGGTAGAGCAAAATGCACTATTTGGAATCATCAACAACAACAAAAAAACTATTGGATTTCATTCTGCAAATATGATGTAATCATCACCAAGATTAGTCCTATTCACTCTAAATTCTTAATGTACATCTTAGAGCATTCCAGAGGTGGTAATGTCACGTTTCTGTGGTTATAAAAGCAGGAGTGTGAGAGGTGTAATTAGGGTGCTTCACACAGCTCACACCTCTATAGATGTAATTAAACGCTCCATGCAGCAGTGCATGTCTAGGCACATCTGAAGGAAGCAAGATGTGCATGTTAGCCCTGCGTGGCTATGATGCTGTGGAACAAAGCCATGGAGTGTGAAATGCTATTTTGCAGAGCCTTTAAAAACACCTGCACCCCACCCTAAGCTTTAGAGCTCTCATCACAAAAGGGCTATGCCGACATTAAGGAGAGAATGTGTTCTCTAAGTAATGGCTGTCCTGGGCTTAAAGAGATGTGAAAGTATTATGAAATTAGAAAAAGTACTTTAGCTCAAAACAGCCTGATGATTGTGATATTACATTTGATGTAAATATGTTAGAGATGGAAATGTCAATGCACAAAAAAAACATGCAAATCTTTTTGGCTACTCATTGGGATGTATAGCCAATTGCTGGTAGGCCAGAGGAAGATAGCAGTCGAGTTTTATGAAATGGTTAGACCCTGGTGGTTAAAGGCTGTGGTTTGGGAAGAGCAATTTTCTTTTTAGTGTTGATTAATATGATGCTCATATTAAAAAACAAAAAGATGAAGAAAAAAAGATTAAAAAAAGGGACAACCTAAAACCACTGACAGCTTAATAGTATTCGCTGATATCTGTGGAAATAAAATCAACAACCATTATTAATCCTATTAAAGGATATGACTAGAATACATACACAAATATAATGGTGTCCAAAGTCTAAAACTACCAGATTATGAGAATATATTTTCATATTTATATATATAGAAAAATATACATTAGAAAAAATCAGTTAATGACTTTAAATTGACTTGTCAATAGAGACCAGAAACTGTCTGGTTACTGATATTCTTCTAAATATCAGAAAATCATCTGAATGGATTCAAAAAACGGTAAAATTCAACTATTTTACTTAGCTATTAGCTATTTCCAAAGAAAAAGTGAGATATCCCTTTAAGGAACATCAGTGGACCACAGTCTTTAACATTGCAAGAATCATTTATTCACGCACAAATGAGACCACAACACAAGAGAGGAAACATTTGTCATGTGAAAACTCCAATATCTTTATAATTTATTAACACATTAGCCCTAATTAATCCAGTTTTTCAATCCAGCCTATTAATCTAAAAGATTTGACCTTGGGAATTAAATATGAATATGAATGCGTAGAAGGTTTCCATGGCTACCACTTAACAGGATTAACTACAGTAATAAAACCTTCGTGAAGCACAAATGTCGACAGTAAATTAAACAAAGGCTCAGTAAAGATCAGGTGTTGACATTACAAAGAGGGCCAGATATGGTATAATGGAGATCTAGCAGCTCATCTGGTCCTCGCACAGTGTGTAAATGATCCTGTGTAACTGTGGCTGACCTTGCATCCGTCAGATCATAATCAGTGTGCAGAGGACGAGGCAGTGAGCACCGTTAACCTGCCCTCTATTTTAAGCCTCCATGTGAATCGCTCAGCTCACAGGACAAACACCAACGTGCACCAGCCCCAGCCGTCTCCACAGTAACTGCTATAGCGCATGTGAGGAGCTCACCCGCCCACAAGGAGTGTGTGTCAGTAGAGCACAAGCAGTATGGATGTGTGTTAGGTGTGAGAGGACAGTGATGCTGACGTGAGTTGGGTGTGTATATGGGCGGATCTGGCTACAGAGAATGAGAAGCTCAGCAAGCTTGCCAACCCTCTAGACTGAAGGACACAGACTGGAATAACGGATAAAGAAACATACAGTAAGCTGCAAAAGGATGGTTTATCAAGTGGAAGTCAGAAGATTCAGAACATGATGTGTCTGAACATCACAAAAAAGAAGCTAAATAACAACAAATATTGCCGGAAAACCAAAAATTACACACTTACTACTATTCGGGTTGCAGTATATGTGAAGTCGTCACATAAGTCCTGAAGGAAAACCATTGTTCTAACCAATCATACTTAACCCAACAGCGCAGCATGGGTCTTACCCATCAGCACCATCATCAACACAAGGTCACCTCTGCAGCTCAAATTAACCACGTTTTAATACCCCGAAACTGAACGCTTCTAAAGCCGAACATTAGCGAACAAAGCATAGATGCTGAAAACAATCCACGGCTTTTTGTTGCATTCTTTAAGAACAAAGAATCTCAGCCGTGTGTTATAATGAGATAATAAAGAGCCGAGTGGTCTTATGAGGATTGGCGATTTCCACCAACTGTCAAGTTTTCTTGGTTTTGTCAGCACCTCAAATCTCCATGTGAACAGGATCTGGTTTTAGACTTAACACAAGCATGATGAATATCCTGGGGACGATCTCACCTATAAGATTTGAGATTACAAAGAATGGTTTCTGAAATTTTGAAAGTAGAAACTAAAAGCCAAACTGCAAGTCACGTCATTTAAATGAGAACTCCGCAAACAATTAACCTTATTATGAATGATCTTAGAAAATAGTCTCGATAAGTCGATCCCGAACGCCGTTCATACAGTTCAGAAGTTCGCTGAACTTCATACAGTTCAGATCACTCAGCACGTCGTTCGTGGTTCGACTTATCGAGACTATATTCTAAGATGGCTCCTGTCTGTATACAAGAAGTGAACTGTCTTTATAACGTATCTTCTTATTAAACGATCTGTACACTTACAAAGTTCTCAATGCTTCGTTTTGTATGTATGGACACTCATTATGTTACTGTGTTAGTGTGGGGCTATTTTGAGCCTTGTTCAGTGGTATAAACTGAGCGATTTCTTTTTACGTAGTCAATGCCCCCAGTGCTTGCATTATACGCTAAACAGTTTTTAGAGATAAAACTCTTTAAATTCGATTATCATGAAAACAAATCTCAGAGAACGATTGCACTAGGTACCAATGTTTTATTAGACCAAAGGTTCATTGTTTGCCAGAGTTCTCCTTTAAAGGGGTGATTCAAATTTTCAGAAGAAGATCAACACCTACTTCAACACGACCGGGTTTGTCATATTGGATCTGACTGGAATTGTGCAACACACAGACTCTAGGGTCGAACATCTATGGGCGAATCATTTCAGTTGCCATTTTACAACCAGGTTCCCACCCCTCGGTTAACTTCAAATTCAAGGACTATTCAAGGACTTTCCAGGTCCTACACCCTTAAATTACAAGGATTTACTGTGGGGACAACATAGTGTAGATTAAATAAATTATAAAATATTCCGAATATCTTGAAACTTGCATTTTCCAGGCATCATGTTTAAGTGGTTTCAGCCTATTTTTGCATTGTTTCACGGTGTGTTTGTGAAACGTTGAGGTATCATCGTTAGTCGTTTTGTGCGCATGTGAATGTCATGGCAACGGATAACAAAGTACCTCACGCAGGGAAACACTTAATGTAACGCGCAAATGTGAGTAACTGACGTATATCAAGCAGGCTAATATTCAAGTGTCCCGAAGTGTTGGTGAAATAACACATTCAGCGACCGGAGGGATTTTTTTTCCAGAAAAGCTCTTGCACAAAATAAATTCAAGCACTTTTAAGGACCTGTCTCTATTTTCAAAAACTTTCCAGGGCCTTGAATTTTGTTTCTCAGATTCACAAACTTTCAATGATTTCAAGGACCCGTGGGAACCCTGTACAACATTAGATGTTTTACAAAACAATTTCCCACATACACAGACGAGGTCGAGTTGAAACTGCGCTCGATTTACTTCCAAGTCTTCAGTGCGAGACGCCCATAAAAATCAAGCGTTTCTGAGCTGGGCTGAAAACTCAGGGTAAAAAATAGCGTATTACTTATTCATTTTGATGTTTTTTTGAATGCAAAAACCAAGCGAACGTCATAATTTCACCTCAGACAACAATATAATAAAATTTAAAAAGCCAGTCTATGACCCCTTTAAAATAAATCCTGTCATTATTTACTCATACCTTCATGTCGTTCCAAACCTGTATGACTCTTTCTTCTTCTGTGGAAAACAAAAGATAATTTGAAGAATGTCTAAGCTGCACTTCTCCAAATTAAAGTGAATGGTGACCATAGGCTGTCAAACTCCAAAAAGGGCATAAAAGCCCTTAAGATCATCATAAAAGTGGTCCATGCAATTTATGAACTGTATTCAATCTTGAAGCCATGCAATATTGTTGTGTAATGAATAGAAATCTTACTTAACAACCGTGGTGGTCACCATTAACTTTCACTCTATAGAAAAGAGCAGTTTGGACATTCTGCTAAATTTCTCCTTTTGCGTTCCACAGAAGAAAGTTATACAGGTATAATTACATGAGGATGAGTAAATGATGACAGAACTTACATTTTTGGCTGCTCTATTCCTAACACAAGCTGATGGCTAATGCTGGCATGTGTCAGAAACTGACACCTCAACAAGAAGAGCGTGAGTTTAAATTTAGGATTAGCCCTGACGGAGAGAGCAGAGAGGGATGAGCCATGCGAGACGCCCCCTCCATGTCCCCGCATCTCATTTGTAGCGACTGAGGCTGAACCCCACAATTACGCCCAACATTTAAGCAGAGGGCCCTCACAAGGACAGCCCTCCGCTGCATAAACTAATGCAATTCACTGTCTGCCAGGGTGCGAGATTAATGCTACTTTTACTGCAGATAGAAGCTACTGAAGATCCCACACAGACTTCTTTCACTGCAGTAATTAAATTAAAGGGATAGTTTACCCCAAATATGAAAATCTGCACTGGAGGTCTTAGAGATGTATTATTTTAATAACTTATTTATTTTTTTTAAAAGTTGTATTTAGCAAGGATACATTAAATTGCTACAAAATAATCAACAGTAAAGACATTTACAATGTTACAAAATATTTCTATTTTAAATAAATGTTTCTTTTGAACTTACAATTTATGAAAGAATCCAGAAAAGATATTAAGCAGCATAAATGTTTGACGAATTTTTTCTTGAGCACCAAATAGGCATATCAGAATGAATTGAGAAGGTATGCTGAAAATCCATCACAGGAATAAAATCACACTTTATAATATATTAAAATAGAAAATTATTGGTCAAAACTGATCAAATAAAAAATATATGCGACCTTGGTGAGCACAAGAGAGCACGTTTCAAAAACATCTTCCTGACCCCAAACATTTCAACAATATAGGTTTGGAACAACATGAAGAGTTGTGAACGAACAGAATTCCCGTTTTGGATTTCCTTAAAATACCACACTGTATTCTGAATTTTTTATGTCTCCCCAATTCTTTCCAGGTTGTTCACGAGCCTCTGGTTCATGCCTTCTAATCCCATCTCTCTCTGGATGACATGTGCACCCCAAATCTTTCCTCTCCTTTTCATATCTTTCTCATCCAGTGGCAGCAGAGGAAAAATGATGGGGAAAAGGATTCCCTTGTCGTACCCATATCCCTCTTAGTGAGTGTCTATTTCCAGATTAGACCCTATCCTCCAAACTGTGGCATAAGAGACTTAGGAAAGAAATGGAAGGAAGCTTATCTCAGCCAGCAATGTCTGGAGTCTGAATGACGAAAAGGAGAAGCTGATGATAATAAACTTAATATTTTGGCAAAACCCACGTCTTAAGACTAAGTTGCGGTGCTATCTTGAGAAGTTTCAAGAGTTAAATGCCAGATCAGTTTTAACAAATCTCTAAGCATACCACAAGAATACTATCTAATATTCTACTATGACTATTCCTGCAATACTGTGCACATTATGTAAATTTTCTGTATTTTATACTATTCTGACTATCACTTAATTCACCAAAATGTGCAAAGAAAAAAAACCTGCATAAAATCCTATATCACAGAATGAAATGCGTTTGACTTGACCTTGTACAACCAACATGTTGAATCAGCCAGAGATAGTAACTCATGCCTCATTATTTATGACTGTCAAAAGTTATATTTGTAGAAAAAACAAGTACCGCACACGTCCTGCGCGTCCGCACACCGGACGCGGCAGCGCCGCGCCTACAGGACAACTCAAGGTATTCGCACACGGACGCGCACTTTCTCATCAGTATATGGCCAGCAATATCGTAATGTTTAATGACAGGAGATGAAGATAATGTCTGTTCTATGTTATGATTGTACTGTACAATTAAATACAGATCGTTGCTGAGTCTGCAGTATGAAAACTTTACCTCAGTTCATCCGTTAACTGAATGAATTGAGAATCTCACCTGAAAAATCCAATAACATCAGCAATTGTCATTCAAGCAGCTGATTTCTGTAAATGAATGCAAAACTAAATGTATATTGCAGCATAGGGCGAAGTCAGGACCCATCAGCAACGATTTGAGACAAAAATAATTTCAATTTGATATAAAACTATGTAAATGGCGCTCTGTGGCGCTGCAGGGTTTTGAACACAGTCCTGAGCCGTCGCTGGGCACCGCGGACAGACGCCGAATGGCGCCGCCGGTGTGTGTACACTCATAGAGAATAATGTGTTCGAATTCTTAAAGACGTGGCGCTGCGCGACACAGGCAATGTTCAAAAAACAGCACTGTTTAAAATTTACATTTTATAGTATGTGATATTAAATGCATTATCCAAATATCAATTATTTAAATAATGCATTTTATCACATTTTATAAAATTCAGTAACCAATATGCAATGTATAGCGCACAGTGGTTTTTAAGCTAGCACAGCTGTCAGAGCATAATCAGAGATAAAAAGTGAAAAAGAGAAAGTGTGTGTATGTGTCATATATATGTGTGTGCGTGTTAAAGAGAGATGGGGAGCATGTGAGTCCAGGACACTGTAACGTACACCTGCTTCAAGACAGCAGGAGGATTTACAGTTTTAGATTTTGAAAAAAAAAAAAAAAAAAAAAACAACAACATGCAAATGTGTGTCAAACTAACACCTGCTGCAGAATTAATTTACATTTAAACAATGTCGTTTCCTCCTGTTGACAATGAGATTGTCAGACCAAACATGCATAAACATGAGCCATAAACATCTCCAGACATCTGACCAAAGTATGCTCAAAACGCTTCCTAAAAGACACTTGTCCAGCATTCCTGAATGTAATACGAATTCTTTAGCAATCAATACCAAGAGATATAAAATAGGAAGTAGATGTAAAACAGAATTTTTTTAATATATTTATATATTATTACTTATGTACTATTCCTATATGTAACTCAACAAAGCCCCTCTTCTCAGTTAAGACCAGTGTGGTCATTTCAAATGTCCTTATTATAGTTGTATCTGACCCAGATCTGTGCTAACTAAATCCACCTGGATAAATGTGGCCGATGTTGGCTTGATCAGAAGCGATCAATACATGCATAAGTCATGAGGAACAAATGAGGACTTTGAGCAGATCAGGTGTTTATGCACCACTTGAACAGAGACCACTGGTCCAGAAAGCACCACTAATTAGCTGAATCTACAGCATCACTGCAAAAGCAATATTTCATTGTTGTGAGCTTCTACTCACTTAAAAAATTCAATGCAAAGACAACACACCTTTCTATTGTATAAGCTCCAACCATAAACAAACAAAAAACACAAAGTCATGTCCAATTCATGAAAAGATGATTCTTATGATCCGGTTCTCTTCATGAATCACTAAAAAAGACCAATAAACTATTTTTGAATCTGTTTGAATCACTTCTGTTTGAAATCCTTCACTAATTGAACTCACTAAAATCAATCAGAATTTATTTCACATCTCACTCATATTTACCTGCAAGTATTTACTTTTAGTATTTAATATGAAGTATTTTGTGCACTTAAGGTAGGGATGCACCGATATGACAATTTTGGCCGATACCGATAACCGATAATTCTTTATATTTGAAGGCCGAGAACCGATATTTGGCCGATAAATCTAAATCCAAATTTTTAGACAATTTTAGATTTTCCTCATTAAAAGCCAAGATACAAACACAATTATGATGTTCTTATTTTAATGTTGTGTAGCCAATATGACAGACTTGCTCTGCACATTTTGCACTTTAACTGGCTTTTCCTTTTTTAAAGTGATTTCAATCGTATTTCAATGTTGAACAGTGCACATCAAAAGTGCCTCAGCTCAAGGAAATAATACATTATTTATCGGCTTTTAGATATCGGTTAAATGTTCTTGTTGGGCCGATAACGATAACATTAAAAATTATCATATATCGGCCGAATACCGATAATGTGGCCGATATATAGTGCATCCCTAACTTAAGGTCCATAAAACTTAATATCAAAATTAGAAATGCATTAATATAAAATAAATAATAAGTTAACTAATTTTAAAATATATAAATTGGTATAATTTAATAAAAATAATATAATACAAAAATATAACAGAGTAAATGCATACTCACTTAGACAATTGCTAAATATTATATTTAGTGTTATTAAATTACTGTTTTTAAAATAAATTCTTTCAGAAAACTTTAAGATGATGGCAAACAATCTTAATGTAAACAGGCAAAATAACAATGCACAATTAAATCTATTCAATGTAGTCTAAATAATAATAAAAAATGTATCATAATGGTAATGCTATATTTTGAACATCCCTGATTAAAAAAACATTTAAAAACACTTAAAAATGAACGCTATTTGTATGCTCTATATGTGCACTAGCAAAAGGACAAAAGACTAGAAGGCGTAGAAAGGCTAACAGAGGAGGGAGTTTGTGGTGGACAGGCTGCAAAACCCTGCTAATTAGACCGCAGAGGCGAATAGCTCCAGGGCGATTGTTCGAATTTTCAAAACCATCATTAGAAATCAAAGGGTAAAGAGAACACGGGACTCTTTTCAAGCCGCATCTTCAAAAACAGCCTCTACGGCCAGACCTGACAGAGCACCTGAGAGAAGAGACAGCAGAAAGATGGACACACTAATGCTAGCAGCTGAGCCTCTCCAGGGTGCACAGACGTCAATACAGTCTGGGGCTGTGAGCACAGGTCTTTCCTTTGTTCCTCTGCTTTATCTGAAGCACAGACCTCTCTCGCTCTCTCTCTGTCACACTATAATGACTTCTCCTGCTGAGGAAATGTGACGTGACTAGACAGGATCAGCGCTGTGGGTGAGGAAAGACTGGCCAGCTACAGTTCTCTATGTGATATTATTATTATAGTCAACAAACAGTAATAGACAATACACACAAGAAAAATATCATATACCTCTATTAAACGCAGAAATCCTGACTGACTGACTTCAATTAGTTTTTCTCAAACTCATATTAATACTTTCAAAGTACTTTAGAATTAGAACGCAAAATAACTTATATTTTATTTTATTGCAGAATTTCTGTGCACGTTACACATTTTAATTAATGCTTTAAACGATTCCAGACGATGAATAAGGGTCTTATCAAGCAAAACTATCACTCATTTAAAATAAGAAAAAGTTTAAGTTTTATAAGCTCAAATGCATTCGTAACTCTCCTGCTCGAACTCGTTCTTCAAAATGAACGAATATTTCCCCGAGTCAATTCGTTTATTTTGTTCGTTGAATGAACCAAATGACAAAAAAGATTTATTAATTTTGATGAACGAGTTCGAACAGGAGAGTCACGAATGCGCATAGCAGAACACAGCAATGCGACCATTTGAGCTTATAAAACTTTTTTTTTGTTTCTTTTTTTTAATGAGCGACCGATTTGCTTGATAAGAGCCCTATTCATCGTCTGGAATCGATTTAAAGCCCTTTGAACAGTTTGCACTGAAACGATAAGGTAAGTAAATTATCAGCAAAATTTTTAAAAGTGAACTACTTCTTTAAGGCCTTTGCAACATTCAGATTGCGAATATCTAGAGTTTTCGTCGAAAGATGTGACCTCGGCGGCCAGACAAATGTAGATGTGCAAAACCCAATTCCAGCCTCTGGGTGAAATATGCATCATCAGATAATTTCTGTGTAAATGTTGTATGCAGTTCCGATGTTGCTAGGCAACCACAGACAGCCTGCAGTAACTCAGCCATACAATGTCCGATCTGCCCCAAACTTCACATGTTTGATATGAGTACTCTCCTGAACACATGACCATGCTCATATTCGGTTATAGCAATAGCGCCACCAGCTGGTAGCAGGAAGTGAGGCAAATACAAATTACGGGCACGGGTGTGAGGGCCCTTTTCATTGATGCTTGCAGCTTTAATTTTAAATTATTTGACAATATTACTGTTTATTGTAATTCAGATCAAATAAACTCATCCTTGAGTACTGTCAAAGACCGTTCAAATATGTGGGAGAGAATTTAAAACATTTATGAGAGGGTTTAACCATGCAAATGGCCCAAAAACTAAATTAAAGCACCCTGTTAACTTGCTAATATAAGAATTGCCATTAAAAATGTCAAACATTCTTGGAAAACTAGCCAATCATTGTTACACATTCGTAGTAAATACAAAAATAGTAGTAAATATACATTAAATAATAATAATAATTCCGTTTTTTTGTTTCATTTGATATCAATAATACATATCAGTTTAATATAAGCCAAATTGACCTTTAGATACTGAAATTGTCATTAAAAACCCCTATTGGTCAAACACTAATCAAATTTTAATGTTCTTTCTCAGTTCTATGATGTTTAGTCAATGATCAAAGACGACACTCTGAAACAGAGTCACTGTCACTGCAGCATACACCGCCTGTGGTATTTCATATTACTGTCTCCCAATTACAAGCTCCATACCCTCCAAATCTCAAACACTTGAGGCATTCTTTCGTACCGAGATGCTTTTGTAATCATTTCCACCTGCCACTCAACAGCTCTGTAGTGCACATCTGCAGTGCTTTCCCACAGATACGGACAGGAAACAGCCCAGTGTCGAAAGGCTGCATCCAAGATTCCTGCTTCCTCTCATACATGCATAATCAGTACGGTCTTTCTTTCAGCTGCCAAACGGGTCCAAAACAATAGCTGAAATAACGATGGAGGCTGAGCCTGTAAAAACTATAGCTATAACAGCCCTAAGGTTTGGCTGAGCTGGAGACACCCAAGAGATTTGAGATACTGCTTTCTGGTACCTGAAGAGCTAAACTCCCAGAGGCTGAGATCTTTGCTCCAGTCAAGACTTCACAAAACCAAACATTGCCTGTTTCTTAAGACTGAAACCCTGTAGGCACAGCAGGCAATTTGCATGCACTACCTCTTAAGCCTTCAGGACATTTCACTCAGTAGTGAGAGAAGTACACACCTCTTGGCAAGGTCAAGAGTAACGGTGCACAACCAAGTGGGAATGACTGGAAATATGGAGACTTGGCAAAAGAAATGCAAGATGTTCAGCCTCAGACATGACTTCAGGGCGTTTGCACAAGATGATTCCCATTAGACCAAAAACTAATCTTGCAAGTGAGGCTAAAAAAAATAAAAAGAAGACAGAGAGGGGGAAGAAAAACTCTTAATTTTCCCTGCTTGTAAAGTTCAGTTTCTGACAACAGCACGAGCTCCACCCCTCCCTTGAGGCCTGGATGCGCTGCTGTGTGCTCGACAGTCACAGCAGGAAGCTCATCCAATCAGTAGCAGCCGTTTCAATGGGACAGGCCTAAAGTACTGCGCCAAAGTGATTATTGATTTACAAATAACTCCTACCCTCTTACACGGCCAAACCAGAAGTCTGCTGACTGATCTCTGAGACTGCATACATCTTAGCAGATATAAACATACTAGTTTGTGGGTATTAAAGGTGATCTCTAATTTATATTAACAAATGTATTAAAAGAAATACACTCACTGGCCACTTTATTAGGTACCCCATGCTAGTAACGGGTTGGACCCCTTTTGCCTTCAGAACTGCCTCAATTCTTCGTGGCATAAGATTCAACAAGGTGCTGGAAGCATTCCTCAGGGAGTTTGGTCCATATTGACATGATGGCATCACACAGTTGCCGCAGATTTGTCGGCTGCACATCCATGATGCGAATCTCCCGTTCCACCACATCCCAAAGATGCTCTATTGGATTGAGATCTGGTGACTGTGGAGGCCATTTGAGTACAGCGAAACTCATTGTCATGTTCAAGAAACCAGTCTGAGATGATTCCAGCTTTATGACATGGCGCATTATCCTGCTGAAAGTAGCCATCAGAAGTTGGGTACATTGTGGTCATAAAGGGATAGACATGGTCAGCAACAATACTCAGGTAGGCTGTGGCGTTACAACGATGCTCAATTGGTACCAAGGGGCCCAAAGAGTGCCAAGAAAATATTCCCCACACCATGACACCACCACCACCAGCCTGAACCGTTGATACAAGGCAGGATGGATCCATGCTTTCATGTTGTAGACGCCAAATTCTGACCCTACCATCCGAATGTCGCAGCAGAAATCGAGACTCATCAGACCAGGCAACGTTTTTCCAATCTTCTATTGTCCAATTTCGATGAGCTTGTGCAAATTGTAGCCTCAGTTTCCTGTTCTTAGCTGAAAGGTGTGGCACCCGGTGTGGTCTTCTGCTGCTGTAGCCCATCTGCCTCAAAGTTCGACGTACTGTGCGTTCAGAGATGCTCTTCTGCCCACCTTGGTTGTAACGGGTGGTTATTTGAGTCACTGTTGCCCTTCTATCAGCTCGAACCAGTCTGGCAATTCTCCTCTGACCTCTGGCATCAACAAGGCATTTCCGCCCACAGAACTGCCGCTCACTGGATGTTTTTTCTTTTCGGACCATTCTCTGTAAACCCTAGAGATGGTTGTGCATGAAAATCCCAGTAGATTAGCAGTTTCTGAAATACTCAGACCAGACCTTCTGGCATCAACAATCATGCCACGTTCAAAGTCACTCAAATCACCTTTCTTCCCCATACTGATGCTCGGTTTGAACTGCAGGAGATTGTCTTGACCATGTCTACATGCCTAAATGCACTGAGTTTCCGCCATGTGATTGGCTGCTTAGAAATTAAGTGTTAACGAGCAGTTGGACAGGTGTACCTAATAAAGTGGCCGGTGAGTGTAGAGTGCCTGCCTGTTGTCTTGAGATAAAGTGTAATTAATTGGATGTTGACCAATGTAACCTATATAAAAAAATAACATCATAACATTACTCAACTAATAACACCATAACACTGACACACACAGTCAATGACAAACAGAATTGGAAACACAAAATCAACGAGAGCCTCTTTCTTCATTAACCTGTTGAGCCAAAAGATAATGCAAGTAAATGTAATTTTTAGATCCCGTTTAAAGGAGCCTAGAGAAGATGCTAATCTTAGGTGTAGCGGTAAGATATTCCAAAGCTTTGGAGCAGCCAATGCAAATTCTTTGACACCACTCAATTTTAATGTGGTCCTAGGAACATCTAAAGTCATCTGAGGACCTAAGAGTCCTATGTGGTTTATGAACACAAAGAAGATCTGCAAAATATGAAAGCCCCAAGTTGTGTAGTCCTTTGTATTCGAATTGTATATTGAATTGGCAACCAATGTAGTGAGGCTAAAATAGTTGTTACATGCTTTTTCTTACTGTAGTAGGCGTTCCTGACAAGAGTCTGGCAGCAGTGTTCTGCACCAATTGAAGACGATTTAACAGTGATTGGCTAATACTGCGAACTACAATGATACAGTCTTACATCAATAAACTCTTCAAAATTACCAGAAGACCAAAATGGTTTGAATCTTCAGACAGAAAACAGCTGAATTTGACCACTGGATTAATCTGTTTATGAAATTTCAGGAAGTTATTGAGACTATTACGCCAAGATTCTTTACCACCACTTTAAAGAAAGGAGTAGATCAGACAAATTTTAACGTATCAGGAGCCGCAAACCAGAATATTAAAAAACAAAAAACCCAAATTAATTACATCTGTAATTTAACGTTTCCACCAAGGGAGCGCGAGGCACAACGTAATGCGGGGCTAGTTCTAACACACTTGTTTTAAATACTTCCACACGTACCAGCATGACGTAACTTGGTGTATTTACTAGGTGTAGGTGCCATTTCAACACTATATGGGGAATGCGGAGGATCGCGTCACGCCGTGTTGCATTATGGGACGTGAGCGCCATCTTACAGGCACGATCTTTGTTTACCTTCGGGATAATGGTAGTGTTTGGCTAAAACAAGGCAAATTTGGAGAAGACCGGAAGAAATGGGAGATGTTTAAAGAAAGAGAGAAGGGACCCTACCAGATAAACTAAATGCCACTGCCAAAAAACATAATTTGGACAAACTATCGCAGCGATAAACAACGTTGATGCATCTGATTTAGTTTTGGTGTTCGAAAGCCTATGCTAAGTTGATTAACGTTACTATTGTACATAAAGTTCAAGCTATTTACCTGAAAAGTAGCTCTCATAGTTAATGTTAACTTGCTATTTTCAGTCTATATGTTGAGTTTTCATAGGTTGTGCAAGAAGAACAATGTACATTACTTTATAATGCCACAAGATGTGGTAGCTTGTTAAATACAACTGTGCCTTATTGTCATCATTTAATGTTGATGACACATGTAAAAAAATGAGGGTATTTGGTAGTTTATTTTAAAATAGTTTGATGTATCTTTGCCCATTTATGTGTACTTAAAGGGTCTTTGCGGTGCAATCAGTACATAAACAGAGAAGTCACTTAATGTATTTATTAAGCAGTTATATAAACATGATTCACAAACGTTTTAAAGAAAGGCATGTAAAAGATATACAGAATATCAAAGCAAATTGTTAATTGAAAACAAAATAAATATAATTTGATTCATGCAATGTGTCCTAAGCTTTATCATCTGCTAACAAGAACTTGACACCACAAAGTCAACTATCCTCCTAACTGTTAGTCATCTATGAATATACAATACACAACCTCTTGCTTTTACTTTAAACAAACATCAGTATGCTGTGGAGGACATTAAGTAAAGTTTTTCCTCATTATTGGATTTTCCTCATTACTTCCTCATCCCCTACGCGATCCGGCTTCTTTTTCGTCAGTTCCTTGACCTGCTTCCCTTATTGTTTCTTTCCAAGAAGAAAGGTGAAAAACATTATTCCGTTGTTCGGTTTCCTCACTGAACGATCGTGTGACATGCTATGGCAGTTGAACTGAACAGCACATATCAGACGTTTATTACAATCTCGACAGAAAATCCAAACACAGCCTCCAAAACATGCATTTGAATACAGCGGTATTGGGCACGCATTCCTGTGAAATATGGCAGCAGAACCCATAATGCAACATGGCGTGACGTGAACTCCGCATCCCTATAGAGAAAATGCGCCAAAATTCTGAAATCTTTATATATATACACACACTCAACCGGTCAAAAGTTTAAGATCAGATAAGATTTCTTATGTTTTTAAAAGAAGTCTCTTCTGCTCACCAAGGCTGCAATTTTTTGATAAAAAATACACAAAAAACACAGTAATATTGTGAAATATTATGAAAATTTAAATTGACTTTATGTTAATATATATTAAAATGTAATTTATTCCTCTGAAAAAAGCTGAATTTTCAGCATCATTACTCCAGTCTTCAGTGTCACATGATCCTTCACAAATCACTCTAATATGATGATTTTATGCTCCAAAAACATGTATGATTATTATCCATGTTGAAAACAGTTTTTTTACATTTTTATTTCAGAATTCTTTGATGAATAGAAAGTTCAAAGAACAGCATTTATTTAATTAGAATCTTTTCTAACATTATAAATGTTTTTACTGTAACTTTTGATCAATGTAACTCATCCTTGATGAATAGAAGTATTGATTTCTTATTTATTTCCCCCAAAATAAAATACAAATTCTTACTGACCCCAAACTTTTTAAAGGGTAGTGTTTAATGTAAAAAGCTTTCCATTTCAGATAAAAGCTGTTCTTTTGAACTTTCTATTCATCAAAGAATCCTGAAATAAAAATGTAAAAAACTGTTTTCAACATGGATAATAATCATACATGTTTTTGGAGCATAAAATCATCATATTAGAGTGATTTGTGAAGGATCATGTGACACTAAAGACTGGAGTAATGATGCTGAAAATTCAGCTTTTTTTCAGAGGAATAAATTACATTTTAATAAATATTAACATTAAAAAAGTAATTTTAAATTGTCATAATATTTCACAATATTACTGTGTTTTTTGTGTATTTTTTATAAAAATATTGCAGCCTTGGTGAGCAGAAGACTTCTTTTAAAAACATAAAAAATCTTACTGATCTTAAACTTTTGACTGAGTATGTATGTATATATATATATATATATATATATATATATATATATATATATATATATATATATATATATATATACACACATATATACACACACACATATATACTACTAATGAACTTTGAAATTCCCTGACACATATAAAAGTGATTGTCTATATATATATTTGCAACAAGAGCAGGAGTTTACGATCCTTCTCCGAGTTTGAGTCATTTGAAGATCATTCTCTCACAATATTCAAACACAACACATTTACGTCATAATTCCTCTAGCAAATCATATGACACTTCAAAGACACAAAAACAACATTACTTACATCACTCTGCCGGTCAGTGTGGTCTGCACGTGCTTCTGGAATTCAGGATATTTAGAGGCCAGATAGACAAAGTCTGGAGGTTTATCCTTATAACGGTTTCGAGGATGCATGGATTTATTCAGGGCCATTCTTCCTGCGATGCTGCAAGACAGACTGTACGTCACTACAAACAGCAATCAAAAAGATCCACGAATCTTAAGTCGTGAGTAAAACAGAATTAAAGAGATAACTTTGTTCATTCCATTCCAGTTTTCTATTCACTTTCATTGTATTGAGTAAAAAAAAAACTGTCAGCCCCAATTATTCTGCCTTACATCTCCTTATTACACAAAAGAAAGAAATGCATACAAAAATATCATAACATGAAGGTGAGTAAATGACAGAAACTTCATTTTTGGGTGAACTGTTGCTTCAAATTCTGTTTACCATGAGCATGACTTAAAATGCGACACATATTGCAGATGTCTGTTTAAAAAGGATTCGCATTACTCTTGTCTTATTACTATGTAATGTAATAAATTATCACGAATCACAAAACGTGCTCATGGATAATTCTCTTGGTTTAATGCTAAGAGAATAGCCAAACAGCTAATACACTGCAAACATGCAACTCTTAACGAATAGCACAGGCGACACTCGTTTAAAATAACGTTAGATAACGTTTTAAAATATCGGAAGATTAGATGAATACCAATGCGTGAAAACTTCAGGAGTTTCTCAGTGTTAGTGTTCAGCACACTCGGCTGTCATTGGCAAATCACGTTGTACCAACGTTCAGATGTTTCTTCCAGGGTTCCGCCTCAGTCACAATTCTGCGTCGGCGCACGAATATGGCGTCATAGGATCGGGTTATTTTAATAATATAAAATGTAATAATTTCCAGTTCATTTGCTAATATATATATATAGACTATACATATTAATTTATTATTATTATTTTATTCTTTTTCCCTGGATGTTTTCTTTATTTTGTACTGGTATATTGTATTTATATTTGAATATATATAACAAAAGTAACACATTTTCTGAAATACTAACTATAGTATGGTAGGTAAACCTTTACATTCTTCATGCATAAATTGCTAGTGTCAACCTAAATCTTTTTTTTCCTTCCACAAATGGATATAGTATTAGCAATTTTTTCAAATATATTTTTATTACATTTTTTTTGTATTACTGCTTAGTTACATATACATATATATTTTTTCTTTTTGTTTGTTTATTATTTAATTACCAAAGTTTGAATTATTTTTTCCTGACCCATTTAGTCATTTATTTACAAATGACTAAATGTGTGTGACTAGTTGTGTGTGAACAAGTTGTAATCAATCATTTTGTACAGTTTGCACTATATTCTGTAACCTGTAAAACTAATTTTGAAGTGGAATATGCAGAAAATGTAGTGAACTGTAACTGTAACCACTGGAAACTGAGTGTCACATCCCTGTTTTGACTATACAGCATCACTACCAACAGACACATTCATTTTTTCTTTAATTATGTTGCAAACAATAACATCGATATATTGTTAACAATTGGCTGTGTGAACAGTGATACCATAAAAAGCAAAGAGTCCCATTCAAGCTGTGAAGACTGAAGCCTCCAACATATTCACAAAGTAATAGCTGATGATAGACCTGTGGCTGGAGGATGGACCTACAGACAGGACCTTCATGAGTCTGTCTGTACATGAACCCATCCAGCATGTGCAGAAGTGGGATTGCTTGGGACCTGCGAATAGCAAACATTCTCTCCGGACACATATAAAAACAGGACATCATCATTGTCATCATCAAGACCTTTTAAAAGAGGCATGTCCAATCTTAAGGAAAGCCAATCACAAGGGAGTAGCACTTCTCATGGGGATAATAAACTCTGGACAATGTTAATACATGCTTAAATTACAAATGATTAGATTCAGAAATAGTTTTTGTCCAAAATTACCCACTTTTTTGGTTTAGGTTTACAGCCCCAGTGCATATGAATCTCTTTTTTGGTTCTGTGTAACACAGTGAAGTGATTGAAGAACCAATGTCAATTCGTCTCCACTAGAAACTACAGGAGGCATCAACGGTGTTTGCTTGCGTTGGGCACTTCTCCCTTGGGTCTGCCACAATCCCATAGCGAAAATAAAGTCGTCACCTTCCTTCATTCAAGCACACACAGATCGGCTTCTACGACCACATACTGAGCGGCCCACTCTAGCACGCCAGCTGACCTATCTGGTAGGGTGTCTAGCTTCATGAACCAATCATAGCACATTATATCTATATATTCGACGTCACTTTGACCTTTCGAGGATGGTCGGACATCAAAAGCGGCCAATGGTTCCCCACCAGACAGCTCAATTCTCAGTACGGTTACATGCAGCAGTGCTACGTGGACAGGTACAGATCTCAAGACTCAGTCACTATCAGATTTTCAGTAGCAGTAGGTACACCCAGTACACACACAACAGGAAATCGCTTGATAAAAGCATGGTTAAGCAGTGAATTCTTTATTATATAATTGCATTGGAATGAAAAGGCTAATTAAAATGCATTTGAAGCCTTACATTGCGTAAACCTTCAATCCAACGGGACCAGAAAATCTAACAATAGCAGGGATGTGCAAGTTAATTGAACATCTTTTGTCTTCGCACAAAGGCATATATTTTCCTCAAAAGATATGGAATGGTTTATCTCCATGTTTGGGACTTTATCAAATCATTTCCCATTGTGTATTTTTTGTTCATTTGTTAATCGATAAAGCAGAGAAAGTGCCACTCGTCACACTTGAGTCATGGCTTGAGCACCTGTGGTTATTTTAGGGATATTCAGCTATGGTCCACAGTATGAAGATCCCTTTACAATAGGAGTCAGCCATCAGGACTCTCCACAGAGAGAATAGGCAGATCATCAGTTCATAGCTCCACAACTGGGTTTATTATGAGATTGAGCTATCCACAGTTTTTTTTTTTCATAAGCCCATCGTTTCATTTTTTTCACCATGGAAATCTTTGCACCCATTCTTTTAGATTTTGCACATCCCCTGATGAGAGGAAACTTTGAGCTCTTGTCATGCTTTGAACCCCATGTCTAAACTGAAAGTTATGAATTTTCAAGTCTCTGAGCAACTGAGGCAACGAGATCATTAAACAACAAAGGAAGAATCAGGGCGTCTTCATCTTAAACGTTAAGGGCCAAATCAGAGTGCGTCGTAAAGGCAACGTTTACGGTGCTTATAAGTTTGAAGTGCTCCTGAGTGACGGACAAATCATTGAGGTCAAAATCAAAATCTTTACTAAAGCTATCTCTGATTTGGACCAAAAAACAAACAAAAGAAAAAACTCTTGCTGCCCACTATTCAGCATGGCTTTTTGGACGCAGGAGTTCCGCACAAATGCACTCCTATAATTAAGCAGTGTAAAGTCATGTCTCTGGGATTGTACTTCTCAGTAGGACGTGTCATGACAAGTGTACAAAGGTTTATTCCCAAAGGTTTCCAGACAAAACACATGAAACGTTCTTAGATGCAACCATTAAATGTTATCTAAATCCACAAGAAGAGAATGGTAAGTACACTCCAGAAGTGATGCAACAAAGCTACAGAATAACTCTGATAACAAGCCCCAGATCAACTCTCCTCCTCAGCACTATAGGTTCGTTCTGTAGCATTTGCCCCTTGAAATGTCTCCAAGCTAGGCATAAACAGACTAAGACAGTGGACCAAAAAATAAAAAAAGACAAAAAGAAATCAGACACTGTCATTAAATTATCAGTTTAGTGCCCTACATTTAACCCAGTCAGCTTCTGCCTTCGGTAGGTCAGGCTGAGTGAAAGATCAGCCTGTGTTAAACCTATGGTACTTCTAGACAACATTATGTCAATTTACAGTTTACAGTTTTGGATTCACCATGCAAGAATACTTTTTTTATTTAATAGCTCGATCTACATCCAGAATAATTTACATAAAAGGACACGCTATTGAACCAGAGTTTGGTGGGTGATAACCGTGGTGTCGAGTGCATCCAGAAGAGCAGGAGGAAGCTGAGGGGGAAGTGGAATGGGTCCAGGGGGTGGAAGGGAGCATGGAGGTGTTGTGAAGGGTCCTGCGGCTATGATCAGCGACACTCCCACACTTTTACTGTTTGATCTACACTCCCAGTGACGACGTACGGAGCCGACTTGTGGAAATCTGTGGAGAGAATAGAGACACTGTTCTTTAGGAACATACAGTGTTGAACTAATAATTAGTATTACTCAAAATAAAAAGGCAAACACTGTAATACTTCATGTACAGATTCCCTATTTAGCAATTCCAGTATAATAATTTATTAAACAGGACTGTTAAAAAGGCAGATGGAGAAAGGAGATCCTGTCCATCTGCAATCAGGAAAAAATAAAGATAATAATACAAAAAAATATATATATATTAGGGCTGTCAGGTTAACGCGTTATTATCGACGTTAACGCAAACCCATTTAACGGCGTTAATTTTTTTATCGCGGGATTAACGGTCTTGTCCTAGCAAACTTTGTACTTTTTTCACATGCTTTTGCAACAGGACGGCATGCGTCCTGAATCCTGATACATTTCGGCGTCTCACGCTCGTCATCCACTCAAATCCGGCTCGCAAGCCCAAACGAGTGTGTGCGTCGTACCTGTTGTTTTATTATACGGTCTAGTCTAGATCCGCTTGCAATTGAAATGAATGGGTTTCGGATCGCAGCGCGAGGACGGTTTGTGCCGCACACACTCGTTTCGGCTTGCGAGCCGGCCAAATGGTAACGTTACGTTTCTGAGTGGATGACGAGCGCGAGACGCCGGATCTGTGTGTTTTGTCGTTGTGAACTGAGCTATCATCATCGCAGCACGTCCAGTCTGAAACACCACTTGATGATGGCCAAGCAAACACACACACACACACACAGATGATGCGAATTCTCCACCCCTCACCAATATCAGGACCTCGTCAGTATTTCTTTCACCCTTTTATTGATAGACAGTGTTACATTGTGTGAGAGATTATTGGTATGTTAGTGTGAAATTGAACACTATTCCAATGTTATTTTCAATAATTATAAAAAAAAAAAACATTTGCACTAAACAAGCCAATCCACTTTCCTATGTTGATAAGAGCATTAAAATGAGAAAAAAATTATGTAACAAAAAGAAATCAAAAGACATTTAGAAAATGTGCGAATTAATCAGCGAGTTAACTATGACATTAATGCGATTAATAAAGATTAAATATTTTAATCGTTTGACAGCACTAATATATATATATATATATATATATATATATATATATATATATATATATATATATAATAAAAATAAAATCCCACTTCTGACATTTATCAGACAAACAAAACAATATATAATTAAAAAATGATTAAAAAAGCCAAAGATGTTGTGTAATGTGATCATTTTTCTCAAACATGGTGGCGTTAGCTAGGCCAATGGCATGAGTTTAGGGTGAGGCTGTCTGATCATTTGACAGATGAAAGAGGGGGATTTTGATTGAAACCAATCTGTATTTAACCAATTCCTTTTGGTGATGCTCATGGCACAGACATGACACACTTCAGCTTTAAACCATACATAACACTTCAAATAGCAGGCTTCACAAGCTCAAACAGTGTCAAGAGACCTGATGCCTGAAACTGAAATTCTCTATTCACACCAAAACCATTTCAAATCAATAGTCTAGAAGATGTGTGTTGTGTACTGAAGTGCTTCTAAAAGGAAGTTTGAGGCTTCACTGGAGCCTACGGGGGAACTGGCTGAATAACATCAGAGTATCTCTAAACAGCTTCAGTGCCTTGATCCACTGAAAGATCTGGACTCCAGGAGTTAAAAGACTGGAGGGTTCAGCGTCCTCTTTAAATAAGCTGCCAACGGCTGATAAGACTACCTTTTGTCAAGTTTCAAACTTCAAAATCACTCTTTGGGGGAAGTAAGGGTGTGCTGTATACTTCTAAAAGGCACCTTTACCCTTCCTTGGTCATCAAAACAACTGATATGCATTTCAAACAACATTAAAAAAAAACAGTAAGGGAAGATTATTGTAAATACGGCCACTTACCCAGAGAGGTAACAAAATGTTCATGGGCACTCAAGGTCTTCATACAGCGCTTGTTTTTGTAGTCCCAGATCCTCAAAGTCTTGTCATCGGCACAGCTCACAATGAACTTTCCTCCAGGGTGCACGAGAATCCCACGGACCCAGTTATCATGGCCAACCTAAAGAGATGACACCAAACAAAAAGATCCAGATTCAAAAAGCTTCTCACAATCTACAATGCAGAGACTCACACTAATTTCACTAGATCGACTCACCAGTGTCATAAGGCACATGCCAATGCTCACATCCCACATCTTAATCGTCTTGTCTCTGGAACCAGACAACAGGAAAGGACCAGGTTTCCCGCTCTTCTTGGTCTGGCAAAACAAAACCGCAAAAAGAGCATTTGAACCAATGCTGTGGAGTAGCCAAATCTTTAAATTGAACAACTAGTGTAATGGCAGGCCAGCTGTTATTTAAATACTAAAAACCAGTAAGCTTTCAGTTGTCTATTAACATTTTTGTATTCTAAATATATTTGGTGTCAATTCAAGTTTGATGCTGTCATGCGGTCGAAACCATTAATTTTGCCAGGAAAATAAATAAAAAAAGCTTATAGCTTGGCAAACAAGCTACGTGAACTTCCCTGATTTTGGGATATAGCATAAATAAGAAAATGCCAAGATGCGCATAAATGCATAAAAATTCATAAAAATGCATGCGCTTAATTGAGTTGGATAATTTAACTGGTAAGACGGCATGTGCATAGAGGTTGTTTACACATGGCCTCTTCATGTGTTTTCTCAGATCGGATAGCTATCTGATTTATCGAAACGATTCCATTTACACCTGGTCACATAAATGTGTTCGCGAAACGGATTGAATCTCCAATTCCCGCGTAATATGCAGATTTAATGGAGTTCACATTTGCATTTTATTGATCATCAGTTCATTTCCAAATCAAAGGCCGCAATAAGAGAGTGGCAACAGCCCTGGTAAGATCATTTCATTTCTTTACTTTTAATGAAGATGATTGTGTGTTAAGCGTCTGCGACTTAGTTTCACTTTGATTTGTGATAGTTTGCGTATCTGACTAGAACATTAAACATAGCATTGTTGGGAAGGAGTAGAAGAGGAGCATTTAGACTGGTCCAGTTTCGTCTGGAATGAGGCCCAGACCTCCTCCTGAAGTGCTTTGAGCGGTCGGATTCAAATCAGTCTCGAATGCGTTTCGGAGGGCATATACAACACCTGGGGCTCTATCTGCACCCGGCGCAAATGACTTTATTCACTGACGCATTTATAATTCCTATTTTGCACTCGCGCAAAGCGGGCTTTTTCACTCCACAGATGCACGTCAGTAAACTAGGAAATGAACTTGCGCTCCTTGGGCGGGTTGGCGCAAAAAGGAGGCGTGTGTCGGCCTGGTGCTATTTTGCAGTTCCAGAAAATAATTGCGCCATTGACCAGAAAAAACCTGGTCTAAAGTCAGTGGCGTTGCGCGTACATTCAGATGCTATTTTAAGCGAGCATGCTTGGCCATAATACAGAGTGTGAACAACGCGCATACACTGTAGATGATTCTCTCAGCTACACAGATGCATTTTACTTCTTGCAAATGATACATTATTATAAGGAAAAATATATAAACATGAGGGAAATCATTGTTGTGTCCATGACGATGGGAAAAATAGGCATAAAGCTTACACATTTACCCAAATTATCATATGCATGTTTAACCGAAGCCAATTTGGGTGGGTTTGTCCCATCCCCAAAGTCCCTTCTCTTTCTTTCACGGCCCTGACGAGAACATCGATCTCCACGGCTGTGAACCGATTGAACGCGCTGAGTAAATGCGCCGTTAATAGTATTGCGCCACGGAACAAGCCAGACCTCGTTCATCACACACTTAAAGGGAATGTGATATGACGCTCTTATTGGTTTGTTTCCCGTTACGCCCAAACCACACCTATGAATAATGAAGCTACTTCAGACCAACCCCTTTTAGATTTGCGCCAGGTGCAAGAGTCATTTATCCCGTCGGTTAAATAGCAACAGCACCGGGATCCGCCCACAAAGTTACTTGCGCTTTGCGGTCTGACACTTGCGTTTCAGATCGTTAAAATAGGGCCCTTAGTCTTTCATGATCGGATAGGTATCCAATCACAGAAAACGCATGAAGTGGCCACATGTAAGCAGCCCCATAAACTATAAAGGAAACACATTTACTGAATAAATTCCTTGATGTGCAAAAATTCATGTGACTTTGCCTCAACAGATCATGTGAACTGGGGTGTGATAGAACGAAGAATGAACTGGTATAAATGTCATTTCGAACAAAATCAGGCCAAAACGAACTTCACACAACTGCATTCCCAAACAGCAGGCAACCGCCTCGAAAAGCAAGATAATATGACTGTGTTTCATTTATTATATCTTCACCTTCCTAAAATAATTGTAATTTGAAAATGACTCTGGTAAATTGACTATTGAAAATGAAAAGTTTAAAGACCCACTGTAACTTCTACTGCTGCAACTTCCATTTTCCAAGTGATATTTGATGGCAGTTTATCAGGAAGATTTTTTCTCTTAAACTGGCTGGATGGAAATGGTGCTTTATTTCATATTTAATGCAATTAATATTTTGCACACAAGTTAATATTCAAAATTTTGGACGGAAACATAGCTACTGATATATAACATCTCACACAAAGCATGTGTGTATAGATGAACAGTATTAGACAATATTAGCGTTTAGTCAAGTCTTTAAACCACAAGGTTGCGGAAAATGCTTTATCAAGACTGATGCCAACAACAGCAACAGTAGGAGGAGGTGCCTATAACAGACATCAAATAACACCACTCTTATGAATTCAAAATAGAGTACAAGACCCATTACACATCTCGTGCAGTCAATAAAAAGAGGATATAACAAGAGCAGAGGTGTTTGGGGCATTTAAACAGTTCAGCAAAGAATGGACGGTCATTACATTCAAGGCCTTATCTATTATTTCCCTGCCATAAAAGGCCAACTCTGCTCGAGGTGAAGTGTGAACAGACACACAAAATTGCTCTTGATGAGAGGCTGGCATGCTCAGACAAGTGTGTTCAGGGACATTTACACAGAGCTGCTGAAATGACATACAAGGCTTTGTTATTAACATCTGTGGCAGTATTATGGATATCAAGAGAGTGTTTTAATTCCAACCTGAATAGGTTCAACAAGACCAAATATTGTTGCTTTTTTAATATCGAGGCTAAAGTTTCCTTTACACAATAGTAATTACTGCAAGGGTTAAAGTCTGTATTTAACTTGCTGTGAGGGCTAATGCTTCAGCAGATAAAGATTAAATTGGATATGGCTGATCATAAGACTGGCAAAAAAAAATCCAAATGGTACGTTCTTCACCTTAGGCCATCAACTGTTAATCCCATCCATGTAATTTCATGGTCTATTTCAAACCATTGTACATGACAAATTTAAATCGATCAGTGGAAAATCAAAAGGACCATCAAAATGTGTTTACAAAGCACAGCAAAGGGACCAATAGAATATTTAAAAAATGTAGTATTTACAAAAACAAAGAACCATTGATTCAAACCTTTTTTTTTTAAATAAAAGGTTTAAAGAAGTGGAATTATTTTTCCTGTTGACCTGTAATAAAATCTGAGAGCTGAGACGAATAATCGATGAGTGTGATTTGCTAACCGATTTAACGGGTTCCTTGAAAGAATCAGATCATTCACAAATCAGACATCGATACTGACAATATCTTTCAGCTTAAAATAACAAGGCACGATGTTTTTATTTTATGTAGTGGAAATTAAATGTATGATAGTATGCTTTGGAAACGTGGTGAAGTAAAAGTTTACCAAAATAAAATGTTTTAATAAAGAACATAATTGACAAAATGTACTCAATTACAGAAACAAAGTAACAATACTTTACTGTCCACCACCAATTACTATAGCAAAAACAATCCGAGAAGCTGTTCAAAATAATTACAGACATGCACTTCATTACTATTAGTCAGCAATTACCCATTACCTATAATTATAATTATAATATACATGAAATTAGTCTTTTACTGAACTTTATCGACAAGAAAAACACTTGCCATTATAAATACCACCATCTTTTAAATCTGTTAAAAGTGGTTTCAGAAAGCATCTACGCAATTAGTAATTATGTAACATACTATAATGGCAACACATATTTGCCATCACCAATGCTACAGTATTTCCCCTAATTTTCACTTTGTGCTCTCACCTCTGAGCCGGTCGCCTCCAGGATTGTGGGATGAGCACTTTCAGGGGCCCAAGAAATGCACTCCACCACATGCTCATGCTCACGAAGCTCCGCCTTTGCATTCTTTTGTAGCCACCACCCAAACACGCACCGTTTGATCATTAGAACTACTTGCGATCAGGGTCCCGTCCTGGTTGGGCCGCACCATGCGCACCCACTCTCTGTGGCCAGTGAATGTCTTCACACAGTACCTGTTAAGCATTTCCAACAAACACACATTTACCACATTTATTAATGTCAAGAACATCTCAGGTATCAAATATCTACAAGTTTGTCACATATGTTTGCAAGTCACATATGACCATTACAAAAAGTTGAATACTTGTACGAAGTTGCACAGGTGCTATTCAGCTGAAGTAACTCAAAAGTAATTGAAAGGCCTGTTTTGTTGAAGGAAGCTATGGTTAGACACACTAATCTAAAACCAACAACCTGTTTTAGCAGCCCAGGACTTTAAAACAATATGCATGTAATAAATATCAAATAAAAAAGAAGAAACCTGCATACAGCATTTGCTAAATGACTTACCCAGTAGCCACCTCCCACATTTTAATGGTTTTATCCCTTGAGGCAGAAACTATGTGATCTCCATTGGGCATAATAGCTACAGATGAAACATTATGGTCATGCCCTGAAAAGAATAAAAAATGTTCAGTAAAGAATTAAGTATAACATTTTCCAAACTGTCCTGAAATTGTCATTCAAAGAAGGCCCAACAGTGTCTGAGATGGATGCACTGAAATAACTTCTGGATTCAGTGCACAAAATACACATTTCTACCATACAAATCAGACAGTCATGCACATTAGCATCTGACAATGTACGGTTAAGGTTTAAAACACATTGAAAAATTTAATGGAAAATAAGAAGCTGCTAATTTGCCTTGGGCTGCTTTGTTCTCACAGTGTGCAAGGAAAAAGATGAGCTAATTACACAGGACGCCATTTTTAAGCTCCTCAATAGATGATGAAACTAAGTAGCCTAGAAAAAGCGGTCTTAAATATGGGGGGTGGGGGGCACAAAATGTTATCTCGTCTCAAAGAGGATAATTAAACTGCTGTCCAAATCTCCTAATCTTCCACTTAAAGCAGCCGACCCACGAAGCGAGACGGGAGAGAGAGAGAAGCAAGAGAGAGCGCGTGAGCAGAAGGGGAACTTGCAAACAGAAGGTAGGGGGGTTCCTTTGCCACCTCTTCAGAAGATAGACTGTGCTAGAACAGTCTACCCTCAGTCTCAGGGCATCATGCCAGCTTTGGTGATGGGTGTAAATTACAAGCCTTTAGATTTGTGCATATTACAAGCTGTCGCACACATTATTTGGATTAGAACCACTGAGGATTTCCACATTTTTTTAATATGGATTACAAATGACTCGAGGGAATCTCTAAGAACACTTTAAACATTCAAATGTTTTGAGACGTTAACAAACATTTATGTATTGTGCATGACAAATGATAGGGCACATCCATCCACAGTATCTATACTGTTAACCAACCAGCTGAATTATTCTTGAACCAACGCTGCAAAAGTGCATTTGTGTATTTTGATGAACAGTATCACTGTTTTTGGTTTGAATTGTAAGATCCTAAAACACAACAATTATTCGAGCATTTTGAGTGTATTAGTGAGGTTTTGATACAGTTTGAACTTCATAATTAGTGGAATATAAAAGGACTGGATCACAGACAGTTATGCCTCAATCCCCTTTTCTTCGCAGATTTTCACACAGATTGTTTTTGCGCTTTTCCAAAGCTGTGGTGAGATCTGACCCCAGCTAAAATGGGGGTTTCATGACACTAAGTGCTAACTATCCATCTAACACATGGAAAGATATATTTTGACATAATACAGCACCCGTAAGGCAAAATGCAAATTCACTAGTGGTGTGATCTCCCATATGAAAAGCCTGAAGGCCTTACCAAGCAATTAGGATTTTAAACAAGGAATGGCTTTCTGAGGACTGGATCTCTCACTTTTGTGGAGTGGGGGAATTTTATTTAATTTATCAATTTTTTTACATCAAAATGTTCTAATAACAAACATTATACATAATATTAAATGAATAAAATGAATCATAAATAAATATTTAAAAATATTTACATATAATATATTTATAGGAATTATTAATTAATAATAAAATAATAACTAAAACAATAAAAAGCAGCACAGTTATATTTGATTAAATGTGTTAAAGGTTGGCTTCTAATTCAGGAAGAATCTCTAATGGATTTGTTGGCAAGCTGGCACATTAATGAGCTGCATTCAGCACCTGCCCCCTGACACGCCACACCGCTCTAACAGTTCCCAGAACCTATGACAACATATGACACCGTGCTTCACCGTGCATGGTCCTGATACACTCAAAGCCCTGGAAGTCCCAGAGCTTAATGGTCATGTCTGCTGAACAGGAGGCTAGAAGCTTTCCAGTTTGGTCAAAGGAAATGTCCTGCACCGAGTCTGTGTGGCCCTTGAGGGTGCGCTCAAAGTCACCCGTTTCATAGTCCCAGACCTGGATCAGACACAAAACACATTTTAGCCCAAGATGAGCATCTATTCAATAATAATAACTAAAAAAAAAAAAAACATTAAATTTTTGGCAGCTTGTAATGATAAGGTAATACATAAAAGGCAGGTTTGGGCTTGTAGCTGCTAATATATATTCAGTGAAACATCTGTTATGCAGCCAGCTTTTAAACACCATCAAACACGCAAGATTGCCCTCTGGATACAATCTATAGTGTGAACGTTTGTTCATTTAGTCTTTATCAGCCTACCAGAATCTCATATTAACCTTACAGTATCTACTGCACTCCAAGCAAAATTGTGGCAGAATATTTTGATAGGTTTACCTTAAAATTCAGTTTTCATCATTTTCTTTATCATTAAAGCATTTTTGTGAATTGAGGCAAATGTTATCTGCTTGTTCGCCTGGATGCAGCAGTATGATAAACAGCCTCAGGGCTTAATGTGAAGATCAGGTTTCAGCAGTTTCTAGGCGGCAGCCAGACACACGGGGATAAGCTCTGTCTGCTACATAGGGGCCGGTGACAGAAGCCCCTCCACCTGCTTATCTGTCTCATGCTTTCAAAGGGGGAGACTGAACTTAACCAGTCGTGTTCTGATAGAAAACATGCACAAGAAAAGCCTGATGTGGCACACCTGGGTCAGTCAAGCACGTAAGCTTTAACAATGTGGCTGAGAACTGCAATACTTTTATAGAGTGTATGCTACATGTTTTTAGCAAGGACTTATATCTGCCCTCATTGATCTGTCTGTATGTGCCTGATCATCAACATACTCTCACCTTTACTACAAAAATCAATACAAACTAAATTGAAAAAAGTTGGGAAATTGTTAGGACTTACAGCATAAATTGGACTGATATCAATAAGGCAATAATTATTTCTTAAGTTAACCAATAAATGGCCAATACTGAAATTACATACTACATTGCCTAAATAAATTAAAGATAAAACACGAAAAGTATCACAGCTTTTGAGAGGTACTTAAGATAACATTGAACAGATTTATAAAATTATGTTTTTAAAGACTAACTTGAGTGTTAGATGTTAGTTATGTGGATATGTTGGATTTAGCAAAGGTAATCTATATGTAAAAACAAGCAAATTAGCATGCACAATTTAATTTATTTGATAATAAATAAATTAATAAATGTAGCCAATAACAGATATGGTCCCAATATGTTGTGCATCCCTAAAAATCAGTTCATTTTTAACTGAAGAACAAAGGCTAAACAAGACTTACAAAGCAAGGGAAAATGAAAATATGAGCAATGCTGATGAAATTAACCATGAAGTGCTGAATGAACCGTGCTTTTTTTAGACAAGAATGTTGACGTTCAGATGAAATTGTGGAGATGAAAGAAAAAAGTGAATGTTCGAGCGCATGTCATATTTTCATGTGCATGTATAAAACATCACAGTCTGAAAAAAACATACTTGCACATGAAACTAAACTGCAAACCTGAATAGCTAACTTTGTTTGAGTCAATAACCCGGCTAAGCAAGAGAACTGTCAAAAAAGCTGTCAAACTGCTTATTAACATGTTTAAGAAAGAAAAAGAAAAAAAGTCCTGCCACAGAAGTCTTACCACATCTGCATTACACAGAGAAAACAATTTGGAGGAAAAAAAAAAAAAACATTTGGCAGCACAGCTTCAGACTCCATGATAATTAGCTATGAATATGTGGATGGGGAGTATGGGACAGAATATATTTGGTCTAGCTCTAGCTCTCTGGTTAAGGGCCACCCATGTTAAGATGGGCAGGACTGGGTTTAATAGCACCAAGGACAAAATTAGGGCACAGGAGAATGGGGCACAAACTCAGACTGATGGCCATAGCTGCCGAGCACTAAGGCAGGAAATGAATCACTCAAAAAACAAATGTCCAGGAAAAAAAGGGAATCCTTTGTAGGATTTATTGGGAGGACTAGGACTATGCCTTTCATATATTATACCTCTGAATTTTTTTGCCTGATCTATAGTGTGAAAATGCTAACTCTTGGCTTTTGGCAGCAACAAAAAATCCTTAATAAGTGGCTATAAATAGGTTTAGACAGGTTATTATCTGTAGAGTTGCTGGCCTCGGTTATGAACAGCAGGCAGGCAGAAACAGGGTTTATTACCACGGGATAGTCATACTGCTTGTGCAGACTTGTATATTGTGTGTCTCAAGAGAACTCATGAACAAGCCAAAAAAAAAAAAAAAAAAGACAGCTCATTCAAAGAAAGGCGCTGCAATTATGTCAGTCAGCCTAATTTGATGGGCCAATGTACCAACTGCAGGATTGCTTTTAGAGGTATGAGATGTACACGTGCAGGAAGAGTGCTTGATAACGCCACAGAAGACCTCACCTTTATTGTTGCGTCCTCTGAGGCAGAGACTATGACACTGAAAACAGGATGGAAAATGACTCTGGTGACGGGACTCCTGTGGCCACTCAGGGCGTATCTCTCAGGAGGACGGGGATCCATTCTTTGGGGTCTCGCTTCTGTGCAATTGGCCCACCTAAAGTAATCTCCTCTTTTGCCTCATTCAGTTTTGATTCTAATTCCATGACCTAGCAGAAAGCACAATGTGTAAAACTCATCATTACACACAGCAAATTAAATGAAGAGAACACAGTTTCTGCAGTTGAAACACAGCGTTTTTAACCCCAGACTTTTGCCATTTCAGAACATGAATAGTCAATGAGTCAAGGCTGCCTTCATGGTTCTTAATAGGATTTGCATTAAATATGAGAGGCACAAACCTTTTTCTGTAATCTGATGACTGATGTCCATTTCTTTTCCAAAAGACCTGCATACTTTTTATCCAATTCCTCGTTCTGGTGACAAAAGATAGAAACTTTACACCTTAGCACAACACACTCCAGAGAAATACAAAAAATACATACAGCCTTAAGCAAAAAGAGGCATACACCCATCACCCCAGTGGCAAATGTAAATTCCCCTTAAATCCCTTCACATGGTTTAATCTCTGGCAGTCAACGAGAGCTTACCAAGATTACAATTAGACAAACATTGTACAGTGAAAAATGTAGGGTGCCTGGCACCAACTGGACCTTTCTGTAAGTCACATTTAGCTTTCAATTTGAGACATGAATCCCATTAGCATTCTCTGATACAACAAACCAAAACAAATAACTATAGTACTAACTATATTTTAGGGGTAGGCAGAGTATGACTTACATTCTATATGTATAAATAATAATAATAAATAATTAAACTTAATTTAGATTTATGTAAATTTATTTTGGACAAAGAGCTCCTCTTAAACATACAGAACAGTAATATCAGAGCCTGTTATAGCAAACAGTTGACATGATGGTTGGTTTTACTTCTGTGGATTATTACCCTCATTCGCAATTCCACTTATTCAAGACTAATTATTATTCAGTCAAATTCTGAAGTATGAAAATCCAACAAGACTAACTGTGTGTAAACCATGACATTAGACATTGTTATGGATGTGTTTTTAAATAGGCAAGCTGAACATTTTCAGCTGGAAACCAATATGAAGGCTCTGTTTGCTGAAAGAAGTGTACACACGGCTCTGCTTCAGTCGACTGCTCTCGAACCATCAAATATGCAAAAGCATAAGAGAGCTCCCAGATCTTTGGTTGATGGAAAAAAAGGATGTGGCAGACAAAGAGGAGAGGCAATTTCAGAGTAATATTAGAGGTGTCCAGCAGAACAGGTGCCGTTTTTTGATGAGAAGTGGAGTGAGAGGGGTCGTGTCTTGCGTCTGAGGGAGAGGGTCATTTAAAGCCTCTGCAGAGGTCTGATCCACCATCTGCCTGGACCCTCTGCCACGTGTGGCAGCCAATGGCTAATACCAGCCACATCAGCCATGCCAGCCTCTAATCACTCCTGTCTGACAGTCCATCAGCTCCCCCTCCAGCCATCAGAGAGCCACTCTTCATCTACAGTTATGCCTTAAGTCTCAAACCCCTGCTACTTTCTTAACAGCTGGAAGGATCGATGATGAGATCTCTTCTGCTAAATGAAGCCATGTTAATAGCATTCTGGTTAATTAAAGAGAGCTTTTAGCACCATAGACCACCTTCCGGTTGATATATCTGATAAATAATTCATCCTCTTTCTTCCCTGTACAAAGAAAATAAACAATTTATCTTCTGTCCAAACAGAGAGTGCTTTTAAACAAGAGCTTATGTGTGTGCAAATGGCTCTCACATTTCCAGACGGCATAATATGCAGAGCCGTTTTTTGCCGAATTTCAGTAATTATCCTGGTCTATCCTGTGATAATGGAGACACTTATTCAGTATGTCCCTTTATCATTGTGAACCATCGCTTAGACAACAGGGAGCATCGGGTTTACACATTTACCACACATCGTAATTATCTCAGCACTACCTTAATTCAGCACGTGCGCTGTCAGTCACAACCTCATACAGAGGTGCCAATTAAAAGGGGAATACTTCAAATGAAGAAATATTGGTTTGACTGAGGTTTAAATGGAGGGGGTTCCCACACTTACCATGTCTAATTCTGCCTCCTTTTTGAAAACGGAATATGCCTCTTCATATCCATTGGAGCGAAGGTAATCAGCTATCGCTCGGTTTCTGAAAAACAAAGAATGCCTAATTAGTTCTCTTGATAACCAGGCTTTATGATTGAGGATTAAGAAAAGAGCTGTGGTAAGAGCTTTTTGCACAACTGAAAGAACATGCGAACACGTATTCAGACAGTGGTATGCAGGAATTTCGTTATGAAACAAAACAACTGCTTGTGGAAATCTCCTTAAGCTTTAATGGTGAATCAGGATAGATAAAGAGTGTGCAGGGAAAAACACTGAAATGCAAATTGCTCAGTGAATTTCAGTACTAAGCTAAAGATGTGCCCTTAAAAAAATACACTTATGAAGGCAGTATATCTGATTAGCCTGGATAAGTCACCCAAAACACAAACAGCAAAACCTGAACAAAGCATTAGTGTACAAATTTTAGATTGATCTACTTTTAAAGGGTAAGATTTTGCAATATTACCAATAACTAGGGGTTAGTGTTGGGCGATATGCTCCATTTCCATATCGTCCTATCGTCAGCCTGTGAGATCGGCGATACACAATATTATCGTGAGGGGGCGGGGCTTACTTATTTGATTATTAACTTGATTAGTTACTCATTAATTTGCTTGTTCTATTACTTCGTTTTATATACAAGTATCTTTTTTTCTATTTTGCTAGCAAAGGTGGAGTGTTTATTAATAGGATCAGGTTATTTCCTGGTATAGTGAGGTAAAAAAAGATCCTAATCATTTTTTGTATTTTAACATGTCAACGAGAAATTTACGGACACAGCCTATATGCCGTTACATGCAGCATTTTCACTTTCTGCACGAGATGAAAACGCGTTTAAATAATTTATTGGGTCAGAAAGATTCGGAGTTTGCGATATATGTCCTCCTACCAGTGCTCTGTCTGTTTGGATGCACTTCACATGCGCACTTAGTAAGCACGAAGTATGCGGGTTAATGTGTTTTGATGCCGGGAGAAATCAGTCGATCGGTTTATATACTTATGACTTGACTCTGATAAAGGAAAACGGGTTGATGCATGACCACATGCATTGTCAGTTTATTCAACATAACCGGGTTAAGAACGTGCATGGAAACGCGCTCATTCCCTGAAAGTGAAAGTAAAACGGACTGCTTTCGGCATCTGCATTAACGCCGCGTTCTCTCAGAGACGACGATGATAACGGTAGCTATAATACTATTTTAGTGATATTATTATTATTATTATTAATACTATTTAGTAATTGTATTGTTTTTAGTGTTAGTGTCATTAAACGTTTTTTTAATTTGCTATATGGAAACAAAATACTGACGAACAACGATGCCGTTTTCATCTTGGATCTATATAAGAATAATGCGTCTGTTAAAACAAGTAGGCCTACTCTTGATCATTTGTGAATGGATCACCTTGCAATTAAATTTTGATGTGGGATGTAGTTTTTTAGTCTGTTTTAAAAACATTTCTCCTCATAAGTGCGTGTCAGATGTTGTCGCAAGTGTTATAACATGGTGATGAATTATGTTCATTCACGTTATGAATTTAGGCAAGGCAAATTAATTGTAGTTCCTTATATTAATTTAATAACAATACTAGCTTTATAATAATAATAATAATAATATGCCAAATAATTTAATACATTAATGGTAAAACGAGCTAATTATAGTATTGATATCGTCAAAGGCATCTGCCATCGCGATATCTCAGACAATCGTCGATACACGATACTATCGTCTATCGGCACAACCCTACTAGGGGTGTGACGAGATCCCGCGCTACGAGCTCCCTGGTACGTGCAAATTAGCATACAATAGCCTGTCTTCCAATATCAAACCTATCTATGGACTGTGTATTTGTAGCTTTGGTCTCTGTTTGCACTTTGAATATTGAGAGAGTACTTTGATGGTTGCAATTGCACTTATTGTTTGCCTTTGATAAGATACAACTGTTATTTATTTTTGTTATTCAGACTGTTTTTATTTCCATGTATGTGGAAAGGAGTTCAGTTAGGTCTCACACAGCCTCAATCAGAAGTTCAAGAAAATCATTATTTATGTACAGTAAGGTCTGAAGAGAAAAGTCAGTCAGTTGAGTGTGGAAAAACCTTTTTATAGTGCTTGTATGGTGTTTAACTATTAGATTATATACAAGATTATGAGTTCAAACATTTCAAAACGCACCTGCAGGCTATTTTTACAGAAATTACTTTTGTCATGGATGATTTCTATAAAATATTGTGTAAAAATGTCATCTCGTTCTTGTGAATCCAATCTTGTCTCATCTCGCCACCCCTACCGATAACAATAAACCCATATACATTATTTTCCTTAATTAAGATGAAATTACAAGTAAATAAATTAATTTATAATTAGACTTTATTCATAAGTGTCATGTTTGTGATTTTCATTTGCCATCTACCCATAAGATATTTATGAAATCAAAAGACTTTGTCAATTTTATTTATTCAAACACAGAAGACATGTTATTTGTGCATTTTATCTTTATTTTGTAAGTATTGGAAACTCCAACAGCCTTCCTTCATCCTTCATTAGACAGACGACTAGGGTGTGAACGAGACACGTCATGAGAACGAGATGAGATTTTTGATTTCAAGAAATCATCAATGACAAAATTCATGACTGGAAAAATAGTATGGAGGTGCATTTTGAAACGTTTTAATTAATAATCTTCCAATGCATGTCATTTCAGATCTACTTATGAGTATAATATCAAATGCTATTGAAAAACAACAATATACAAGCACTGTAAATGGTTTCTTAATGACACTTTTTTTCGCCTGCATGATTTCACACAAGTCTCTTACTGTACATTTAAGAGCTTTCAGAACTTCTTATTGAGGCTGTGTGTACCTCATAACTGAACTCCTTTCCACAAATTGAACAGAAATAAAAACAGTATGAATAACAAAAATAAATAACAGTCTTAAGGCGGACATAGCCTAACACGGTCCGAATTTTGAGCTGAATTCTGTCTCGGGCGACTCTTTTCGGGCCAAATTTGTGTGCATATTTAAATAGAATACAAATGCTTTTTACTTTAATAGGGAAAAAATATGTCAATTATTAAAAGGAAGCATCCACCTCTGCTTTCAACACATTCTGAGTTGCTGAGGACTCAGCAAGACTGTGGTGAGCGGAAGATATTCACTGATAGTAGTGATAGTGAAGACAAAGAAGGCTGTCAGGGACGCCACTCTGCTGTCCAAACTCTTCCTGGCATTGTGATGCCAGAAGGATCCACAGCCCAATATGGAAATGCTGTTTCAGCAAGACAGCCACATTGTACACATATTCTCTTAAATCAATATCAAAATCAAGATAGAAAACAAGAATTATAATATCTATAGACCAGTCACCAGACAACAAAGAGTCTAACAGCATACAGGCAGAAGAAAAACTCATGGTTAGAGATACATAATGTGATGTGATTATACAGCCCATCTACACACAGTGTGAACTATATGGTGTATTGGCCAGTTCACCAAGGAGCAGACAATGAAGTGACAGAGCACTAGCTTCATATCTACTGACAGTGAGGGTGCTCTGATTAAAGTCAAGGTTAGCATGAGGTTATCTCTCATGTGACAGACAGCAGGAATGCACTACACTGCTTAATGCTGAAGGGGACAATTGTGTGTGTGTAACTCTGCTTTGAGTTGGACATGCTTAACAGATACCTTTCCTAGAGACACAGCTCAACAACAATGCTTCTTTGTGAGTTAAACAGGGTTGTTTAGCAAAACAAAACAAAACTGTGATGATTTTGGCCATGTACATTCTGGAAAGTTTTAGGAGTGACAACCACAGTTAAATGCAGGAGTGAAAGCCCTGAATTCAATGACGTATTCAGCGTGTATATTGTATACAGCAGTCAATTACATGTGCAAACACGTGATGACAGCAGTTCAAAATCAATTTAAAACCAATAATGCAAGCAACCATCTAATAAACGTAATTAATTACTTAAAACATCACTAGCATTATATTTTGGATTTCAATTAAATAAGGTCAATTTTAGATCACTAAATAAAGAAATTTATGTTATCATTTAGTCAAATGGTAACCTGACTCCGCCAGATGGATTTGCTCCGCATATCCATCTGGAAACTTCACGTTGAAGTAGTTTTGGTAAGGGGCGAAAATACTGGTTAGCTGATTGGCCTATGTTGGTGATAGACGGGCCAAATCAACCAATCAGATCAACGAAGCACATGACGTACTAACTTGCTGCTACAGGTAAACCTCGTTAGCTCAGCAAATAAGCAACATGTCGGCAAAGGATATTTGCCGTTTATGTAACTACAATTTGCGAATAAAAGGCACCATTTCAGCTGCCCGGTCCATATTTCACAAGAAGGATGCAAGAAAATTCCGCTTGATTGCGTCACACCTCAACCCGCCTCAAAGCCAACGCTGATTGGACGTTCGTTTGGTGAACTGCTCCCAAATTTTCTTTAACGGAAAGTATCCAGACTGATCTGCGAGTGAAACCTTGAAAGCTCGCGGAGATCAGGATGGTCTCGCGAGGCTAGTCAAATGGTGAATAGAGTGAAAGGTGAATAGGGTAAACATTTTTAAATCATAGAAAATCACCACGAAACTTCCACAGTTGATTAATGAAAATCAATTAATGAAAAACTAATTTTGCGAAAAAGGCATTTCAAGATTTAAGTAGGGAATTTAATACATTTCAATTGGAAAAAATTGCTCAAAAACAGAATAAATGCTCAGGCCCTTAGTAATAATATATAATATTTCAAGCTCATGAAAAGTGATTATTTAATAACATGGCAGGCATATAAGGCCAACAACTGGAGTAACTCAATGGATTAACATTGGCAGAGTACATCACGTGATGCGTCGGAGCGAATTACGTTAGAAACCATACCAGTAGCCAACGAGATTGTCATTAGCTTTAAATCACCCTTTGGATATTCACGATTGGTTACTGATAGAAAGGAAATGCACATTTTTGGGTTACTCAGAGTTGTGCATGAGATCCAGAGCTTTACAACAATACCGCTCATGACCGACTTCAGTAAACAGACGGAACGCGGCATGACGTGCTGGAATGCTAACTTCTTGGTAAATTCAGGAGAAATTTACTGCCGCCAGTAAACAAAATGTAATAAAATAAACATCTATAGTATATTTTCAACGTTTTCTTGATAGCAGCTTGAAAGAACACATTAAAGGAGTAAACAAGCCCAAAATCTCAAAACTGATCACTGCACGATGTTTTTGCCACCCGTTTCGCCTTAATAATGCATTTGAAGACGCATCACCCCGCAGAAGGTAAAATGCGTGTGACAGTTAGACCCTTAGGTGCATGATAGTCCTCAAACATCTGCCCAACCGCTTTTAAATAAATGTCTTTGAAACCCTAGATCTCAATAACAGCAAGCCACAAGAGCTATTTTCGCAACACAAATAAAAAAGTGGAAATAGTATTAAAAAATGGCAAAGAAAACATTGTGAACAAACAAATGAGTGCTCAAAGCTCTGGGCTGGGATCCATGAAAAAACGAGAAGCGAAGCGCTGAAAAACTTCAGTGGACAGAGATGCTGAAGACAATCTTCAGTAAGGGAGTGCTTCCTCAAAATAACCAAAGAACTGTCTCATAACATGCAGAGCTGCCTCTTTAGACAGAATCACATGGAATCACAGATTTCAGACACAGGTACAGGAATTCCCTGTATAATAAATTTGGATGATGCATTACACTTGAGTTTTTAGCATGCTACCATCTTCCTATAAAAGGACACTCCAGACCCCAAGAACTTCAACCTCATAACTCCCTCACACAAGCACTTTTCAATGTGGGGTTGTGTTGTGTTGCAGTTAGGGATGATGCTACCCTCTTGTTCACTTCTCTGTTCGCATGCTGTGATTAAAAATAACTTTCTAGGACTACCCCCTCATTTGGATAATTGGTCAAAATAGATCTGTTAAATCTGCATGCATGCACGAAGGGCGTTACGGGCAACATCGGTATGTTATTTTACAGGTACATCTGATTTATGATTTAGCATTGCATTAGCCCCCTCACACCTGTTACGCCACTGCACACACACTACTCGGATAACGAAATTTGTCTCACGCATAACATACTTGGACTCTCGCATACATGTTTATAATAAAAAAGGAATACTCTTGATAATATATAAATCACATTTCATAGGCCCTATTATATTAAAATGCTATACTGCCTATTATGCTATAAATGCTACAGTAAAGTTTTATGAATTCAACTGATTAGACATTTTTGATGTTCAAATTCAATTAAACCATTCAAAATAGAATCCAGAAGAATTGAAAATTAGGAAATGGGGAATCAGAAATTTGGAAAAATAAAACTAATTTCATAATATACATCTAATTTACTGATGCATTTGATCTGTAACAGTGAGTTTCAGGACCACATGACTAAATCTGTAGCACAAGAGCAAGTGGACTGTGTTAAGTTGTGTGTATTTGATCACATAATGTTGTTGTCTACCTTGCGAAATGTGGAATTGCTTACTTTCTTACTAAATACTCTAAAAATGGAATTACTTTAGATAAAATTAATTAATCAATCTGAGTTATATCATCACCACAATGAGAAATCACATGAAATCCTGACAGTCGAATGAGGAAAGGCAGCTGAGCAACACTGCATTCACGACTCCAGGTAAACCGCAGCTGGACCCCAAATAATGTAAGCTTGTGTATATTGCCCAATCATAAACCTGTTCAGAAATGGTGACAAAAACATAAAAAGTAGTTTATTTAAATGTTTAATATTAGTTTATTTAAATGTTAAACATCAATTAAATAAACTAATATTCAATTTTTATGAGCCAGAATATTTCAAATGCAATATTTTTTAAAAATGCCCATCCCTAATACATGTGCAATGTGTAAAGTGAGTAAGGAGAGCAGCTGCAGGAGAAGAGATGAGCAGCATTACCTCATTCTTTTGAAAGAGTCATCTCGCTCTAACATCATTTCCGCTAAGTGCTTGCTTCCGGATCCACATCACCACTGCCAGCAAGACAGCATCTCCTACCCCTCCCACATCGACTCCACAAACCCAGTGCATCTCTCCTCAGTAAACAAACAGTCTTATCAGACTCAGATGATCCCCTGTGGATATATGTTGTCTGCCTGCCTCTGGGCATTTGGATTTGCTTTGCTTATTATCCAGTTGCCATCATGTATCAGAACATGGCATCACAGGACTGCAGAACGAGTCCGTTTGCAGGCTTTGAAAGTTGGTAACCTTTGAACAAACAGCAAAAGAAGTCTGATCTCCCTGCAGCTAGCCTGTACATGAAACAACATGGCAGACAGAAAGTGGCTTTTATCAAAGCCAGCACTCTCACTTTGTGACTATTCAGGGACTCTAGAGGAGAACTTACTATTCCCTGATAAAAAGCTCCTAAATGGACGTTGTTGCAAGTCTGCAGAGTAAGCGCAACAATGTGTTCTTGAAGCATCCAAGTAGACTGTACACTGGTTTCCTTTCCAGTAAGAACCAGTTCAAGAAATGTCAGACCATCACAAATAAGCTCTCAAATCTGATGACTCTAAAACTACAAAACCCCAAAAAATAATGCAGGAGCCACAGCATATGTAACATTCTGACCTTATCAGTTCTCAAAAAGCCTTGTTAATTTCATCCATACTACAGGTCAGTGAATAGGTCAAACAATGCCTGTAATATGAACAGGGAGCTTACTAAAATCAAAAAAGAGCATGTAATAATGAAACCATGATATTGACACGCATGAAGCAGATATCAGTGCATTGATAAAAATAAGGCTATTGTTCAAACCAAAGATATAGCAAGCAAACGTTTTGGAATTAGCAACGGAGGCATGGGATTAGATGCGTGAGAAATTAGTCCTACATACAAGAGCGCTTAAATGTCAAAAACTGACAAACGTCTTGATATGAATCATCTGAGCAATGTTTTGAGGTGTGGTAACTGTAGATGTATAAGCGGAATAATTGACTTCAGGCCGTTGAATTATCCGAAAAATAATGCACACCCGAGGTGTAACAGCCACTGCTTACGGATACATTACCACCTCGGGTGTGCATTATTTTTCTAATAATTCAACGGCCTGTCGATCAGTTATTCCTTACACAATGCTTACAAATTGGGATCTTTTTTTTTCATTTTCTGTGGCAGTTTATCCCTGCTGAAGTGCCACAGACATGAATTGGAGGAAGGACCATATCTAGGCGGCACCACCAGAATATTATAAACAACCTGATAAAAATGGTGACTGCCATTTAAAATGACATTTAAAAATAAATAATAAATTAAACACCAAAGCTGATGCATAGCAACATGCTAAACCAATCTGAACACCTTGAAGGCCTCAAAAATCATTCAGTGCTGATAATTGAAACCCTACCCAGAAAATGTGACACTAGAGAATAAAGCCAAATAAATGAATGAAACATTTATTCTCGTCTTATTTTAGTGATATAGTTTCTTTATACTTGCTACTATTGGGATCCATCTTTTCCAAATACGGAGTATTATTTCATTTATACGCTGACAACCCAACTGTACCTCCCATTTAAACAAAATAATAAGTTCTTTAGAAAACCTTGCATGTTTTAGGAAGTAAAACTATGTCTTACACACAATTCTTTGTCTTTAAATGAGAATTAGATTGTAACTTTGGCCAACCGTGGGTTGTTTTTAAATGTGCTTTATAGGGCTGTAATCAACCAAAGAAATCCTTAAGTCGACCAAGGTCTTGTCCTGCTCAACGATTAGTCGACTAAAAAAAAAAAAAAAGATGTTTTGATTGAACATTTTTTAAACAATTGTCATAGAGCATTTATAAAACAACAACGAAAAAACATTGAAAATAAATAAAACTATAATAATAATACAATTCTTTGAAAATTAAGTGATTTTTTTAACTGCAAGTGAGGAGCTCTGTCCTTGGTCTATAGTGCCAGTCACAATCGCGCACCTGATCACACCACATGCTACAAAATAATGTAACTGCTATCTGCCACATAATGAAAAATCATAACAAAAGCTCTTGTTACAGGCTGTATTCTTCTTTACTTACAAAGCTATGGGTTAACTTTTGTCCAGCAGATCTGTTAGGCGTTTTAAAACAACAGACAAAATAGCCTAAAAAACAATCTGAAATCTAGGCTCTGTTGTAAGATAGCATATAAGTTTAATTTCGTTTTGTTACATTATTTAGGCTACTTTCAAATGAGTCAAGTGTACAAATAAAAACCTATTAAGAAAACAATCTATTGAGTCAGTATGATAAAGCCGTTAAAAGAGTTGCTCACGTCTTTTGCGCGCTCAAGTTCGATTTCAAATAGGCACGCGATGTGCGCGCTCATAATGGAGCAACGCGGCTTGCGACCGTCGCCTACCTCCACAAAAATGCTGCCAGACAAAAGATTTTGATTTCTTCTGTCGACAAAAGTAGCGTGAACTGAATGAATACAGCAAAGCTACCTACCGGTACATCCCTTACTGAGCGCGAGCAGCAGCGCAGCCAGTAGGTGCGGTTCCCGAGTGTGTTATGTGTGTGCGCTAAACTGTGGCACATTTACAAGAAATAGCCTAAATTAAAGCATTTAAAGATGGGGATAAAACATAGGCTAATTATATTTAGAATACAGTAATAAATAACTGCTTTATAAAGGAATAAATATCAAGGAGTAAATCATTGAAAATGTATTTCTATTGGCAAAATAAAATAAAAAAATGCGACTGGTTCGAACCAATAAGAATTTCAGTCGAACCAAGACGGCATCGAACTGATTAGTCGACTAACGACTAAAGTTGACAGCCCTAGTGCTTTATAAATAAATAATGAAATTAGTGAAAATTATATGATGAATGTGGGTTAATTGCAAACGGTCCATGTTCTGGCAGTTCAGAGACTGCAGACCTTGAGCTAGAGTATGTAACGGGCACATGCAATTGGATGTGTGTGCACAGCATGGGAGTGTTTAGCCAGCTGTCTCTCACACACACACACACGCACAGTGCCTTTGACAGAAGCGTTAATGAGATTTGGGCTGCTCCGTAGAGGCCACGCCCCTTAAGACGACTAGCAGGTCTTAGCACTAATACTGTTTTTGTTTACAATCATTTGAATAAGTCCTGAGCCATGACACAATCTCACCAATGCACACACACAACAAGCAGGCAGGAGCAGAGGGATTTCCACACTCTATCGGAGGAAGCTTTAGATTACGCATTCACCTTCCTCGCCGCATTGAAGGAGTGGCGGTTGGCATTAGTAATCTCTGACTGCCTGTGGCACTAATGCATGTATTATGCGTGTAAAGCTTTGCTCAGCTCCTCCTCAGGAATCTCTTAATCATAAATAACTACACCACCACAAAATTGCAATTCAAACACCCCTGCCCAAACCTTTTCTTAACATCTCAAATATTTGGCATTTCAATTACCCTGTTTTAGCCATCTACAGCAACATAATAAATCACAATCTGAAGTCATTACTGAATCTAGAGGTGCTGACGTAGCATCTAAGTTGATGGGTGAAGCTCCGAAGAGCAGCAGAAGGGCCATCACTACCTCCGTGTGCCAGTCTGCAGATTAAATCCATACTGGTGATGGGAATCCTGCTGATTGGCTGGCGGTAACATTATCAGAGCTTGCCAGGGGCTGGCAAAGAGACTATGTTTTAGAATGAGGTGGTCTCCAGAGTCCAGGCCTGCACACACCAGCCACATCTACAACACAACTCAGCACAACACAACTAGGGGGTATGACGGTTAATATAATACTGTGAGAACCGACGGTTATAGTTAAAACTCTTAAAACACAACACCTACTGCTGTCACAATGAAACTACACAACCACATGCACTAGGGATGTCACGGTACCAAAATTCCAGTAGTCGGTACCGATACCATTTTTTTTAAATTTGATTAACTACTTGAAACAATATATTAAATTAAATTCAATCACTTTATTATTTATGATGGTACATCTTATGAAAGCTTTGAAGGCTATAGCATGTTGTTTAAACGAAAACATTAATGATACTGAGAAATATTGTTTATAATAAAAATCAAGTGAAAAATACAGCATTCAGTGGATTTAGGCTACAGTAGTATTTTTTAATAAAATGGAGACGTAGTTAAATATATTGTACAGTAGCCTAATATAATTATTTCTGTCCATTTCTTTAAGTTAAACCAAACTTTTATTTTGACGGGATTGCCGAGTAGAGACCTTTGACTTTCTGTGTGTGTATGATATATGATATGATACGACCCTATGGATACTATGATAGTCTTTCTCAAATGAAACGGTAAAATGCTTATGAAGTGACTCTTGGAGATGGAATCATGAATCATGTCATCATATTGTGAGGCAGCAGAGACTTGAAACAGCGCGAGCGTCACTCTTGCTTCAGTGTTTGTGTGTGTGTGTGAGAGAGGTAACGTTAACGAATGAAACCTGCGCGTCCTGCGTTAATTCACATAGAGACAAGCAGAACATGCAGGGTTCAAATTTAAACGGTAAAATGCTCATGAAGAACTCTCGGAGATGAATGGATCATGAATCATGTCATCATATCAGTCGAGGCAGCAGAGACTGAAACAGCGCCAGTCACTTCCGTGGCTTCTGTGCGTGCTGCGTGTGTGTGTGAGGTAAGCTGTACGTTAAATGAAAGCGCGCGTCAGCGTCGTTCATTCACAGAAGACAAGCGCAACATGCAGGGTTCATATTTAATAGTTGTTTTGCTTGTTTAGATACACAGAAACCACATGCAGCAGCGCCTGCTTTCATGAAGAGGACGTACTTCACGCCCTTCGTGCAGTGCATGCGCATCCAGATCCGGGTTTGACGGTATCGGTACCACCGGCACTTGGTACCGTGACGTCTAAATTCTTTAGAGTGCCAACTTGGTACCGAAAGTACCGAATATTTTGACAACACTGAACATGCACAATATATTTCGTTCACATTTTTTGAAACTCAGCTAAACTGATTATATTTAAATACACTAACATCATTATTATTAATTGAAATAATATAAAAAAGCTAGTATTTTTGTTGTTTTATATTCATTTTAAATGTAGACAAATGCTGAACCATACATGAATGGAGTGCTAGATTTCAGTGCTGAGGTGATTTTGAAGGTTAAGAAGGAGCATTATTTAGAGTAGATCAGCAACGAATAATTTCACAATTAACTTGCAAATCTGCTTAATTAGAATAAAATCCCAAAGCCAAAGATCTAATAACAAGATACAAGCAACAACCAAATACAGACAGCCTGGAGCAAGATGAGAGCACATTTTATCTCAAACGCAGAGTCAACAGCACTATTTAGCTCCTATAGGAAGACCTGACCTATGAGCTCACACAGGAGAGTTAAACTCTCGCTCCAGGAAAACAATGATTTCTGAGACAATGTTAACATGAGAAAAGCAAACCTTTCATCATAAATTGCTCAATTTTAATCAATTCAAATTTTTACAAACCGATATCGATTCTTAAATCCCAAGAATCAGTTAGGCTAGTCATCCTGTTTTCAATTGATGAATGAACGGAACATTGTAGCACACATCCTACCCAATCCTACCAAAATTGCAATAATCTTAGTGCTTTGTTACTGATATGAAACAAAGTCTGAGATTTCAAATTACGATCCATTTCCTTACAGAATTCAAAAACAACCCTTTTGGCGCTGTGGTGTGAGATCGCTCTGGCTAAGCTCTAGAGAAGCAGCAGCACATGATCTTCTCTTCTGCCTTTATAATACCAGTTACAGCGCAAAATAAACATGAATGAGCATCCAAAAGTAAGTTAGATAGTAAAGATACAGTACAACTTATCGAAATCCATATCATGTCACATGCAATCGCTCACTCTGTTTCAACCGTGGAAAGACATCAGTAAAACAGCTGGTAAACAAGGTAACGTCACATTTACCTCAGAAAAATTATAATCCAGTTACCATTAACTCGTTAGTCAGCTAGAAAATTAACTCTAGAGGAGCATTTTGCTAAATATATGCACCATATTACATATTCATTATAATTTGTAATGTTCTTCAATATTTAATGCATGTTTGAATAAATCTGGCAAGTTTTTATGACAGCCACCGTTTAAATGTTTACATTTCATATAACTTTATACATTTAAAAAAAATAAATGTGTAATATAAGTGTTTGTATACAAATCAGTAAATGTATACCTTTAATATTACAGTTGGCTAATGAAGCCTAGCTGGCTACAACTGACTCCCATAATTTACAGCATTAGTTGAGAGATTTGTTTTTCTTGAGAAAATTTGCCATGTATTGTACCTGATATCCAAATGTGTCTACAGAGCAGTCTGCTGTTTATTTTTAAAACAAACCCACACAGGCTTCAATCTGCCAAGCGAACACAATCTGCTCTTGTATGAGTGACTCCATTATGTCTTTGTAACTATATATAGCAATTTTAAGAGGTTGTGCAACCATATGACCAAGATAAACATCCCCAGGAATCCTGACACAGTTTCATAATGTATGTATAATTCTTTTTTTTAATGAACAAGCAAATCTCCTTAAAATTAATATATAAAATGTACAAGAAAAAAACCCAGCCAAAGAGAACAAATCTTACAATAGACAAACGATTTATAAATAGTTCAAGTATCATTTCTGTATGGCCAGCAGCTGTGCTCCAATATATTGAGAAAAGCCTGTATAACTTGAAAAACACAGATTCCATTCATGTGTCCGATATGAAATCAGCCAAAAAGGAAACATTGAGGCAGGCGGTGAGCTTGTCAATGCCTCCATTTCCCCTCTGCTTTTGTCCAATGAATCCAAGCAAGTGGACTAAGTAATGCATCAAGAAGCCCCCTGGTATTCTATCAGTATTCACAAAAGTATTTGCTGCCAGTCTAAAAGCACAGTTCACATTTATGCTAGAGAATCTATGCAGGGTGGGAAGTTAACAACCTTTCTGCAGTTTTGTCATTTTTCTTTTTATTCCAACATTAAACTTCTACCAAAATATCGCTGAAAACATCTCAAACTTCTTTTTATCTAGAAGTGGAGAAAAAATTTACTTTGCAGTGAGTATATCAGGACCTTAACCATAACCCTCTAAATCAACAGCCTAACAGAGAGAAAATCTGTATTTCTCACTTTTTGTCAGGATAACAAATGATAAGCTCCTGCAATCAATATCTTCATTGGGTTGTTCATTGAAAGCCAGCCTACAGCCTGAGCAATGGAGGATGGGTAAACAGCTTTACATATTCAACTTATTTTAATCTCTCCCTCATTACCTCATACTGATGATTAAATGCTCTTATCTATCCAACTCATGCACGTTCGAAGGTTAATTACACCGTGTATGGGACCTCAGGACAGATTTATCCTCATGCAACTGCAAGACAACTCAATAACCAGACCAAATAACAGTCCTTTTTCAGAATAAAACAGCATGTGGCATCAACGTATCTAAAACATTTCTTAAAGTGGTTTAAAAGCTCTCTCTAAGCCTATTACAATGATGTACATCCTAAAAGGACACAAAAAGGATTGTTTATATCCAGGCTTTGTCTGTAGTCATCTTCTGATTTATTCCTCATGACAGTGAACCAGTGATCTTTTCAAATGTCAAACTCCCTAATAAATCCACACAGTCCTTTACTGTAATCAAAAGTTGAATGAGGTACGATCACTCAAAGATCATGTCAATCACACATTCATCAATGTTTTTGAATGGTGTGCGATCACAGCACAGAGCTGGGATTGAGAAGAGATCAGAGAACTTACAGCTCGTTCACGTTGCCTTTGTGACAGCACCATGGTGGCGGTGGGGACAGGGCGGGGATGGGGTCAGGTGTAGAGTGTGCAGCAACTGCTGTCTCCTTGGCAGGAGATCAGAGAGAGGACGCCGGGTCCGGTTGCAGGGAGGTCAGCAGCTCACCCAAAACACTTCTCCTTAAAGACGGTCTCCAGGAAAACCACGTATTGAGAGCCTGCAGGCATCTACCAGACCAGAAAGTCCTTGCATCTATGAAGAGAAAAAAAAAATTTGTTCACAATCAGTCATTCACAATAACAGAGGACAGAATCAGAATGTAATGAGTGCAGTCCAGATGCGCAGTGGTCATAGGGCTAAGGCAACAGTGGAAATATGCTACTGACCCTGTTCCTCTGACAGTAGCTTTGGGGGCTAACACACATTTCATATCAGGTGTTCCATCTGCTCTATTTCCCCAGCACCATCTCATTTCTAGCCTGCATTCAGTCCACCCTATCGGGCTGCCATGTGGAGCGTTTTGTTACGACTCCCTGCCCCTGTCAGGAGCTCTGAACATGTGTAAAAGGGACCGCTGACCCAGATTTTAACATCAACCTACTTCTCCACTCCAGTGAGATGCACAGTTTGACAGCAACAAGAAGGCCTCTGAATTTCTCTCAGCTAAAAGAGAGATCACTGTGCACTGCAGTATGGATGGCAAAAGTACCTGGTACTTTACAACCAAGGCCTGAAGATCACAACAGTTGGTCATCCCCAGTCAACAGTTGGGTATCAAGATAAAACGGTATCAAAATTTCATATCACGATTGTTAATGTTATCAGCGGTTTTGTTAAAGCTCGCAGTCCGGTAGCTTTTTTGGAGTTAAAGATTATCCAAAATATATATTTAAGAAAATACATAACCAACCAGTGTTCAAAACTCACGGTAAGCTTGTAATGTTTTTAATTCCAGAGGTACTGGTGGATTTCCACAGGAGATTCGGAGCTTGTCCTTACGTCACATCTGTACACATTAAGAAGTATCAGGGCTATATTGCCTGTGAGGATGTTGGAGGAAGTCGATTTATAGCCTTCTCACAGCACTTGATATAATTAAAAGTATCAATTTGATGGTGGATCCAGAAAGGTTCAAACGACAATCACCAGTGACAACAGATTCACACGCTGTAAAATGCAATAGACTTTGTTTATACTTCGGAGTGGCAACAGAAAAAAAAGAACCGCAACCAGACCCATGCGAAAACAAGGATAATATCGGAAGGACATTAAATGTAGTCTGACGCAATGTTGACGTTGTGAACATTAACAATTTGAGAACAAAGTATCATTTGCAAGGTATTGCGTGTATATCTATAAGCTTAAGCGATGTGTTCGATTTAATCAGCGTGATTTTACTGCAATGTCAGAACCAGAACAAAGGTGGACGTTTCTTACATTGACATTTGTTCATTTTAGCTGACGCTTTTATCCAAAGCAACTTTCAATTGCTATTCTATGTCAGAGGCTGTACGCCTCTGGAGCAACTAGGGGTTAAGTGTCTTGCTCAGGGACACATTGGTGTCTCACAGTGGATTCGAGTCTCTTACACCAAAGGCATGCGTCTTATCCACTGCGCCATCCCCACCCCGCCAGTATTGACACCGGCATGGATCCTGGACTCAGAGATAACAGTTGTTGGCCCATAATGTCATCCATTATCTTGGATGACGTGTTTGACAATATATTCTTATATAGTTTTCAGATTCAATTTGCACAATTTCCATTCAAATTGTGATATTAACATATCTTTAACATTGTTAAAGTTTATTTGCTACAGACATTGTCTAAAACAATATTTAGTGTTCATTTAATGAAATTTAGTGAGTCAATGTACTTCAACCCATTATAAGATTTTTCCTTTATGTTGTTCAATTGCATACTTCTTGTAAATTTGTTGTTCAAATAAATGTTCAGTGAAATCAGTGAAGGTTGCCATACTTTAACCCTTTACATTATTTATGAACTGTGTTAATATAAATTTTCATATAAATTGTTAAATCAAACAATTTAAGTCAGATGGGGTAACACTGTTTTTCTTTTTCCACTGAAATGTATAATTTCACTTAATGGAGTTGAGGAAACAATAATAACATGATATCAAGGCCTGTAAAACTTTCAGACATTTTGCATTTTAAATCACATTAAACGTGTTAAAATGTGTGTAAACTTGAACAAGTAGGGTCACATTCAAAGAAATCACAATATAATGAGAAACAAATTTTTTCTGCAGATTTTTTTCTGAGTTTTAAATATTGTTTACTGCATCACTTTACATATTCATTAAGTACTTATTGATTTGAAAAGTTTTAAAGGGTCATGAAACCCAAACCAAATTTTCTGAGATTTTAACAGTCGTAGTACTAATCAGCTGTCTCATGAACGTAACCAGCACATTTATCCTCACATAGCAAAGCCATAACACAGCGAGGGAAAAGAACTAACTAACTGAACTCGCGCTTCGTGTCCATCTTATGCCCGCCTTTCACATGGCCAGTTCAACCTCATATAAATCAGGTTATATGTGTCTCCCGCTCACGAGCGCTCACTCTTAACAAACACATGAACAGACACACTATCGCTCGCTGCTCGTGCACACGAATGTTCATAAAGCGCTCCCGTTCACAGTAACCTGGGTTGTCTCATTCAAAACAGCCAGCCGTTGCTGTCAGCGAGCCACCGCACATGAATGTAAGTTACATGTCCTTGCTAGAGTGTGGAACTGAGAAAAATGACTTTAAAAGATTTTTTTTGTCCCAACAAATTAATTATAGGTTGGACACTGAAAATCTGGCAATTAGATGTTTAAGTAATGAATATCTTTGTAACAAAATTCTGATCTCAAACTTGACTTTTGACCACTGTTTTAAAGTTACTGTACTCTGCCTTTGTATTGTCAGCAAAAAGTGAGAAGTCATGACAAGGCAAAAGGCAGTAACTTCCACATTATCAATATTTGGTTGCTGATCACCATTAACCTGACCTATTCTTACAAGGATCAGTGCGCTGACAATAGCTCGCTCTCGACATTTGACATGAAAATAACGCCATAGTTCTGCAGCATCTATCCCTGTAACGTAACACCAGAGCACTGCTGTATACCCTCGACCTCGCCTCGCAGTCGCTGCTTAAAAGTGCAACATTGTAAGGGTTTGTCTGAAACAGTGTTGCGTGGTGCAGCGAATTTAAAATGCATTCGGTTTGGCGTATATTAAAAATTAATATCATAACATAAATAAACACCAATTTTCAGATATGAAGCCGGTATACCGACAAGCACTAATAGAGGGTCTATAGTACTACTCCATGATGAACAAGACGGCAGCACAAAGAATTCCTCAACTGAGCTCTAAACACTCAAAGACATTCCCCACACATAAATCTGACAGGCTCAGCACTGAGCCAGAGTAGAGACCACAAAAACAATAGCAGTTAAATGGCTTAAAGTGCTTTCAAACAAAATATTATTAACAAGAGTAAAAGAACAGACTTTATAACTATCAGCATTTGACCTGCTGAGCCAAATGCGTCTCTGTAAATTTGCCAGAACCCAAGCACCACTTGAACTATGAACAACTCAAGAGGCTGTGATATGCTGACAGGCCTGTCATTAAAACGAATCAGGATCATCACTGAATGAATGAGCATCCAAAAGTAAGTTAGATAGTAAAGATACAGTACAACGTTCTCGAAAATCCATATCATGTCACATGCAATCGCTGACTCTGTTTCAACCGTGGAAAGACATCAGTAAAACAGCTGGTAAACAAGGTAACGGTCACATTTACCTCAGAGAAATTATAATGCAGTTACCATAAACTCGTCAGTCAGCTAGAAAATTAACTCTAGAGGAGCATTTTGCATACAAATCAGTAGATTTTCCAAAAAAAAAAATTACTTTTATATATATTTATAATAACGTAATATTGACGCAGACGTGAAAGACGGAACTCTGAAGCGCAGAAGTGCAGTGGCCGGACCGTCTGTGCGCGCACATAACAGAGACGCAGACGCGATGACTGAGCGCCGAATCCAAAACACCCTCCTCGTTAAAAGCTGACGCTGTGGAGGGGTGTGCGATAGCACGATTTTTGATCGTGGACGATCAAAATGTCTCCACTATCTGCTTTTGAAGAAATATCGTAGTATCGTGTTACAGTGCATTCTATCAGTTCAGTTCTGGAATTAATAGGTACGGGACACTGCAATTCACAAAAGTGCATTATTTGCATAAGCCTTGCCGGTTAAACATTTAATTCACGTGCTGATGCTCTGTTCCCGACGCTCACATGCACTAGAAGCCTGTCAAACAGCGCCTGAACACTGGACTAAGTTATCTTTCGAGTCTTATGCTACTGTTAAACACATACAATGTTTACATAAACAGAATTGGCTATGTCTAAAGTGAAAGCAAACATTTGAGAGAAAATCTGGTGTAATATGCGTCTATATTAAACGCGTCGCTTGCTGGTCTAAAAGCGACAGGAGTAAATTGTACTGCCGCTCGTCCTTAAAGGGATAGTTCACAAAAAAACAACAAATAAAAAAATCTGTCCTTATTTACTCTAATGTTGTTCCAAACCTGTATTATTTCTTTCTTGTGCTCAACACAAAAGAAGTTTTTTTTTTTTTTATGTGGGTAACCAAACAGTTGCTGGTCCCCATCAACTTCCAGGGAAAAAAAGGATAACAAGTATGCTGCTAGTTCAGGCACACATTTATTTTCCTTTTGGTTCTTTGCAATGTTAATTCAATATATTACTAATTATTCATGGGTCATTACTTTTCACTTTTAAAGCAAAGTATTTATAGTCACACACACACAAAAAAAGATTCAGATAATCGATTTAGCATCCGAATTGGAAGCCCTCTGAATCGTATTCAGATTTAATCGGTCGAGGTGTCCTGAGATTCCCACCTGACTTCTGACTACAATTTCATGAGAAAGTGCTTTGAGACTTCTGCAAGACCAATTGTAATTTTTAAAACTTAGATTAGGGTCAGAGAAGCAGGTTTAGGCTACAAATAAGCAGTATAAGTTGTTATAAACCTACACATTCTCAAACTCACAGGTCTTAGACTAAGGCCCTTAGTCATACTTCATACCAAACTGAGCCATAACATTTAATCCTGTCCATTTCAGCATGTAGACAGAATCAAAAACAGGGACAAAATGCTATTGATCCTTCCAACTGACCACCATCTTGAAATCTACATTTCACACATCAAACAGTGGAGCTTTTAGTTGCCATGGTGAATGCATTACTGATCCCCACTGGCACCGAAACGCATTATGGCTGCTTCTTTACAGACGCACATCCAGTGAGCAAACCAAACCCACAGTAACAGTACTCTCATGCCACGCCACCTCCATCCTAGTCCTTACAAACTGCCTGTTGGGACTCCACAAACACACAATTATCCTGCGTTATTTCAGTCAAGGGTTTGGAGGGGTCTCTAGCAACCGTCTGTCTGTGTGCAGCCGAACCACTCAACTGAGGCAAAACAGTCCAGTAGTGATTATCCGTTACTGCTATAAAAAGACCAATGTTGAGCACTAAACAAGAGCATGTTATTAAGAAAAGAATATTAGTATAAAGAGATAATGAGAGATATTCAACAAAGACTTAGGCTAGACTTAATAAAGCACAATTGGTGCATGATAAGAAAAAAAAGCAAAGTTCTGTTTCTATCATTTTCCTGTGCTTCTCAAATAGAGCCAGACACATTCGCAGTATCTCGAATATTATCGGCCGATATCAGGCACTTTCCAATATCGTATCGGCAGTTATAATGGCCGAGTAAATGAATATTTTCAAAAATAAAATAAAAACGGATGAAAACACGCTTGAACCATGTCATGAGCGTTGGAGTTGTATAGTTTGTCCACCAGAGGGCACTCTACACTGTCCCTGTCAGCAACACTCGTCTAGTTGGTCATGAGACATACATTGCGTGAATAACAATTAAAAGAACATCCCCATCAGTTCTCTAACTCGAAGTAATCATGACAACATTGTGACCTATCATGTCCAGTTTTGCTGCTGTTAAATAAGCCGAGAGTGAAAGCGGAATTAGCTAGTAATAGTTACGTTACGTTGTTACAGTGTAGTCGATCTGACTGTCCTTTTAACTTTTGACAAAGTGACTGAAGTATTTCTTTAATAGCGCGTGAACAGTTATAGCAATGAGACGTATCATGTCTCCTCCTTGGCTTGTATATATTTGAAAATGTATGTTTTACAATTTGCAGTATGACGTTTATTCCATTGCTAAAATTATGGCTCATCATAGACTAGCTAATCACATAAAGCTCAGCTAACGCCACTGCATCATCAGTACTGTTCTGTTGTGACAATAAAAAGAAAGTTTCTTTTGAAAATGCATTATCATATTAATTTTGGTTGAAACTCTTAGCAAATAACTAATGTTAGGGAAATATGTTAATGTTGTGTTGCGCCGCTTCTGAAAAAATATCGGCCGAATATATTCGGAATACTGAATTCTAAAACCCGAAATATTTGTATCGGTATCGGCCTTCAAAATCCTTTATCGGTCGGGCTCTATCTCAAACCCCAAAAAACAGGCCCTGGCAAGTTGTCTCATTATTCCAATAGATTCTAATTTTAAGACTGATGGCAAAAGGAAACATCCCTCTTCTGAAATTGTGCAAGCTGGCAAAGACAGACAGCCAAAAAGCTTGGACTGTAAAATTCTCACATTCCCTTAATGGAATTGCAGGATCACAAAACAATTCCACTAAGGGAATGTTGAGTAGCAGCAAATCTGAATGGCACAGAGTTCAAAAGATGACTAGACATGAGCTGAATATCACTAACTTGAGATCACAATGAAGCAGTACATTAAAACATTTTTTTATTATTATTTTTAAAGAAATTACAAATTTCTTTTTTTCAGCAAGGATGCATTAAATAGATCAAAAGTGACAGTCAAGACATTTATAATGATAAAAAAAAGGTTTGTATTCTATTATAGAAAATCATCATGGCTATCTAATTTTTCCTTGACCGTGATTTTAAAACAATTATATTTTGTAGGAAATAAGGTTGCCATCAAAATTTTAGATACCAGTGAAATCATAATTTACAATTCTTAATACCAATTTTGGAATCACTGCAGAAACTAACACTGACACTAATCATTAAAAAAGTCCAATTGTTGAAGGAACAAGCAGTAATATCGGTAAAACCAAAGAACAATATAACAATCAAATGTAATGAAGATAAAGAAGATAAGTTTAAGTTTTTCCTGTAAGTCTATCTAACATTATAGTATTCAGTTAAAACCCTACTAGAGAAATCAAGTCATAAAAATAAACAAATAAAACATTGCAGTCTTTAGTACTGTATAAATTAAATTGATTCTTATTAAACTTTCTAAAGCTTTAATAGCTATATCTGAAACTAAATTGATTCAACACACAGCAATTAATACTGTGTTTTGTACTGTGTTTGATCAAATAAATGCAGTCTTGTTTTTGTAATAAAACTATTACTCTTCTATCTACTATTAAAATGTCTAAACCAAAGACAAACTTTTTAACAGTATTATGTATATCAAAAACTTAATCCAAGCTACAACATGATTCCAAGTTGCAACCATACACGATACCTGTCAAACAACTAGAGGGAGTGTACAGCAAACTTGGCACAACAGCTTAAACCATAACGATTGAAGTACATCCAAAGTACACACGGTACCACATTTATTCAAAGCATTCACACCTTGATAAGAAACATGCATACACCTGCCTCTTCAGCATGTTTAGGCTATGTCTGCTTGCATTGTATTGTTATTACAGTCGTTAAATAAGTGCATTAACGTTATTGTTGCATACCGCTTTAGACTAACATTATAAAGATGGCCAAATATACTGCAGTAGTGATAATCACATTCACATCACAACATTTGCAGACCATCACAGAGTCCCAACGGAATGAGCAGTGTCGGGTCTGCATGCAAAGAATTAGCTGACCTACATTTGAGACCAGCTCAGCACAGGTACCGGTCCAAATCTTTAACTCACCCATAATGACGGCATGTTTTATCACGTTAGCTTAATGTCAAACATCTCGTTTTTCATAACCTTGAAGCAATAGCACAGATGTTGTATAGGTTAAGCATCATATTATGTTTAAAGACAACCAAGGTGCTTGACAAGCTCGTTTGAATACTAAACGTTTCTGTTTACTAGTTCCAATTATATCTAACCCCAAATATGCCATCTAGGTAAGAAGTTCACTAGCTAGGTTTTGAAACACAGCCCTCATCATATTCTCAACCGGTATGCAAAAAAGCTGACAATATGAATGATGTAACTTTTATGTATTTACCCAAACCGAAGTTGATATGGCAAGGTCAACCTTAAACTTAACGTTTACAGATGATAAAATAGAGATTCATGTTGACACGGGCGTTAGCCAACTGTTGCTAGCTAACATGACATTGATGTAACGACGTGTTGATTCGCCGACAACATAACGTTACACCTATAACGACCCGCTAAAACAGACCTGGGCCTGTCATTTCTTGTATTTAAAGCAATAAATACGATTACCCAATTCACACTGCTGGGGCTGTCGATATATTCACGACCAATAAAGAAAAAACAGAAGCTGAAGTATTCCTCCAACGGCCGCGTCTGCTATTTTGAGACACCGAGAAAAGGAGGCGCAAAAAATACATCAACAGCTTTTCTACCGGCGAATTTTTATCTAGCATAACCGCAAAGGGAATAACAAATGGGATGTTCTTACCTTACAGTGTTAACGCAGAATGTTATTCCTCAGACGACGGTCGAAAGGGACGAAATGCGTGTTATTTTCGTGCTGAGAAGGGGGGCTGAAGTCTCGGGGTCTGCCTCCTTGCAGCGCCGCATTCGACTCTACACAGCACGGGAGCGCGCATGGGCTGACTTCAGCAGGCGGACGCGCGCACGCCCTTCAATCTCACGCCCTCCTTTCAAAAACTGTGGGCGTTACTTGAATAAATATTTAGCTCAACGCCTAATATTGCAGATAACTACAAAAATGGACCGTGAAAAATGATTTCTTACATGACCCACATCAATGAACTTTAATCTGGGTACAATCAGACCGCGTGGCGTTTGTGAGAGTCACTTGTGTCATTCTCAAGTCAGATGCACAAACCAGTTAACATTGTGATTCAGGCTTTGAAGGTAACTTCCCAGCCTCATGATGCAAATTATATATATATTGATACATCTATTAGTAGTTACTACCTAAATAAAGTTTATATATAAATAAAAACTTTAGTTTCTCTAAAAGAAAATGTAGACAATACCGAAAACAATTGTGTAAATGTAGTGTTTAGAAATACACAATATTTCAATGAATATATTCACGTTGTTTTCTAGTTTCTTTATTCATTTTATTACAAAAGGATACTCAGAGCAAAAATAATTAGATTGTTATTTAGAAGAACTGACATTAATGTACCACTCATTAAAGAAACCAAAACAGACACACAAAGGACATGACAAATATTTCATGTTCGAAAACAGGGAATTCAAAACAACAAAAAGAAAAGAAATCCATAGACATCCTGGGGTCTGTTTGTTAGACACTAGATGACAGTGACTGAGCACTGTATTTGCTCTAAATTAATAAATAAATTAAAATGGTATTGCTATAATGGTTTTATGCAGATTATTTTAGAGCAAATGTAACTAAAAGTGCTGCAGACTGAGTGTGGCAGGTGTCATAATTGTCATTAATCATTTGCCAACATAAGATATTTAAATGAATTAAGCCTTAAAGTCTCTGACCTTTTCTTAAAAATGTTCTCAGTTATCTTCAAAAAATGTAAAATTCTGAAATTTACCTTTTCTTTGTTAGGCCTTCACACAGAAACATTTTGTGATTAAACTGTAATTTGAATATTATACCCAGGAAGACATTCAAGACACTTCAAATTTAGAAAAGGAAAAAAATAATGAATATACCTGCCATTTTGTTTTTACATCTAGTATAAATAAAACCCAGACCTTTTCTGAAAAAAACAAAACAAAAAAAAAACACTAAACATCTCAATTACATTAAATTGGTTTGTCATGCAAGCAGTTATTGAAATCTTGTTGGACATGTTGCTACATAACATGAACACATCACAGATTTAGTGAACATTATTATGAAAATGACTGTGCGGCTAAATTCAAAACGGTTTTAATCTACCAATTTGTTCTCTGTGAGATGTGCAACTATAGAAGCATATAGATATTCAATTAAGATCATATTTAACAATCTTGACTGCAGATTGTTTACTTATTTTTATAGACCACAGCCCAGGAAAAACCTGAGGTTAAGTACCAGGCTCAAGAACACACTAGACACAGGATTTTTCTCATTAACCCTTCTGTTCAAAGGTCATACTTATTTGACACAGAACTTGAGATGCATCTGTTACCAACTCAGAGCTTTAACCACTAAGCTACCACCATAACGTCAATGGAAAATCAGTCAAGTTTCAAATAAGTTTTGGTTGTTAATACCGATTTAACTCCACTTTCGATTCCAGCACTTGTGTTTCAACTGTAGTTCATATTATAATGTAATGCATCAAAAAATTACTTTATGTCTATGATCAATGTAATATATTGACTGCAGCACACCCATGTGGCACCTAAGGGTACTGAAGTAGACATTCAATGACTTACATCCAACATCCAATCTTTCGCATTGATGCAAAAATCTACTGATGGCCATTGATGAATTGACAATTTAAAAAAAGTAGTTTCCAGATATTTTGACTTAAATAAGCACACATCTCACACACTATTAGATATTCTTGCTCATAAATATAATCATTTACCAGTAAAACTGTTTTTTCCCCACCAATTTTCAGAGACAAACCATTTTGTTAACAATTTTACTTTTTGTTTTATAGAGAAATACAACCAGGCTAGCAGTTTTCTTGCATCCATGTACATAATCCAAGGTGCACTTAGTTCCAGCATATTGCTTCAGACACAGCAACAGAAATTTTGACATTTGCAGGACACACACAAAGCATGTATACAAGCAAACACATCACCCTTGGTAATCTTTTCTTTTGGTAAGTTGCATCAAAGCAGCCAATCTTATTCCTCCTTTGGTGGTCCTATTTGAAAACCACGCAAAAAATCAGCACTGGAAAGTGCAATAAATACTGCAAGGGAGAAACACGAGGCTCGCTAGTTCCTCAACGGGGTGCTAAATTATTCTGGAGAACATATTGATCTTATTTCCAAAACCACATTTACAAGTAGCACATTTTCACCATCTTCGTCTTAGCAGGTTGCATGAGTCCATGCGTTATCAATGATGTATGTATAAAAATATCATCACAATATTGTTCTGTTGCAGCAGCTTTGGAGGGATCCTCAGAATCCATTCCAGCACTAGCATGGACAACAATAAAGAGACGTACATACATAAACACCCACACATACACACGTTTAAAGTGAAAAACAGTTTCAACACAACAGTCTAATTCAAACTGGACATTTCAAATCAAGATTTCAATCAAAATGAATCAAGCTCCCGTCTAACTCCCATGACAAAGCTTTATACAGCTTCCAAATGTATTTCTATAAAACATACATGGCTTAAATTACGTTTTCTTGAAAGATCTAACAGCTTCTTGTGTACTTTTACAAAAAGATTCCTTGTTTTACAGACACCACCAATCTTAAATGACTGGATGAGAACACGCATCCATAAAGTCGCATTCGATTTTGTCTAAAGGCAGAAGCCATGGAGAGCACAGAAATAACGTATGGGACACAATACAACCATTCGGTCCTGAGACTAGACCTCTAAAGTGTACATTCTTAAGCCCATGATTCTCATATGTCTATCTCTGTTGAATTGTACGGTGAACGTCCTCTCATCTGACGCGCAGTGTAGAAATCACCTGAGTTTTCAGAAAAGGATGTTTTTAGGCTCTCTCTACACTCGTGGGTTGGTTTGGGACGGATTGTGGTTTATCCTGGGCTCAGATGAGAAGGTGTGAGATGGGGTTGATGGGTGGATGGATAAGGCTCTGGTATAAAACGTCATGGTCTTCCTTGGTCACCACCAGCCTCATCTCAGCAAACTCACAGAGGAAGGACTACATTCTCTCCTGCTTCCTCCTCTGGTAGACCTTGAGGGGTCATGTTGTTGAATTGCACGTGTAAAACATCTGCTTTCATTCTCTTTACAGCTATAAACTACACTCTGTACACTTTATTTGTCACCTGTTCCTGGTCCTCCCTTCCCCATTATGCTCAAATTGAATTGGTTAGATTAGACAGCTCAGTTGTCAGGTCCACAGGTTCAAACAGATGGCTGCTGCATCGTGTCCTCCTCATATGGAGAGGGGCTGTATGGTTGGGTTTGTTAATCATCCACTGGCAGCTTGTCATCCAGCTCTAACTGACTACCCCGCTGCTCCTCAATTTTTCCAGAATCCTGCATCAGCTGCCGTCTCTGCACCTCGGCCTTCAGATTTTCCAGGTCTTTTTGGCTGTATAAAGAAATCAATAGTTTGAAAAGAGATATAATGCATGTGTGTGTGTGTGTGTGTGTATGGAACAGTAATATAGTGAAACATTATTATAATTTAAAAAGGGTTTCTATTTGAATATATTTGAAAATGTAATTTTGAATGGCTAATTTATATATATATATATATATATATATATATATATATATAAAAATCAATATACAAAAATATATAAATAAGTATGTATATAAATAAATAATATATAAATAATATAATAAAATATAAATATAATATATATATATATATATATATTTCGGTTCGTAAGTTTCGGTACGTTTCAAAGACAGCAAAAAGAAATATATATAAATATATATTTATATTTATATATAATTATATATAAGAGAAATATATAATTTATATATAAATATAATATATTTCCTTGATTTAATTATTTTTATTATATTTTTATTAAAACTAACATCATAAAGTATGATTTTTTTTTACTTTGAGCAATGATGGAACTATACTTGACTTTTCTTAGGAGCATTTAAAACAAAACAGCTCCTTGGACAAAATGAAATGTAATATTGTAGTAGTTATAAACAAAGGTTTATTTTAGTTTAGATTAACATTTGAGGGAAGCAATTGTATTGATAATGTCAAAATACAACAGACGTGATGTTACTTGAAAGCTTTATAGCCTACTATTCCTGTCAAACTTACTGATAGTAGTGTTATACAGTAAATCCTTGGTGATGTTGCTGATCTGTGGACACTGGATAGTTCATTCATGGCACAAAGTTCCTTCCTGGTTTCCACGTCAGCGCTGTTTGATCCGTTAATGACGGAGAAATGTGAATGTTTCTCACTAAATCTCGGAGCAATGTTATTACTTCAGTGGCGAATTCAAATGTTTTCTTTACTGGATTTGGCTGTTGTTACAGTGCTGATCAAGATCGGCTCGCGCTGCATTGGTCCAAACTGATAAACGGTTTGTGATCCAAACAACCACACAATAACGAATAGCTCAGTTTCGTTCCACTTACATTACATTTGCCATTTGATGTTGGACAATGTTGTGGTCACGCCAACGTCTTTTACATTATGAATGCGACAACGCGCTTGCCAAGCGCGATGCGCATACATTTGAAGTAACGAAATGTTGGCCGGCAGGACAAATGAACTCGAACGAACTGTTCGGCTTCAAAAATGCGTACCGAAACTCGAACCGAAAGCCTCGTATCGAACGGTTCAATATGAATACGTGTATCGTTACACCCATACATATATATATATATATATATATATATATATATATATATATATATATATATATATTCGGTTCACTTTAGATAAACAAAATTTATCTACAGTTTTGTAAAATAATAATATATGCCTTTTCACTCTGGGTAAAAATGGACTACAATTATATAACAAAATATTTAAAAGACTGACTTTAAACTGACGACTAAAAGCGGTGTAAAGTTTTACTCACCTGAGAGGAATAAAGATGATGCCATTGATGATATTAAGCTGTTCCAGAACACTGGCCATGTTTGGTGCTGTAAACTACAGAGAGAGAAAAATAAACAGTCAACAAAGATCCTGAAAAGATGTAACAATGTTTAGCCACTGAGGCCCAAGACAGCTAAGGTGTGACTGACTTTGAGGGGCATTATGCTAGCGTTTGATCCGTTCTTGTAGATCTCGTTCATGGTTCTCTGTAGAGCCACAGCCTGCTGTGTGAGGTACTTCAGGTACTCAGAGCTCTCCTTCGTCTTCTCATGGCCTTCACCAACCTTATACAAAAGTGTATTGTGTTGTTATTAACATTTAGTATAATATTATCAGTGCACTACAAGTTCATTATTAAAATCACCCTTTTTATGGTCACTTGAATTTGTTGCATTAACCAACAGAAGGCTAATCTGAACTAATAGTGACTTCTGTGTCAGTAGAGCTTCATAAAATTGTAAAACACTGTCAATAATGGACAATGGACTTTCTTTGGCTGCAAAATTTTATGGAATTTTACTAACAAAACTGCACCTTAAATGCATCATTAAAATTCTAACTATATGGGATAGCAGATCTGATATACTGTACATGTAAGGTTAAGTGTACCTGGTTCTTGTATATGGTATAACCCTCCTTCTCATGCTGCAGTGCAGAGCGAAACTCAGCTTTGCTCTCATAAACTCTGGCCACCAGGTGATGACTACAGGAGAACAGAGGACGAACATTACTACACATTTTGACTGCATATAACACCAATGATTTGAACTAGGGCTGGGTTGACATTGATTGGTTTGATAACCCGATATCTGATTCTTAAATTCCAAGAATTGATCTTTTAGTCGCTGCTGTTTTCTGTTGATGCATGAACAAAACTTCACTGATCCTTATTTGTAGCGCACACCCCATTCAATAATCGTAATTAGCTTGTTACATGATATGAAACAGTCTTAGCCTTCAAATTGACGATTTTATCAGGAAATTCAAACAATAAAAGCCGTTTTGGCATTCTTTAATTTGCCGTGACAATTCAAGTGGCAAGTGGAACTAGTTAAAGCACGAAAATAAACATGAATGAACATAAGAAGAAAAGTCAAAAGAAACAAAACTTACTGTAATGTATCATGTCTCATGTAATTGCTCAAACAGAGTTTCAACCACAGAAAGACATCAATGAACAGCTTGTAAACTGTTACACAACTACATTTACCTCAGAAAAGCCATTTAAAATGTCCATAACTCGCTAATCAGCATGAAAAACTTTTTTTTTTTAAATATGCACATTCATTATGTTTTACATAACCTTTAAGTGATGCCTCATTTATTGTATGTTTGAATAAATCTGTCATGAACACAAGTTATGACAGCAACCATTTAAATTTATATATTTGAATAACAAATTGGAGTAAAAATAATTAAATCATTAAAAAGTTGCAATTTAAATGTCTGTATACAGGACTGTTTTTATTTGAGGTGAACTTGGTTGTTAATTTCAACCTTTACATTATGTACCAACTGACAGAATTCCTTTCAGATGAGAGATTGTTTTACTTCAGAAAAACTGACATGTATCGTGCTTGACATAGTCAAACGAATCATAATTGAATAATTGAATATAATTGAATTGCAATCAAATCAGACTGCACTGTGAAATCTGTGTCAATAACCAGCTCTAGTTTGAACTAGTGTGTAAACAGACATATGTACCTGAGGGCTACTTTCAAGGATCGTGTCCCATGGTATTTTGAATTGATGGCCAGGCGTTCTCCAGGAAACGCAGAGACAGGTCATACTCCATCACACCATGAAGCACCAGACCAATATTGCTCTGCGTCAAAGACAAAGGATCACAGCTGAGGCGTTGTAATTGTTCCACTTGCCTCAACTAAGTGACCACAAGAATTCAATTTCCTCTCGTTGACAATTCAGGGTTTACGTCATCAACAAAAGAAGGTCAGAACATTCAGTTTAGTTCTTTGCAAATCAAAGTATGTCCAGAGGTTAAAGCTGCAGTCCATTGTTTTTGGGGGTTAAAAATTATCCAAGATACATATTTGAGAAAATACATAACCAGCCAGTGTTCAAAACTATCTGCTTGCCATAGCTTGATTCAAAGCAGCAACCTTGTAAAAATGTTTTAATTCCAGTAGTACTGGTGGATTTCCGCTGGAGATTCAAGCAGGTCTTTGTCATTACGTCACACCTGTACACATAAAGAAGGAGTCTCGGCTAGTGTAAGCTATATTGTGTGAGGTTACTGGAGGGGGAGATTTATAGCCTTTTCTCACAGCACTTGATATAATTAAACTTATCAGTTTGATGGCGGGTCCAGAAAGGTTCAAACAACAATCACCTGTGACAACAGATTCACTGATTGTAAAATGCAAGACAAAAAAAAAAAAAAAAAACAGACTCAAGTGAAAACAAGGATACATATTGGAAGGGAATTTCGTGTAGAATTGGAAGGGAATTTGGAAGGGAATTGGAAAGCGAATTTCACAATGCGGATGTTAACAATTTGAGAACAAAGTATAGTTTTGTGTGATATGATAACTTAAGTGATTTTTGATTCTGAATGCCAGTATTGACACCGGCGCGGTGACTGCACACTCTCCTCAAACATCGTGTTCATCCACGTTATGCCGTGTCAAGGGTGTTGAACTACAACTCACGTAAAGTTGACAATGCTGCAAATGACTGCAATTGCAGATTTCAAACAGAGATGGCGACAAAGAGGAAAAATGCCGGACTGCAGCTTTAAGTATCAAAGCATAATAAATGTTTTAGGCTTACATCGAGCAGGGCCATTTCAGGATGGTCCTCCCCACACACCACGAGCATGAGGTAGCGAGCGCGGTATAGCAGCTTCAAGGCAGTGGACAGCTGGCCATTGGCAAAGCAGTACAAAGCTAAGTGCATCTGTGGAGAACAAACATGAAACATTTAGAGATCACAGAGACTGGTTTGAGGTTAATTTATTGTTTTAACTTGACTTTGTAGCAGAACATTTGTACATTTTCTGAAGAAAATCTGAGAGGTTGCCAGTATAATATATGAATATCTGCTAGCACATTTCAAGTTCTTCAATGCTTGTCTACGCGATTTTCTTTCCAGTTTTATCATACTCTTATCCTATGTCTTATCCCTCAGAAAAGTAACAGCGCACCACACGATTTAAGAGAACACTGTTTGTTTAAAGTAAGAGAAATAGAACGAACCTTAGAAACCACAACAAATAAAAAATGTACAGAAAATAGTAAAAAAGTAAATACTTACATATTCTTGAATAGTGTTGGGGTGTTCAATACCCAGTGCTCTCTCACTCATCAGGACAGCCTTCTGCTGATTGCTCAGAGCCTTGAAAAGATGGGGAGGAAAAATTTGCATCACTAAATCCTTAAGAATTATCAATAGTCTTTTTTATTATTATATTACACATTTTTAATATTAGTTCACACTTTAAAATAATATACAAATTATTTAGCATCTATTTTAAAATAGAAATCTTTTATAACATTATAAATGTCTTCAGTCACTTTTGATCAATGTAATGGATCCTTGCTGAACAAAAAATAAAATTTCTGTCAATGTCACTAACCCCAAATTTTTGAACAATAGTGTATCATTTTATCTACAAAATTATTCTCAAGAAATTAAACACAAGTATAAAATATTAAACATTTTTTAAGGGATATTTCACCTCTGGAAAGATGAATGTGTATTTAAATTGGGTCATTTATGAAGTAGAAATTGGTTGGTGCCTTCTAGACTGAGAAAAGCCATAAAATTTATTTTTGGCTCATGTGGATGAAAGACAACAACTCCCAGAATGCACTTGCCGTCATTGTTGTTTTGTTTTTGATTCCAGACACACAATACAGAAATCTCCCGTCTCAGAGGGACATGAGGGAGGGAAGCATGGTCATTCGAAAATACTACCGGGTTTCTACTGATACAAAGCTTAATGCTAATCGAGGAAGTATCCCTTAAAATCATTTTATGACAAACTCATTCATTATTATCCAAACATTTGAATGGTAACAGTTTGTAGGACGTACCTCAGGGTGATCACCCATGATGTAGTTGAGTTCGGGCCAGAAGGCGCAGGCAGGCACAGATCTCCACATGCATGGCTCCATACACATTGTTGAAGAGGTTCAATGCCTCATTGATGAGCTCACAGCCCTCCTTTAAGAAGCCTATGAAACGAGGAAATATCAGTCAGCATTAACAAACCCATTGTATGTGTAGTTTCATTGATGATGTGTCGTAAGGTACCTTGCTGAACCTTGGCCTGCCCGCTTTGGAAGAAATGGAAGGCATCTGAGGCTTTGGGGTTGACGTGCTTCACAACAGGGAAGATATTCAGGATGTCCTCCTCGGTGAAGGCTGGCTTGTGGCGGCTGTCAAAGTTGTACTCCTTTATTAAGATCTGCAAGGAAGCACAAAGGAAAGCCTTGTCACTACCGGCCTGACGGAGAACCTCGAGACACGTAGCAAGATCGATAACAGCACTACCTGAATGCCAGTCTTGATTGATATCTCCCTCAGCAGTGTGATCTTCTGCAAGTTGTACTTCTCCACTGCTTGGTCCACACTTTCACTGCGAAACAAGAGCACAACACCATTAAAGCCGTGACACACCAAACTAGTTACAACAACAACAAAACTCTGCGGGCGCATCATGTGCGGTTTAATACATCACAAAGACTACGGCCAACTACGTTCAGCTCATGCTTGAGAGGAAACTAGTTCTCACCATTGCAGATTAAAGTGATAGTAGCTTTGTGCCTCAGAGGTAATGTTCTTCCACAGCTCACTGGGTGTCAGGCTGGCCCAGGTCGTGTTGTCTCCTCCACCAGGGACACGGTTACGTCTCTTGCGGTTCTTTCTGCGGGACACCAGCTCATCTGCAGGAAGGTGAGCCACTGCATCTGGGAAAGAACTCAAGAGGCAGTTCAGGAAGTGGCTCACCGCAGCGGATAAAGCAGAGAGCTCCACACCCTGTAAATCACAAACATACAAGCATGTACCTTTGTTTGTGTTTTTTACCTTTACCTTTGTTTGTGTTAACAAAGGTAAATACTTATAAATAATAAACAGTACATGGTACTGCCATTTTTTTATTGAAAAAGTATCATGACATAACATAAATATAGATATACTTATAATTTATATCTTGATATGAACACTATAGTTAAAAAATGTGGAGTCATCAAAAATGTTATATTCAGCAAGGATGCAATAAATTGATCAAAAGTGAAAGAACACACATTTATAATGATTTCTTTTTCAAAGAAATGCTGTTCTTTTAAACTTTTTATATGTTCAAATTCTTCTTAAAAAGTATCAGTTTCCACAAAATATAAAGCATCACAAACATTTCTAATAAAAACTCAGTAAAAAATGTTTCTTGAGCAGCAAATCAGCATATTAGAAAGATTTCTGAAGGATAATGTGACACTAATTCAGCTTTGATAAAATAATAAAATGGGATGAAAAAAAAATCATTATAAAATCAAAATAAATATTTACATTTAAATTAAAAAATAAAAAATATAGTAAATTACATTTAGAAATATTACAATCAAATAAATACAGGCTTGTTGAGCATAAGAGACTTCTTTCAAAAACATTTAGAAAAACCTTACAGAGCCCAAACTTTTAAATAGTAGTATGCATGCACAAAAAATAAAAAAAAGTAGTATGCATGTACCATGATATTTCTGTCAATGTACCAAGTAGAAACTTACCTGAAGATATGTTTTGAAGATATGCTTTGCACATCTGGTGATCAGCTCACTGATACCTATTCTCTGCATAAACAAACAACACAAATTAAATATATGGTCTTTATTATATATTACAAAAAATATCTATTTTTGTAATAAATTAAATTATCAGGTGCACTTTATTTTACAGTACATGCACTTGAGTGTACCATTCAGTAACCTTCCCTAAGAAAGTACCCAGGAATATAAGGTAACAACATTAACATGGTTGAGGTTATGTTTACAGGTAGGTTCAAGGTCAGTACCTAATTATTGTAGTAACTATAATAAGTACATACTATGTACACATGGAACGGGACGGTAAAATAAAGTGCAACCAAATTATCCTTCACTTACATAGATGTGTTCAAGTTGTGCTTTTGCCGGCATGTTGTCCACAAACTCCAGCACAGTACCAAGATAACGTATATTAATGCCACGCTGATGAAGGGCTTCTATCATTGTTGCACCATCCATAGGCAAAGTGCTGTGATCTAAACAGTCTTTTACCTGCACACAAAGATAAAAACCATTAAAGTCAGCAGCCAAATTAATATACTTATAAAACACTTCAAAGGCATCTATGCCTTTGTACATGTTATCTAAAATAAGTTTATTCAACTCTTAATATTAATGTGTCAAGCTGCTATGTTGCTTGGAAACTGTAAACAGCACATGATTTTATATCAGTGAATCATATTATATGGTTTATTCAGAATATTGTTTGAATATCTACTTAAATGTGGGTTATTTAATCATATTGCAATATACCTGCAGTTATATACTATTAATAAGCCACTTAAGGGAGTGCATTCAAATGACTCTAACACAGCCTGTCATAGATCATTGCTTTAATAAACAGGTTTTTTGTTTTGAGAAAATAGGTGTTCACTAACAAAAGAAGGAATCTGGCAGGACACTAGGAAGGCTGCCGCCTCTTTGAGAAGCTGCTTCTGTTTCTTGATGTCCTCAGCACTGTCATCTGGGAAGCGGACTCCTGTAAGAGATGGATGAGGTCAAGTGTCAAGTTTGCCCATATTGTGAAAAAGATAAATCACACACACACAAAAATACACTATACCTGGAGAGAAGATATCTGGATTGAAGCGAATGTCGAAAGAGGTGTTGCTGATGGAGCCTACAGCTTTACAGGCGTTGAGGACCACCTCTCGGCTTTTAGGGTCTGTGTAAAGGCAAATGTTCCACAAAATGTCAACAACATCAAAAAACACACTAAAATAAATAATAATTTGAAAAAAACATCACAAATGATTGATAACCATAATAAAGTGTTTGGTTGAATCAGAGGTTTTCAAACTGGTGGTCTACAAAAGACCGATTAAATTTAAAGGGGTCATGAACGGACATTTTTTATTCTTTTCAAATATTTCCTGCAGTGTAATTGTTAGTATGATTTTTACATCAAATTTTGTCTTAATTTACAATAAGTAATTTGATTTTAGTCCACCGATTTGAACGCTTTGTTGGCGTGTCTGTTTTAGACTCCAGTGTAAATGCTTTTTTGATTGGCTAACATCTTTGCGTTTGAAATAAGTATTACATGTGGAACTTATACAACATTTTTACTATTACAGCTGTCAAGATAAACTAACCATGAAAAGTGTTGATAGCATTATATTTAGATCGTCAAATGAAAGGTTGCAGCAATGTAAATAATGTCAAAAACGATTCTGAACTTGGTTTCAATAAATGCTGTTTTTGGACTAACAAGGACGTTTTGAGTTCTGAAACTTGCAGATGTTTTAATAGCACAAATGATCTCGTACATGTCAAAAGATGAAGGAAAATTTGATTTCTCAAATCATGACCTCTTTAAAATCATCTAGGTATAATCCATGGAAATTGACATGAATATTGAAATTATATTAAAAATAATACATTTAAATATAAAAACATCTATATAAAGTTTGAAAAACCCTGGTTTCAATTATTAGAATAATTAACAACGGGGTTATAAAACAAAATCATCACCACACGTTAATCCCACACACAATAAATTCATTTGGTTTGAATTGGAAAAATGTCAGGTTTTCTAATCACCACAGAGAAAGATTAGAAGGGAGTGTTGTCAGGTGGAAGACGTGGGATAGTCCCAACACAGTGGAGCCAGATTACTATATAGCCAATCTAGGAGAGCCTCGTCTCCGTTAATGAGTCTCAGAGAGAACATGAGCACACAGCAAGAGGAGAGATGCACTGAATAAACACAGATCGCAAAAGTAAAAGACAACAGCAGGGCATCTAATGAGTTGATGACAGAACTCAGATGAAGCTAAGATAAGAAAAGGCGGGGGGACCCCAGAATGAGTGCATGTCTCTGCCAGCTCTTGCTCTTGTTCCCTCTCATGCTCTTTTCGGTCGCTCACAGGACGTACCAATACCTGATCCATCTTCCGCTGCTAAGGACTCGGCCAGCTCTTTAGCTTGGGCAAGTCCAGGAATTATTTCATCAGCTTCCTTACCCTCCAAGAGACCATCACACCCTCCATTTTGCCTCTCTGGAGCTGAAGGCTCATGAGTACCGTTGGTGTTTGCCGTAGGAACTTGGGCCTGGTTCTCAGGCGCAGAGTTTTCAGACACAGTGTTTGCCTCCGAGTCATCAGGAGTCAGAGTGGATTCAGACTCAGAGGAAGTTGGAGAGGTTGGCTTGTCTTCAGGAACCTTTTCAGATGCTTCATGAGCGTGCGGTTTGCTTTCAGACTCCACATCTGCAGTGCTTGTGTCATGCAGTGCTGCGGCCTTGTCTTTGTTTGCTTTCTGCTGCATCAGCTGGAGTGCGGCCATCTTCATGAAGAGAAGATATCTGAGGCACAGAGAATGACATGTTTATACCCACTGACAAACTAGCCTTCAGGATATTCAAGAAATTTGCAATTAAGGAGAAGACTAAATACTTAAAACGTAATAAAATCTCTAATTTTACACACACGTTTTCTATGGATTTTTTTTTTTACTTTTTAATGGTTATATTTTTATTAATAATAGCATTAGTAACTATTACAAAAATCACTAACTAAACTAAAATATATGTAAATATTTACTTTCTATTTTTTGAAAGTCACTAAGAATAAAAAAATATAATATTAACAATAATTTCATTATTATTTTACCTTTAACTATTAACAAAAATTAAAAGGGGTGGTGAAATGGATAAGGCAAATGTAAAATATATTTGTAAATGAGATAATTATAAAATTAAAAGTGCAATTATTATAATATATATGTATACACAAATTACTAATATAAGTTATTAATAATATTAAAAATAATTGGTAGTAGTAAAAATAGTACAAAATTAAAGGTAAAATGGGTAAAAAATATTTACCTTTTACTTTTAAAATAGTTACGAATAACAATTTGTATTATTATTATAATAATATTATTAGTTACTTATCTAAACAATGAATATAATAGTTACAAACGATTTTTTCATACCTATTTTTCTTTAATTTTATACTAGTAGTTACTTATAATTAATAATATAAATATGAATCATGATGATGATTTTTATTATTATAAATATACAAGTATAATAAATATAAATATAATAAATATATAAAAACTATTAATATAAATTATTATATAAACATAAATAAAAAATTATTAATTTATATATATTATTTATATAAATATATAATTTATATATATATATATATATATATATATATATAATAATTATCATCATCATTATTCATATTTTTATATGATATAATGATTTATATTATTTATCATAGATCATGATTAACAACAAAGTATGTGGCTTAATTCTTATGAGATAATTTTACTAAAAAACTGACTTTTTGGGACCTGAAAGTGGTACACAAACCATACTTCTATTACACAACAAAATGGGAGAGACAACTTCGATTTGAATGAGCATGTTGATGAAGTAGCAGGAACACACCTGTGCTCTACAAAGGCCTCAATGAGCTCCTGGCGCAAGCAAGCCAGGCGATGGCGATGTAGCCGGGGGAAACCCAGCTTCTGGCTCTCCGCCGTGAGCTCTTCTCCTTCCACTGGCAGGAAGTTGAGGTCAGGAGGGAAGGTACGCAATAGGTCCAGGATGTAATGGCGCCCAGTCGTTGCCAATGATACCCTTACACTCCACAGAGGAGCAAAGCTCTACAGAGTCGTCTTTCTCGTTGAGCACATCATGCCGCTGCACCTTCAGGGGGCGGCTGGTCTTCTCCAAAACTCCAGATACTTGGGATGGGACACTACAGTCTTACCAAAGTCAATGGAGCCATAGATGACACTCTGCTCTTGCTCCCGCTCCAAGATTCCAGGAATGATGGACTGAGCGGTTACACGATAACCTCTGTAGTCCACCACCACCGTGCCCAGGGTGTAGAGCCCTCCACGTCCACAGCACTGTATGCCCTCACCCCGTTCAAGTCGTTGGTGGGGGCGGCGTGGGCGGCAGCGTCCCCGCCCAGCTCCTTGTAGTGGTCACGTACGTCAAAGCCCAAGCTGAAGAAAATGTTGTTCCAGATGAACATCTGCATACGCGTCTCCTCTCCAGGATTGATCGCCATGACATTACCATCGATCACTGCCATCGCACCACGCGTCGCCGCAGCGGCAAAGTCACTATGAACCTGAGGAACAGAAGTGCGTTGGTGAGCAGAATTTATCAAGTGAAAACGTACTTGTTCTGAAACTAGTGCTGGTGTGTTCACCTTGGAATATGGCTCGTTCTCTCAGCAGACGCTCAGGGAGGTTCTTCACGAGAGAGTTCTCTGGTTGTCTGGAGCTCCTCGTTCCAGTCTCTAGTCTATCGTAGAGAACAAGATTTTAATAACCCTATAAATTAAATTACTCAAAATTAAAACATTGTAAGACATACTTGGCCAGGTATGTGCTCTTCATAACCCAGACGGGAGGTGTAGGCATCCTCAGCTCTCACACAGTCCATGGCATGGTCAATCTGTGGTGCAGTCCAGCTGTACACTTGGAAGGGAGTAGCTATTTCTCTCAAATGGATGTCTTTGTACCCTATTATCAATAACATGACATAACATAAATGAAGAACAAAAAACTGTGACACAACTAAACATTTAGTCCAGATGTTCTCAAGTAGGGGGCCTCAGCAAACAATCAAAGGGGGCCACGGGATGACAATGTATTTAATATTCTTGAACCGAAACTAAAATGATAATCAAGATGTAAACTGAAATCATATAATAACTATTGTTTTTATTGAAGAACATGCGTCCTTGAAACTTCTGAAGTCACATAATGAATCATGATTAATACATTTAAATATCTTTCTGTAAATATTTTTTGAAAACAAGCAGAGGTGTCATAATAACTACACCAGATTTCCCTGAAGGGAGGATTTCTGATTTTGTGACCACATATGACCTGCTACTTCATAGTGTTGATTATGCAATGACTTGCGATATCATAGCATTACTGAATGTTGATAATGCACAGTAAAGTAAGCTGGCATTCTGCTGCTCCCAAGTGTCCTTTGTCACACTGCTGAGTATGATGTTAATACTAAGTGCAAACACAGCCTAGCTGAGATAAAATGGTTCATGATTCTTTAAACAGGCTAGAGCCGGTTTACACAAAATGAGTTCTTTGTCAGTTTAATACAAACACAAGTGAAAGATAAACTAAACTGGTATTAATAATGCATTACCTCTTCTTTTGCAGAGCGGTGAAGTTCTTCTTGAAGGTGGGGCTAATCTGACTCAGCAGTTCCACTAGAGAGTGGCAGAGGAAGCTGGGGTTGGCTGGCTTGGGGTTGAAGATATAAGTTGTGGACCTGCGACAAATCACCAATAATATTACAAATCTACACTATTTTGTGTAAATAAATTAAACACTAAAATCAAACATTTTACACGCTACAAATGAATTTAGGCATCACATTATTATAATGTGACAGAAAATGATTGAAATAATCCAGGCTGAAGGCTTCGACAAAAGCATAACATTGGTTAACAACCTCGTAGCTCAAACAAAGACCCAGTTTTAAAGATTTAAGTCATCATTGAAGGCAAGGTAGGCAATTTGTTCTAGAATTTATTTTTGCTATGCTGGTTAAGTCTTTTACGTCTAAATGTATTCGTATGTATATAGTAGGGATGCGAATTATCGATGACTTCATAAGGGGGGGGGGGGTGAACTCTCAGTTTCAGTCAATCTCATGTTAATCTATAGAGTAGTATTGCATGCTTCATATCTCCAAAAAGTCTTTAGTTTTACTTCAGGGCTGTCGCGATAACCGCAAAATTGTAGTACCGCGCTTCTGACAAGTCAACTGCAGAGGATTACTGAAAATGTCCTCGTTTTTGTCCACATCGTAAACTTTATTTATATAGCAACAAATACATATAAATTAAATTAAATAAATAAATGGCGGTAATACCGCATATCGCGCTATTGAGCCACTCAACATTACCGCAAGGAAAATTCCATAACCACGACAGCCCTAGTTTTACTATATTTTTAAAAGAAAGATGGGCTGTGCCAAATCTTTCCAGAAAAAAACGAGCGGGTGAAGGCGTGTCGTGTGGGCGGAGCTAAATAATCACGAGCGCGCAAAGCTTTTGCGTTTAAAAAGCGTCTGGAAGCCGTGACATCCCAAAAACAAACCATGGCTAACAATCAGATTCATCAGCCTTACATTTTTGATCCCGAATCAGATCCCGAGGCTGAAATTGAATACGAGCAGCAGCAGCAGCAACGATTACAGCAGGATGTCTCTATGTGCTGTGTACTGGAACTGTATAACTTATATTTGCTTAGCGGTTTTTGTAAATGACTAATTTTCACTTTATATCATTGTATTTATTTTATTTTTTCCTTAAAGGTTTACATGTGGGTAGTGTAGTTTAATGCCGACTGAGGCGGGAGTTTTTTAAAAGTAGAAATGATTTGAACTTGAGCGCAGTGTTAGAACACTATGTGATGCACGAGTTATAACTTACAACATTTGTGTGTTTACTCGTGAATTATGAGGACATGATTTGGTTTTACAATAAACAGACAGACACCTACAGCGGCCAGCTAAACAAACGTATTTAAAGACATTCTTGAACAAATCCTATGCAGCACTCCCGATGATTTCCTGTTGAAGTCGTTCTCGCTTTCCTCTGGTAGATGTGTGCGCCGAGAAAAATGCTCATATAAGTAGTTCCACTCTCATCTACGTCATTAAATCCACGATAGAAAAATAACAGCCGAAACTTGCATCAACCCAGAAGTAAGATTTACAGAGGACCAAATTTTTTTCCAAATGTATGCATTTCAATGTCAATATTATCAAAGAAGAAATGAATAGCAGCAGTCAGGTTTACAAACTGTGATGTGCATTCATGTGTTTTGAAAAAGGCATTTGGAGACACTCCGAAGGGAGGTTGGGATCTTAAGGTTTCAAAGCTAACATGCTATTGGAAGCCGCTCCATAATTTGCCTACCTTACCTTTAAAAATTAAGTAAAGTAATTGGATTTTTACTTCTGGAACCCAACTACTGCACTCTACAACTGATCATGAAATGCCACATTGACCCATCTGAATCAAGTATTCAAGAGGTGAGTATAATAAATTTGCTTACTGATTGAGGTAGAATCCACGGGTGGAGGCAGTGATGCTGATGTGTCTGTCCTCAACAGTTACGATGTACAGATACATAAGGTCTCCGTGCATCTTCCTGTTGCCAGGCGGTGGGTTCCAGCCACTCATTGTCAAGACCTTCAAGCACTGCATAGGCTGTAGACAGAGAACAAGGCAAAAGTAAACTAAAATCTCAAAACAAAAGCAAGACATCGTGAAAGAGTCATGGCAAAAATCTGTAATCTACTCACCTTCCAGTCTTTGTTCTGTGGCTGAAGAGGCACCAAAGGACGCTCTTTGCTGCCTGGCAGAATGTGTTCAGGTGGTGTGCAATCAATCTGCTCAAGTTCACTGCCCTTCTTTTTGCGTCTCCCAGTATCTGCGGATGGTAAGGGCAAACAGGCAATCGATTACCAGCTGTCAATCTCCTAGAAACCATTTAAGATCTCACATTCTTCCTGTCACAGACCTCCAAGATCTCCATCTGTGAAGACACTGAGGAACGAGAGGAGTTGCAGTCCACTCCATTATAAGCGTCTGATGGATCAAGACTCTTCAGCAGGTCTCTGATGTGACGGACGTGAATACGAGCTTCACGCACTGTGTAGGGCTCTACATGGGTGAAAGAAACGTTGAAAGCTCAGTACCTTCAAATGAGACGTATACTTATGATAGAAGGTCTCGAATTGTACCTTCGACCACTTTGAGAAGGGAGCCTTCCTGCAGGCCCTCAATGGACTTGAGCTCGGCAAAGTTGTCAAGTACGTTTCCGTCGAGCTGTAAGGAGAAGCAGGTGCGGTGGCAGGTGTCCTGCGGTCCATCAGTACTTGATGGATCTCTTGCACCATCTCTTGTGGTGACACCTAAGTAGGAACCACAGATTTTGTTACAATATTTTGTTACAAATGTCTGTGATGTGAAGTCATTGTAAGATCAGGAATTACCTGAAGGTCAAAGGGTTCGGTTCCAGGTGCTTGGATCTTCACAGTGAAGCCAGTGTCTTGTATTACGATCACTTCCTGTTCGTTGGCATCATCTGCAAGGTCTGCATCGGCACCGCCATCCTGCTTGAAGTCGGCCTCCTCGTGACCAGCGTCCCCGTTCATTACTGCAGTGTCCCCACGGTGTCCTGTGGGTAGAGAAATAAAAGTGTTACAATAATTTATATTTTAGATTAACTTTCAGAAAATAAAGTTGACACATTTTATCTTGTGAGGTGGCGTAAGTTAATTACAATTATTATGTTATAATTATTAAAATTAAAACAGTTTCAAACTTGCTTGTGATGAGAATCAGACTGAATCTCATCCACAACTGATACCTAAATCTGAAGTCATTTTTCTGTCATGTAGTACCTCTCTAAATGTAGGTGTGTAAGTCTTACGCGAGTCTGTTTACTGAGGTGGTGTTCATATGACAATAAGTAAATAAAAGACATTCACAACATGTAAAAAAAACCAACTGAAAACAGTACAAATATAATCAAGATCCCTAGATCGAAACTACCACATACAACTAGAAAACACCATTTTTCATATAATATTAAGTTTTATATTTATTTTATATATATTTATATATTTATTTAGTTTTGTTATTAACTAAAACCAAATAATTTTCAGTCATTTTCAGTAAAAGAAAAACAAAAAAAATGCAGCAAAAAACAAAACAAATCTAGAAATCCTCCCTCTGCAACAATTAGTATGAAAGTTTACGTTTTTAAACTGGAAAAAAAGTAAAATAAAATGAGAGAAGCAAATAACAAAATTACTAAAACTTAAACTATAATTAAAATGAAAACCAATATATAGTTTTATAGTATACAATATATATATATATATATATATATTATATTACTTATCTTAATTCCTTAATTACAACCCCTCTATAGTTTCACAAAGGAAATTACTCACAACACAAATCTCACTAATCACGGAGGAGTTGATTAAGGCTAGTGGATTTTTACCACTAGGTCAGCCAACTAGCACACACCGGTCATCTTCTGAGGGCCTGTGACACTTCACACACTGTACACAATACAGCTCCCACAGCGCAATGCCGAGCTGCCATGGAGATCTCCACGGCAACAGTTTAAGTCCCGGGTCTTGGGGCAATCATTCCCGGCACACTCTCCGGCTGAATGAATGTGGCGCTGCAATATCATCTTACTCAATAGTTTGAGGAAGTCCCTTCAGCCTTACTGATTCACTCAAAGATATCTGCTGAGGCGGCATGTTTTGTGATACAATAAACTGAATTAGATGACAAGGATTTGAGATTCCAGCCAAGGCAGACATGTTTTCCAATGCCACAGCTGTCTCGACCATAACTCACAGATAAAATACACTGTTTGCTTAAGACAACTGCAGCATGTCCTTGGCTCTCCTCAATGGTCACGGCTATGACAACAAGCAGCTGGTCTCACACTTCAGACAGTGAGGACCACAGTGGAGGCAGATCAAACAGAGCTCACAAAATTCCCCAATCCACATATTGATGTAATAAATACTTATCCGTAAGTTTAAATAGCATGTAATGAATCATTTACTTTCACTGACTAAATTGAATGTGAAGCTTGTGCTTTCTTTGTCACAGCAGCCATCTTCTATTCAACCTGAAACCGACTGTTTCTTCAGACCTAGCGGCACCATATGGGTATTTTATCTAGCTCTAGATTGAGTGTTTACACAGATCTCCTCAATCCAATCCAATCCAAATCTAATTTTGAGCATTAAGTTAGGTGGTTCTAAGTATAGGAGCTGCAAACAAAAAAAACTAAAGCGAAATCCTGTAACTGGAGTGTGTATTCAAACTATTTAGGAACACAAAAAACAACAACAAAAAAACAGGAACATGCCATTATTATTTTTATATTTTCCAATTTCCAAGTTTTAATTTAGTGCATACATCAACTGAAAACAAATGCAAATGAAATGGTCCTCACTGCAGAAAACGAAATATCCTTACATATATCTAAACATATTAAACCTACCCATCTCTGCCCCTGATCCCTAACCCCACCCTATCTCCGCCCCTGATACCTAACCCACCCCTAAACCTACCCATCTCCACCCCTGATCCCTAACCCCACCCCTAAACCTACCCATCTCCGCCCCTGATCCCTAACCCCACCCCTAAACCTACCCATCTCCGCCCCTGATCCCTAACCCCACCCCTAAACCTACCCATCTCCGCCCCTGATCCCTAACCCCACCCCTACACCTACCCATCTCTGCCCCTGATCCCTAACCCCACCCTAAACCTACCCATCTCCACCCCTGATCCCTAACCCCACCCCTAAACCTACCCATCTCCACCCCTGATCCCTAATCCCACCCCTAAACCTACCCATCTCCACCCCTGATCCCTAACCCCACCCCTAAACCTACCCATCTCCACCCCTGATCCCTAACCCCACCCCTAAACCTACCCATCTCCACCCCTGATCCCTAACCCCACCCCTAAACCTACCCATCTCCACCCCTGATCCCTAACCCCACCCATCTCCACCCCTGATCCCTAACCCCACCCAAATCTACCCACTCCCTGATCCCTAACCCCACCCCTAAACCTACCCATCTCCACCCCTGATCCCTAACCCCACCCGCTAAACCTACCCATCTCCACCCCCTGATCCCTAACCCCACCCCTAAACCTACCCATCTCCGCCCCTGATCCCTAACCCCACCCAAAACCTACCCATCTCCACCCCCCTGATCCCTAACCCCACCCCTAAACCTACCCATCTCCACCCTGATCCCTAACCCCACCCTAAACCTACCCATCTCCACCCCCTGATCCATAACCCCAACCCTAAACCTACCCATCTCCGCCCTGATCCCTAACCCCACCCCTAAACCTACCCATCTCCACCCCTGATCCATAATCCCAACCCTAAACCTACCCATCTCCGCCCCTGATCCCTAACCCCACCCTAAACCTACCCATCTCCATCCCTGATCCCTAACCCCATCCCTAAAACCTAGCCATCTCCGCCCCTGATCCCTAACTCCATCCCAAAACCTAGCCATCTCCGCCCCTGATCCCTAACCCCATCCCTAAACCTACCCATCTCCGCCCCTGATCCCTAACCCCACCCCTAAACCTAGCCATCTCCGCCCCCTGATGCCTAACCCCACCCCTAAACCTACCCATCTCCGCCCCTGATCCCTAACCCCACCCCTAAACCTAGCCATCTCCGCCCCTGATCCCTAACCCCACCCCTAAACCTAGCCATCTCCGCCCCTGATCCCTAACCCCACCCCTAAACCTAACCATCTCCGCCCTGATCCCTAACCCCACCCCTAAACCTAGCCATCTCCATCCCTGATCCCTAACCCCATCCCTAAACCTAGCCATCTCCACCCTCGATCCCTAACTCCATCCTAAAACCTACGCCATCTCCACCCCTGATCCCTAACCCCACCCCTAAACCTACCCATCTCCACCCCTGATCCCTAACCCCACCCCTAAACCTACCCATCTCCGCCCCTGATCCCTAACCCCACCCCTAATCCTACCCAGCTCCACCCCCTGATCCCTAACCCCACCCCTAAACCTACACATCTCCACCCCTGATCCCTAACCCCACCCCTAAACCTACCCATCTCCGCCCCTGATCCCTAACCCCACCCCTAAACCTACACATCTCCACCCCTTAGATTGGGGATTAGACCCCATCCCCGATAATTTTAGATAAGTGTAAATTTAACTGATCTAAAATTATGTGTTTTGTTCTCATTTTAAATCTCGAAGTTCTCCTTGGAAATTTGCTGGGGTCCTCTAGTGGGTCCCGGGCTCCTGGTAAAGAGCTACTGCCCTAAAATTATTTCAAGCCGACAATCCAGTGTATTGCATCACAAAAATGGATGACTTTTAAATAGAACACAGTGTGTGTGAGGTTTGTGCCTTGGGATTGCACAACCCCAAAGTCAATCCCCCTGTCCTTTAGTCTTCCCTCTCACTGGGTGAAGTCCAGGTGTATGCCACATTCAGGGAATTTGAAAGGCTGGAGGATCAGACGAAAACAGTTTACATTATGGCTAAACTGATATGCTAATCTCCCTATAACAGTCGAACATGTTTAAAGACTTCACTCCATCCTTTTTCCATTTAAGCCCACCACAATTGAGTTTAATACATTAATTAACACATGCACATTATGACACAGGAGGAGAGAGGTTCATAGAAATAAAACCCTGACGATTAATTTGCAACCATATGCAGGTAAATCATTCAGAGTGGTCAGGACAGATATTTATATTTCACTATTACACTCTTCCTAACTTGCCAAACTTCAAGTTTTGTCTTATGCTAAAGTAAAAGGCAAGTGCAAAGTCCCATTGTGACAACAAAAACACTTAAACAATGCAAAAAAAAATAGGTAGTTAAACCAGCACTAGTCACACACAAGGGACACATTGAAAGACTTTATCACATCTGAGATTATGGTGGCATAAGTGACACACAAGTGAGGATGCAACCCATACAGATCCCATTTGGAGTGACATGATGTGTTGGGACAACACAGCGTGAGTGTCGGAACATTTGGCACCAGAAATACAAAAGCTGCAGGAAGTGATCCTTGTAATCTTAGTTACATAAAAACTACACAGCCATGGTTTGTTTGTATCCTACAAATGATAGTATCCATAAACAAAAGGGTCAAAGTAGTCAAATTCAGATGATCAGTATCAACATAGCTTCCCCTACGAGGACCCATTATATGCAAGATAACATATTATGAGCAAAATGTTTTTGGATTAAGAAAATTATGCATCTTCAAAAGCATTTGATAAAAAATGTGTGATGAGGCATAACAAAACTCGCAGATTAGCAATACAACTTGCAGTACAGTCTAATTACAGACAACAGAGTAACAAGTCAAATATGGTCTAACCAGCTTCCTACGTGGCTTTATTAATATTTATTGTATAAAAATCATAATCCAATTGCACACAAATCATGTCAAATGCACAAAGACAGCTCTTTTCCAGCCAGAAAATTCACAGATCAGAGAGATCACATCAGTCACTCACAAGCAGGCATCATCCCGAGCTTCAAATTCAACATTAAACGTGTCATCAGAATGACCAATAATCATGCCATAACAACTGTCAGCCTCTTCCAAGGTCTCCTTAAATGTGACGCGGATTGCAGCAGTTAGCTAACTGACACTGTCAGTGACAGTGTGCAGCCGGCTATTTGCTCTAAAACGATTTAATAACAGCATGTAACGTTAGATAGATAGAAAATAAGTCGTAAATTACAGGATCGCCACTATGAGCTAGGCAAAGTGTGTAATCCCAAAACTTACCAAACAGATCCCACTATATATAACTGGTAGCAATAACCTTCTATCGGTATACATGCACCATGACTTTCCATGTGCAGCTACTTCCGCATCCGGGTCGAGGAGCGCAACACTTTACTGAATGAAAATAGGAGGGGGCCGATAAACACACGCGCGTTTAAACAAGCTATACATTGCTAATACAAGATTTTTTTCCAATAACATATTCTAAATTTAACGATATAATAGGTTATTTTGGCCATCAAAAGTATTCAATACAGGGCCACTTAAGATTCGGACCGTCAGTGAAACAACGCTCTTCTCTCTCTGGCTCAATGGTTCCGTCCCAATGAAGGTGACCTTCAGTTTATAAGTGTTCATGCGCGCTGTAACTGAACATGTGCTTCAACATCTCCTCACACAGCTACACTTTAAACTGATGATAATGAAAGTAACCTTGTATAATATAGCGTTCGCGTTTAAGAGCTTCACATGGTCGTTAAATCATTTAGCCCAGATCTGCACTTTCTGTTGACATTGCTAGAGCAGAGGCAGAAGTAAATATGTCTTGCTGAAAGTTTGTTATTCTATTGCAATTTACTTCATATTATATTGCAATAGTCATTTATGAGCATACACTACTTAAAAACTTTTTAAACAATTTAATTGAACCGTAGTATACTGTTGAATGTAAATAGGACACATTAAATTACAACAAACACCCAATTGTCACTGCTATTTATGTCTGCTTACTCTATTTTTATGCAAAAGAGTAAACAGACACCTTACATTAACCTTTGCTAAAGTTTACCATCCTACTGGCTTAAATTAGTCTGGACTCTCATTAAAATAGCATGAAAAATTCAACTTAATTGCTCAGCTTTAAAACATTTAATTGGACGGAAATTTTTCAACCACCACAAGATAATTCAAAACATTTTAGCCAGTAATAACAAAATACAAGGGAAAAAAAATCAGAAAGAGAACTCTGATCACAGCATACTGACACTGCAAGGACATTTTAAGTCAATTTTAGTTTGACAACCTGCCCTCTTACAGAAAATATACTACTGAGAACCAAGCTGTGAATTAGTTTATCCACACCAAGCAGCAAGATAAAATCTAAATCAAGAGCAGAACGTATTAAGACTCAAAAATGAATGGCCTGCACAAGGTTGTGAGCACAAAGAAAGCACCTACGTCCCATTCAGAAACACAATGTGTTAATGAGTGTAAAGCAGACACCCCTGCGGGACTGCCCGTGTCCTTTGATACCTAACGTTACTTCCCTTTGACCTCTATCCAGTTCCAGTCAATAATAAATCATTACTCAAAAGTGACTTATGTTAAAATACAACTAGATCAGAGAGAGCACAGTGATTTCTGCCTTTGTGGCAGCATTCTGCAGTGCAAACTGCTTTAATGCGTACATACCGCAAGCACATGGATCCTTCAAGGCTGTCTTGCTGTTGTCTTTGCTGTTTCCTGTCTCGCCTTCCGGGCAAGATCAACGGGCACTGATGCTGGGATGTCATCCGTCTTGCTAACCATGATTCGTTTCCCAGAATGCTAGTTTGGTGTCAGAGTTAGCGACAGACGTCCGTTGCTGAGAGCTGTGATGTAGGTCTGTTGAATGGCCTTCCGTCAGACGGAATGGCTAGTTACATCCAAAGATATTACAAAAACAACTTGACTTGAGAAGGACAGTTCTCAACTCAGCCTGGCTGTCACACGTGGTTTCTCCTCCTCTTGACCTGCTTGCCTTTGTATTTGTCCCACCCACCAAACACACGGCTGCCTACGGCAACCCTAGAGCTCCATTTAGAGAAGCGCGTTTTACTATTTATTTTACTGTCTATGGTTTTGCTGCCTCAGTTTATGTTGGGTGTTTAGTTCGTTCTTTATGAGGTAGGGTATGGGATTTGCAAATTCAAAAGGTCCTACTTAGGGTGACCATATTTTGGTGGTTATAAATGGTTATTACAAGACACAAATTCAGAGATAGGCTAGGTTACTCCACGTTTTATAACATGTTTCAAAAATAATGAATTGAAATGATGTTTCTTCTATATTAGAAAATAAATATATAAATAACTAAAAGAAATACCTCCAAACTGAACAAAAACAGCTCTCACAATCATACAAAAAACGAACTGACAAATGTATTTTCGATGACTCTAGTGTTCGAACTCGTTTATCAAAATGAACAAATTGGACTTTTTTCTTGTCATTTTTGTTTATTTAACGAATGAATGATTTGGGAAAAGATTCGTTCATTTTGATAAACGAGTTCGAACAGGAAAGTCACGAGCGCGCATCACAGAACAGGCCAAGGCGGACCATTTGAGCTTATAAAACTTAAACTTTGGGGGGTTTTTTATTTGTTTTTTTTTTATTATTATTATTATTTTTTAAATTAGCGATCGTTTCGCTTGATAAGACCCTTATTCACCGTCTGGAATCGTTTAAAGCCCTTTGAACAGTTTGCAGTTTGCACTGAAACTGTCTTTTGGTTACCAGTAAAGTACATTATAGCCTATGGAGAAAAATCCTGGAATTTTTTCATCAAAAACCTTCATTTCTTTCAACTTAAGAAAGAAAGACATGGACATCTTGGATGACATGGGGGTGAGTAAATTATCAGCAAGTTTTTTTAAAAGTGAACTACCCCTTTAATTAACAACATCTGCAATAATACAATTGTTATTCTCTAAAGTTGACATTTCTAACCATGTTTAAGGTTGCAATTAACACAGTAATTTAATAAACCCACTTATGTAAACAGTGAATTATTTATTGCAACACATTGTCAGTCGACAAGTTGCACAATGGGTCGCTCGTAAGAGATTTGAAGCACTGTGTGTACATTTCAAGACTTTCCAAATGTTTGTGAAACAGCACACTGATGCTATTGGCCAAACATGCAAATACAGTGTGTGAACATAGCTGCATAATCACTTATTTCCCTGTCATATACCAGTCATTCTTAAAAACAGGACAAACAAAAAAGAAGTTTTAAAACCTTTATCATATAACAGTCAGACTGTTAAAAGGAAGACTTTATTCCACACTTAAGAATAGAAAAAATCCAAATAAAATCACCATAAACCCTCGGTAAGCACAAGGTTAACCGCATGGAAGTGGAGACGACAAAATAACATAAGAACAATCAGATATTGCATTTACTGTCTCTATGGATTATTGTTTCCAATTTAACACAATTTTCAAATATGTATGCTGTAAATATGATTATACAGAAATCATCATGTGCGGCAGTATTGCTTCTCTTTTTAACATCACATTGGTATTATAAAGAGCTAAAAATTTAATTAGACAGTGAATCACTTCATAATCATCAGTGTTACCAAGATGAAACATTAAATGAAAAACAAAAAATTAATTAACTAACTAAAGTGATTATATCATGTATCACACAGTCTAAACCAACCTAATGTCCTAAATCATTCCTATGTCTGCACTGATACAATACAAAAACTGGTTATAGGCCTTTTAAATAGTCAGGCATATCTGCGTATACATTTACAAAATAAGATTTCAGACCCTGAGTGAAGCTAATATCACTTTTTGTTAGGGCTGTGTCAAATTAGACACAATTTTAAGCTGAAAGGAAAACATTGTATGCATTCAGTTACAATCCCTATTCAAACTGCTTTTCATATTTGGATTTTTAACAAACTTATATTCAACATTACAAGCAAAATTACCATTCTGATCTAATAAAGCAAAGAGAAATATCACATATACAATTGTTAATATCTTCAGAAAGCTCAGTTTGCAAATAGGTGGTAAACCACCTTTACGGTCATGTCTCAGCACAATTACAGTCTTCATTGTGGGCCGTGACACCACTTATTATTAAAAATTATTAGTGTCAGTTAATTGTCAAAAAGGTAATATTGTTGTCACTCCCATATAATCCATTTCCATGGACTAACCCTCTTTTAGTTAATACATCCAAGTGCAGGACTTCTTGCATTTTATGAATTTAAAAGCTTTTGTGTGATACAAGCATGTTTGTTTAATTTGTATCACATATTAATCAGTATCATTTCACCAAAGCTCGGTATATGCACATACACATGACCTCACAGAATTATAGATTGCGATTCGAATAAAACGTCTGCAATATCTGCAACATCCCACTAGAATATTACAGCATAAGCAGCAGCATTAAACCAATCAGTCCTTTGGGCATCACTGGCTCATTTAATGATGCCAGAACAATGGCGCGTTGATCCTCGACCCTACTCTCATCTAATCAACAAGCCCACGCATAAACACTATATACCAGATAAAGCACTTAAGCAAATGATTCAGGCTGTACAGCGGACCTCATTCACACAGGATTTCTCTAACTGAACCAGTATGTATCCCCATAAAGCATCAGGAAGGATGAGAGAGTGCACTTGTGGTGACACCAGATAACCTGATCATTCAGAAATATCTGCACTGAGGCATTCCACAACAAGCGAATAGATTAAAACCAGTTGAACCCAGACTTCAGTGACCGGTTCACAAGGACACACGTTTCGCACATCATGCATCTGCAGTGAATAAACAGCAGCGTCATGCTTTCACACTGACAGTGCTTCGCTAGCTCTATACAGAAACTGAAGTGGTTTTATGGATTACTACATTGCATATTTCTTATCTAATAAAAAAATGTGATTTAGATTGTGTAATTGAGAATTATTCCTTTAAATTAGGAGGGGACGGCATTTGAATAGTATTTACATCTATTCAAACACCTTTGTGTAACAATGATATCCATTAAATTGTATTTTTATCCATTCCAAACAGCAATATTTAATGTTATTTAATGCCTTACATCTGTCATTGGATATTAACTGAATTGCGTTTACACCTTCATCCTAATGCATCAAATTTCAGATCACATTTAAATGTGCAAAATGAAAATTGCCCCATTATTATTAGATAATAGAGTACATTAACATATTTTTTTCTGTCAGCTATAGAATTTTAAAAACATCGCTAGATCATTCAAAATGCTTTCAGTTCGTTAATTGCATTTCCTTTCTTTTCGCCTAATGACAACGCATGTGCATTTACACTTAAATAGAATTAGGCTGAATTCGGAACCTCAAAAAAAATTATATGTTGGCTTTAATTAACTTTTTTATGTCAACAGGTTCCACATAACTGGGTTACGTTACATATATATAATTTGTTCATGTAACTTCACATAATGGAATTAAGTACTTTTAAGTGATGAACACTGAAGCAGTATTAAAAGTTAATGAGATAATTAAGTGAATAATTGAGGGATGATTGATTATTATTATTGAAGACACCTGATGGAAACAAGCAGAATTACCGGAATTTGCAAGTCACCATTATGACTGAATTACACATATGATGTTTGTCAATTTAAAAGATACATTTTAAAGTAAAGAAAGTAATTTTATGACAAACTGCGACGTTTTTGACTTTCAGAATCATCTTGAAACCCTCTGGGGTTCTCGTTTAACAGTCACACTCAGGACCTTCGGGTCAAAATTGACCCGAAGGGCGGGATTCATATTTAAAAAAGAAAATCATAATTTTTTTTTTACTTGTTTTTTTATAATATTTTTTCTTTTTCTTTTTTGGTAAGAAAATGCAAAAGTGCAATAATTATGACCACATTTTCCCCATTGAATATAATAGAATTATTATTATTTTTTATTTTATTTTATTTTTTAAAGCTGTATTTCATTTTGGAGTCAAGCCTAGGCCTCATAAAAGCAATTTTTTAAATTAGATGGATGCCATCTCGTGGACAAACTGAGCTTTTTAAAAATACAAAACACATGTATAATCTGAAATTTTTGGTGTGTTTGTGTATAAAGGTGTGTTTGTGTGTGGATGTGTCTGTTTTGCACTCTTGATGTTTTATAGATTCACCCCTTCACTGTTGTGTGCTTTTTTTCAAGATCGTTGCTGATTTGTAGATTGTACGCACAAAAAAACTCAGTATTTTCACATTTTTGCCAATTTCCCATTCATTTCCTATGCGGGTCATTTTTGACCAGAAGGTCCTGAGTGTGACTATTTTTTTACGACCACTTAGACTTTTCAAATCCTGTCCCCAATTTTTTTGGGTGTTCATATACCAAGTACCATTAAAGTCACCAAGTTTTCGGACCATTCCGATGAAGCTACGATTTTTAACTTTTTTTTAAACGCTTCGGGTCATTATTGACCGGAAGAACCCAGAGGGTTAAATTGACAAACATCATTTGTGTAATTCAGGGCACAGTTTCAGACGGAATAAAAAAATAAGTTGTCTCTCGCCATTGACTACCACACATATTTTTGAGCCGAAAGCGAGAGGGCAGGGACTTAGGCTCTCTGTTAGAGGACCTTGGGTTATTTTTGATTACAAAAATGCTTTACAGCAACATAAACATCAAATTTGGTTTAACAAGAGCGTAAGCAAGAATCTCTCCTCTGTCTATTCATCACTGCATGTGCAAACTGTGTATAAAAACCAAAAAAACCTAGCAAATATAAACAATTCTGTCACTGTCATAATGCAAAAGGGCTCAAGGTGCAATTCAGGGGAAAACATCATAAAAACGAGTAGGTTGTTGAGGTGACCTGTAAAAGAAACGCTCATTCAGCGTTGTTCTCTGTAGTGGATGCCGTGGTCGCAGTGGCTTTAGCTACGGTTGTTGCCAGTCTGCTCACCGAAGCTCCCTGATTCGAGCTCCTCCGCCTCCTCCCCGTCTGCCTCCTGCAGGGCGAGTCTGTGTGGCGGACGGGGCCGGGATCTGTGTCTGTACGGGTACAGGAAGAGGGCGGGGTCAGGCATGGCCATGGGCTCCTCCGGGCCCGTCACCCCTCTGCGCGCGGCACGCACTCTCTGGCACGCTCGATGTGGAGGGTGCCGAGGAGGGCCGGCTCGAGCTCGCCGTTTGGGTTTGATCACTGTTGGGCTGCTGGCGCTGGCCTGAGGTGAAGGGTGGACGGGGGGCTTGTCCGTGCCGAGCTGGGCCGGCCTCCTCCGCTGCTGCTGCCTCTGCTGCGGCGAGTTTCTGCTTTGCTGAATGCAGCTGGAAGGACAGGTATGCAGCCGCCTCTGTCTGCTTCTGCAGCTCCGTGTTGAGCACAGTGGTCCTGTGGCTGCGGTGTTTTAATTCATCCAGGAAACGCCGCTCCTTCTCCTTCAGACTGGCCCGGAGAGCGCCCACCAGCACTGACTTTTGGCTCAGCTCCATCTCAGATCACTCTGGACCTCCTGCTGGTCCTGCAGATGCTCCTCCACCTCCTGACAATGGGCTTCCAGCTGCTTCTCTTCCTCATGCACATCTGGAACACATATAAAACAGAAACTTTTGAGGTAAAAACTCGATTCAGTGGTTCTGTGAACCAAGTTTAAGCACTGTTTGAATTATACCATGACTTTCAGGAAAATTTCTAAAAGTCATTTTCATGGGATTGTTCTTGAACAATTTAAACTGTCTTTAGACGCTCCAAGCTAAATTTTGTTGTTCACTTTAAAAAAAACTTTTGCTGATAATTTACTCACCCATGTCATCCAAGATGTCCACGTCTTTCTTTCTTCAGTCGAAAATAAATTAAGGTTTTTTGGATTTTTCTCCATATAATGGACTTCAATGGGAACCAAACGGTTCAAGGTCCAAATGAGAGTTTCAGTGCAGCTTCAAAGGGCTTTAAACGACACTATACAATGAATAAGGGTCTTATCTAGCGAAACAATTGGTCATTTCAAAATAAATAAAAAAGTTTAAGTTTTATAAGCTCAAATGGTCACTTTGCTCTGTTCTGTGATGCGCATTCGTGACTCTCCTGTCCGAACTCGTTCATCAAAATGAAACAAATCTTTTTTCGAGTCCGAAACAGAGCAAGAACAGAGCAAGGCAAGCATTTGTGCTTATAAAACTTAAACTTTTTTATTTATTTTTAAATGACTGATCGTTTCGCTTGATAAGACCCTTATTCATCGTCTAGTGTCATTCAAAGCCATTTTAAGCTGGACTGCAATTTTCATTTGGACCTTGAACCTTTTAGTACCCAATGAAGTCCATTATATGGAGAAAATCCTGTAATCAAAAACCTTATTTTTTTATTCGACTATGAGTTATTAAAATGTTTGGTATATACATATGGCTGGTTTCACAGACTAGGGTCTAGCTTGTCCCAGACTAAAATGTATGTTTGTGCTGTTTAAACTGAAAGCAACTTGCACTGAATTTTCTTAAAATATGTCAGAGCCATTGTTTTGTCTCAGGATGCACATCAGTAATGTTTTTTTTTCTAAGGCATGTTTTATAAAAGCTACTTAAATGCCTCAATTGAACTAAAATCTAATCCTGGTTTAATCTAAGCCCTGTTAGTGAAACAGGACCATATATTTGAAAAGTCCTTCATCACACACATCTGCTGCTAAAATGAGTGTATGATCTCATGTATGATCCACCTTGTGATATGAAACAGACATGTCTAATATGAACAAGCCCCTGCGTGCGTTTAAAATCCGATTTTAGCCGTAAAAGCGAATTTGTAACTAATCTGAGATCTAAAAGGTAAGTGGATGTGGTTGAGGAAAGCAGACAAAGAGCTCTTCTGTGCCCAAGGATTACAGACTCACTGAGTAAATCCAAATCAACCAATCTCAACTCTGGTCTGGCTACTGGCAGGGTTGCCATCTGTTCAAGGTTATCAGACACATTAAATGTCTAGGACATGACCTCCCACAGCATGCTTGACTACTGTGCCCACAAAGCAAAGAGCAAATGTGAAGTGAATTGCTTGCACGCACACACACACACACACACACACACACACACACACACACACACACACACACACACACACACACACACACACACACACACACACACACACACACACACACACACACACACAAAGACATAATAAGAAAGTATTTTATAGGCAGAAATGTACATCTATATGGTCAAACTGCAACTGAAAGGTGAATTTATTGGTATTTTCATCTTTTCCTAAATATTATAATAAACTAAAATTCTGCAATTACCCCTTCAATACTTCATGGAAATGTGACATGCTATCACTGTTTGTTTTGTGTTCTGCTTTAGATTATTTGCATCTTGTATTTTTCTAATTTGTAAGTCGCTTTAGAAAAAAAAAGCATTTACTAAATAAATACATGTAAATGTATATTGCACTATTACCTTAAATCACTCCCACATTACTAAAAATGACATACACTATCGGTCAAAAGTTTAAGATCGGTAAGATTTTTTATGTTTTTAAAGTCTCTTCTGCTCACCAAGGCTGCAATTTTTTTGATAATAAATACACAAAAAACACAGTAATATTGTGAAATATTCTGACAATTTAAAATGACTTTTTTATGTTAATAAATATTCAAATGTAATTTATTCCTCTGAAAAAAGCTGAATTTTCAGCATCATTACTCCAGTCTTCAGTGTCACATGATCCTTCACAAATAACTCTAATATGATGATTTTATGCTCCAAAAACATGTATGATTATTATCCATGTTGAAAACAGTTTTTTACATTTTTATTTCAGGATTCTTTGATGAATAGAAAGTTCAAAGAACAGCATTTATTTAATTAGAATCTTTTCTAACATTATAAATGTCTTTACTGTAACTTTTGATCAATGTAACTCATCCTTGATGAATAGAAGTATTGATTTCTTATTTATTTCCCCCAAAAATAAAATACAAATTCTTACTGACCCCAAACTTTTTCAAGGGTAGTGTTTAATGTAACAAAAGCTTTCCATTTCAGATAAAAGCTGTTCTTTTGAACTTTCTATTCATCAAAGAATCCTGAAATAAAAATGTAAAAAACTGTTTTCAACATGGATAATAATCATACATGTTTCTTGGAGCATAAAATCATCATATTAGAGTGATTTGTGAAGGATCATGTGACACTGAAGACTGGAGTAATGATGCTGAAAATTCAGCTTTTTTTCAGAGGAATAAATTACATTTTAATATATATTAACATAAAAAAGTCATTTTAAATTGTCATAATATTTCACAATATTACTGTGTTTTTGTGTGTATTTATTATCAAAAAATTGCAGCCTTGGTGAGCAGAAGAGGCTTCTTTTAAAGACATAAAAAAATCTTACCGAACCTAAACTTTTGACCGGTAGTGTATATAATTACTGTATATAGTGTCAAACAAATAAAGGATAAACTATGTATATTTCAGTTTTTCAAGTGTCTTTATGCTTATATGAATGTAATGTGTTTCAGATCAATTGCAGGCTATAGACTGAAAAAGAATAATGTAATCGGTGTCTTTCAAATGATCCACACAAACTTAATGACCTTAGTGCTGAGTTCAACATCATTCTATAAATATTGTCTCTCGTGCTCTCCTTTATTTTACTGCAACTAGCACACTTCTGTCTCTCAATTTGTCCAGATTGTCCCAATTTCACAGTCAGTCTATCAGCCTCACCCATGTGTCCAGACTGAGATGAGCTCATGGTGTGGATATAGAAAATGTTGTGTTATCTGATCCTTAAATCTGATCTCTCTACTGTTCCTCAATGAGTTCACTCTTTGCTGCCTCTGACCCTTTTAATAGAATATGTAATGAAACCGAGACGTCGACAACCATCGGCTGACAAAGACATTAGCGCAGATAAGAATGATAGACAAAAAAGCATTGTTCATTTAATACTCACATTGCGCCAGCAATATGCTTGTAAATTAGAAAATTGTTTTCACTATCAATCAGTGTTTGGTTCCTCTGGGGCTTCTTTGACGAATTCTCTCAAAGTTATGAACAAATGTTGTTTTCAGTAACAAATATAATGTTTGTTTACATTTATCTGGTCTTTTATAATGTTCTCAAAACAGGACAAAAAGAGTATTTATACATTGTTCACTAAGTTGTTTTTCCTGAAACACTTTAAAGGAGTAGTTCACATTTTAAAATACTTTTGCTGATAATTTACTCACCCCCATGTCATCCAAGATATCCATGTCTTTCTTTTCTTCAGTCGAAAAGAAATTAAGGTTTTTGATGAAAGCATTCCAGGATTTTTCTCCATATAATGCGCTTTACTGGGAACCAAACGGTTTCAGTGCAAACTGCAAACTGTTCAAAGGGCTTTAAATGATTTCAGACGATGAATAAGGGTCTTATCAAGCGAAACTATCGCTCATTTAAAAAAACAACAACAATAAAGTTTAAGTTTTATAAGCTCTGTTCTGTGATGCGCGTTCGTGACTCTCCTGTTCGAACTCGTTCATGAAAATGAAGGAATCTTTTTTTGAGTCATTTGGTTCATTCAACAAACTAAATGAACGAATTGACTCAGAAAAAAAATCGTTCATTTTCATGAACAAGTTCAAACGGAAGAGTCACGAACGCCAGCATCACAGAGCAAGGCGACCATTTGAGCTTATAAAACGTAAACTTTATTGTTGTTTTTGATTTAAATAAGCGATCGTTTCGCATGATAAGACCCTTATTCATCATTTCTTTTCGACTGAAGAAAATCTTGGATGATATGGGGGTGAGTAAATTATCAGCAAAAGTTTTTTTTTAAAGTGAACAACTCCTTTAATTGGACATTCACCAAACGTTTTTATTATTATTATTTTTAATTACTACTAATTTCAAAATGTTCACATTATTTCAAAAGTAACATTCCCAAAATGTTTCCAAAACGATAAAAAGGGATGTTCCCTTAACGTTCGCATAACCAAGGAAAACTTTTCTTTAAACGTTCAATAAACTGGACATTTAAAACGATGAGAGACCATTCTGAAATAATGTTTTCATAGCATTATTTCATAACTGAATGTTATGAAAATTTAATTTTATAACTTAATGGGAACGTTAGCAAAAAAATGTGTTAGCTGGGTATGTGTTGCTAAGCTACTGAAAGGTTAATTCTACTTTTGTCTGGAATTATTTTCATTGGCAGAGCACAAATACCTAAAGTAAATGGTAATATTATGTATAAATGTAAGTTACACAATATTGACTTCTTGTTTATTGATCTCTTATATGAAAGCAATATCACACTTACAATCATGCTGCTGGAAACTTCACAATCAGACCATTTTACTGACAACAGCTTTGTTGGAGTAGAGAAGACATTAAAAATAAAAGTGTTAAGTTAATGTATATATTGCTGAATATAAGTATTAGTATCTTTAAAAGAAACTGTTACTGTGCCCAAACGTTTGGTTGGTATAATGTGTTATGTTCATATTGTGGTATTTGAATTAGATAACTGATTACATGTTTACTAAATAAACATGTTAAATCGTATGATTATAATTTAGAAATCTCTTTTCTTCTCTCCTATACTCAGCTTTCTTTTGCTATTTCTCTCTGTCTCCTTGCCCAGACTTTGTCTCAGCAAAATAACACGCAGTAATTGGACACCCCCACTGGGACTGTGCAGCAAAAGCAGAGGAAAACGCAGGCAGGATCAATTTGTGGGTGGATAAGGGCTGCGGTATGAACAGGAGTCTTCTGCTTAACCGTGATGCCTCTTGATGTGATATTGACTAACGTTTTAAATCGATTAATATTACAATCATAAGACACAGTCATCAAAAACACTGGCTAATCACTTCAATTCAGCCAATTACATGAAATTGTGACAACAAAAGAAGAGTTGAGTGCATAATTGTATTTATTATCAGTCAATATGATGCTTTCATGCTTGCTAGAGTCTTTCAAATGTAATCTGAGTAATAACATATAGCAAAATATATATGCAGATAGTAAAGATACTAGACGCTGTTGTATTAAATAGACCTACTGCTGTTCTTCTGGTTGCTTTGTACAATATATAAGTAACTCTGCTAACAAATAAATCAGAGCTCACCTGCTACGCTCCTGCCTGGGGCTTCATGTTGAGTTCTTGTGTGAGTTCTGCAAGTAATAAACAGATGTGAGATATTTTTTTATTCTTTATTTTGTATTCTGCATTTTAAAACTGACATATTCCAGAATAATGTATAAATCATGCCATAGGTCTTGCATGATCAATGATCCAATTAATTGTTATTAGATAAAATGTTCCGTCCTACATTTCATTTGGCACAGATTATGGAAGTGAAACCAATAAGAAGTCAGATCAGTACGATTTTTTGGTAATGCTTCCTTTTACAGACCAGTTACATGTACTTATTTTAGTAACTACAATTACTGGGTAATAACTAGTACTAACCCTGAACCTACCCCTAAACCTACCCCTGTTCCATGTACTTACCTTATATTAGCAGTACTTTCTAGGTAAGTACACAGTAAGTACACTGTAAGTACTGTACTGTAAAAGGAAGCGTTACCGATATTTTTCAGAAATGATTAATAGATCAAAAGCGACAGTAAAGACATTTATAATATTTCAAAATATTTATATTCCAAAATAAATGCTGTTCTTTTGATACACTGGAGTAATGGCCTCTGAAAATTAATTTTAAAATAGTTTTGTTTCACAAAATTATAGTTTTCACAGATTTTTTACCAAATAAAAGCTGGCTTGGTGAGCATAATAAGATACTTCTTTGAAAACATTAACATATACCTTTTAATGGTAAGTTATACATCAAAGGGTATGAAGAGAAAATCTGATTTCCTGTGGCTATGAATTAGAATGATTGGTTAGAAGAACAGAAAAGCAAAGGGATGAATATGCAATGTGCTGCTTTTTCTTGCCTAGCTGGCTCAGCACATTTACAGCAACGTTCAGGTAGAAAGACTGTGTACTATATTACTGAGAGGGAAAACACAAGCCCTGCACTGACAGGAAGCTATTGACCTGTGGTCCTCTCTGTGGAGCAAAGAGAGCAATGTAACCCTCCTCTTCGCTGCAGAGGATCCTGGCATTATGCATTCAGGGCATTGTCTATGCATTCAGATTGTGTGCCAACATTATTTTTGGAACAACATCCAATTTAATCCAAAATTAATTTAGTCACTCAATTTAATTATGCATGTAATGTATGTGAACTGAAATTAAAATGTAGGAGACTGTACAGTTGGAATGGTCTTGACACACACCTGTGCAGCGTTTCTGGAGGGACAGGATCTCCAGGTGTAGTCCGTGCAGCAGAGACAGCTGTTCCTGTCGAAGGAAGACAATGCTCCTCTCCACACCCTCCACCTGCCGCTCCAGCGAGACCACCGGTGATCCCTGTACCGTACAAAACACAGGGATATTTAGTTATAGTATATGATAGTACCAGTTCCAGTCCAGCGTTCTGAGAGTACTGACATTTAGTACAAAACTGGGACTTTCCACTGTTTAAATCAGAGCATCTGTCTTTTTTTCTCACTCCATAATGCACTCATCAGTGAGGAAATAAAAGTGGTGCATGGATGACATATTTTTGAAGGCCAAAACCAGAAACGAGTTAGCATTTTAGCACCTCTGGTTACATTGTCTTGAAGTCAAGGGGTGTTTCTCAAGTGGAAGGCTGCATCCTTTAGAGACTGTGTCCTTTCTAGATCAGTCCTTCTGAGGCTTGTAAATAAGTCTTTTGATCAATTTAAAGTGGTTCACTTTAATAAAAACTTTTGCTGATAATTCACTCTCCCCATGTCTTCTTCAGTTGAAAAGAAAGTAAGGTTTTTGATGAAAACATTCCAGGATTTTTCTCCATATAATGCACTTTACTGGTAACCAAATGGTTCAAGGTCCAAAAGACACTTTCAGTAAAAACTGCAAACTGTTCAAAGGGCTTTAAATGATTCCAGATGATGAATAAGGGTCTTATCAAGCGAAAAGATTGCTCATTTAATAAATAAATAACAAAATTTATGTTTTATAAGCTCAAATGGTCGCCTTGCTCTGTCTCTGTGACACACATTTGTGACTCTCCTGGTTCGAACAGTCAGTGTAGTGCTTGTGTCAAAATCAACAAATCTTTTTCAGAGTCATTTGGTTCATTCAACGAACAAAATGAACGAATTGACTCTAAAAAAGATTCATTCATTTTTGATGAACAAGTTTCCGAGAGTGTGTGCCCATACTATGTGTGTGTGTTTGAGTAAGTGGAGAGAGAGCGGGAGAAGAGATTATGTGCCTTCCATACATAATAAAATGTAATTTTGTCTCAGTAACATGGGAAATTGTTTGTAATTTTTATCCTATAGTTTACCTGCTTGGTTTTGCCATTGTAGGTTTTAATGACCTTTGAAATAACTGTAATTATTTGGCGAAGTGAAATGGAAATGTAATGCGGTAAAGACCTGGAACTACTTTTATCCATGCATATCTGAAACTGAATTGCACACCTTAGAACGTTCGTCAACCAATCATATTCAAGCATTCATTGATATAATAGTATATCAGTAATATCCTCTTGTTTACTTGTCTTGTAAAGGCGGTAGCTAAAAGTGGCTAAATGGAGTTTGTCGGGGACATTAATCATAATCATTCGTATAACTCTAACTTTCAGGGAAAATGTTTATAAGCGAAGACTGAAAGAGTTGTCTGAAGTTAAGTGATGGTGGCGTTGAAGTTTTAAGACTATGGTATAATTTGTTTATAGCCAATCATTAGCTTTTGACTGCTGAATATTGTATTTATGTTTCAAAATTAGAGCTAGAATTCAGATATATTGGCAGTACCAGATTATTGGCCGATATTAGGCATTTTCCAAATATCGGTATCGGCAGTTATAATGGCCGATAAATGAATATTTCAAAAATAAAATAAAAACAGTCGAAACACACTTGAACCATGTCATGAGTGTTGGAGTTGTATAGTTTGTCCACCAGAGGGCACTCTACACTGTCCCTGTTGGCAACATCTCGTTGAGTTGGTCACGAGACATACATTGCTTGAATAACAATTAAAAGAGCATCCCCATCAGTTCTCTTAACTCAAATAACCATGACAGAATTTGTGACTATTCGTGTTCCAGTTTTGCTGCTGTTAAATAAGCCGAGAGTGAAGCAGAATTAGCTAGTAATAGTTACGTTACGTTGTTACAGTGTAGTTGACTGACTGTCCTTTTAACTTTTGACAATGTGACTGAAGTTTTTCTTTAATAGCGCGTGACATTTATAGCAATGAGTCGTATCATCTCTCCTTGGCCTGTTATATTGAAAATGTATGTTTTACAATTTGCAGTATGACGTAATCCATTGCTAAATTATGTCTCATCATAGACTAGCGAACCACAAAGCTAGCTAATGCCACTATCATCAGTCTGTTCTGTTGTGACAATAAAAAGAAAGTTTCTTTTAAAATGTATTATCATATTATTTTAGTTAAAACTCATAAATAACTACAAATAACTAATGTTATGGAAATATGTTAATGTTTTGTTGCGCGTTTCTGAAAAAAAAAAAAATCGGCCAATATATCGGATATTGGATTTTAAAACCCCAAAATATTTGTATCGGTATCAGCCTTCAAAATCTTTTATCGGTCGCTCTATTCAAAATTCATAAATGTTGTGTTCATTTGTGAAGATTGTCACTGAAAAACAAAATGCATACGAATCATTGGCTTGTATTAGTCACATTCACAGACCTACTTTCTGCAATAATCCAAAAGCCAATGGAAAAATCTAAGTGGGTTTTTGTCGAAAGGAACCAGGATGATGCTAATTTCCTACAAAAATAGGCTACGCCATCATCCCTGTACCACTCTGATTGAAAACCTGGATTACAGAACATTTTGAAAATATTTTGTGTTGATATTCACTACAACATATGAGAGAAGAAAGTTGTCCCGGGCCTCGTAATAAGAGGTCTAGCATAGCCTACTCTCTGTGGACCCATATTTGGTCCTGGGCCCCATGAATTTACATACACTAGGGGCAGAAATGAATGAAGACTTGAAAATCCCACCAAATTTTATGAAAATAACCCTGAAATTCAAAATGTGGTACAAAATTCAGCATTATCTGATATTTATCCTAATGATTTATTCTATAATTTTACATGTCCCCCTGAATAAAGCTAAAAAAGGCTCTTAAAAAGATAAACAATAATGACTGGATTTCCTGAATAGTTCTTCTGTACCTGCTGGCCTGACCCTTAAATGGTTGGTGTGACCTAATGTAGCCTAGGTTGATTCATTCATAATATTTTGGACTTATAATTATACCAATTTTATTAATACCATGCATTTTATTTAAAATAGAGTGCATCTTAAGAGCACATAAGCACAGATGAAGAAAATATTTTAATAAATAGAACTATTATTAGGCTACTATATTATATCACTGAACAAAAATATTACATTTTTATTAGTTTAGCAATTTGAACATTTTGTTTTGACGTATTCTTCGTGTGATGAGGTCAAATAAAACTTCTGAGCGTTATTCTTCATAAAGCAGCGAGGTTATTAGAAATATTTAACGTCGACTTCTCGCAGATACCTTAATACAACCAAGCTACATCGTAAAACATAAATGTCAATCAGTTAAATAGTCATTCTTTCTCATATGGGCTACATAACAATAAAAGCCTTAGGCTTAGATAACACTGCGCATAATAGTAGGCTACAGCACTTACCGTGTTTTCCATATTAGTATCCAACAGTTGAGGCGTTATACCGAAGAGGATGAACGAGCTCCTTCACTTCCACATCTCTGCCCTTCAACGAACCGACCCATGAACATACAGGATGACGACATCTTTAAAGAAGATCAATACACATCTCAATGGGAGAATAAAACACGGATCTGCCACGGAGTAACGGCAGAGGTTTCGCGAGAACCACGAAATTTCAATCGTTCACAATCTTCAAGGCTTCAATTGTTTTACCAGACAATGTCACGATCGATTAAAGTGATCCCGGCGTTTAGCTGGCACGAGCGTGTTCGTCTGCCCCGTATCTACTGAACAGCATCATCGCGAGGACAGACAGCAGGAAGAGGCTCCTTCAGTACCAGGGCAATGATGCAACTGAAACATAACGATGCTCTGAGGAAACTCCACTGCAGATCCGATCATCTCACGCGCGCATCTAACAACACATTAAGCTAAGGCGCATTATGGTTAAAATATCTAAACTAATGTCTAATTTAGCACAGCTGAATTAGCTACAACAGTTTGTTTCAGTCCGCGAATTTGATTGGCCGAGCGCCGTTTCAAGAGCACTAATTAGCATAGCAAATGGGACGTTTCGCAGTAAATCATTTGAGACCAGACCAGAGACAGATGGCTTTTGCCATTTTATCTTTTGTTAATTCAAATTTTATTATTTGTATTCTTTATTGTTACAGAGTTATTTTGTAGGCTATGGTGTAAGGAGCGTTTGGTGGTTTCTCTCGCTGTGGATGCCTTCCACCACATTAGAAATAATAGAGCAAAATTTTGTGTACGAAGGTAAATATCGTGCGCTGGGGAGGACAATCTTTCATTTGAAAGCCACGTTTCTAGGATCTGTAAAACCGTATTCTTCCATCTTAAAAGTATATCTAAATGACGACATACACTCACCGGCCACTTTATTAGGTACACCTGTCCAACTGCTCGTTAACACTTAATTTCTAAGCAGCCAATCACATGGCGGCAACTCAGTGCATTTAGGCATGTAGACATGATCAAGACAATCTCCTGCAGTTCAAACCGAGCATCAGTATGGGGAAGAAAGGTGATTTGAGTGACTTTGAACTGTGGCATGATTGTTGGTGCCAGAAGGGCTGGTCTGAGTATTTCAGAAACTGCTAATCTAATGGGATTTTCACGCACAACCATCTCTAGGGTTTACAGAGAATGGTCCGAAAAAGAAAAAACATCCAGTGAGCGGCAGTTCTGTGGGCGGAAATGCCTTGTTGATGCCAGAGGTCAGAGGAGAATGGCCAGACTGGTTCGAGCTGATAGAAGGGCAACAGTGACTCAAATAACCACCCGTTACAACCAAGGTGGGCAGAAGAGCATCTCTGAACGCACAGTACGTCGAACTTTGAGGCAGATGGGCTACAGCAGCAGACCACACCGGGTGCCACTCCTTTCAGCTAAGAACAGGAAACTGAGGCTACAATTTGCACAAGCTCATTGAAATTGGACAATAGAAGATTGGAAAAACGTTGCCTGGTCTGATGAGTCTCGATTTCTGCTGCGACATTCGGATGGTAGGGTCAGAATTTGGCGTCTACAACATGAAAAGCATGGATCCATCCTGCCTTGTATCAACGGTTCAGGCTGGTGGTGGTGGTGTCATGGTGTGGGGAATATTTCCTGGCACTCTTTGGGCCCCTTGGTACCAATTGAGCATCGTTGCAACGCCACAGCCTACCTGAGTATTGTTGCTGACCATGTCCATCCCTTTATGACCACAATGTACCCAACTTCTGATGGCTTCTTTCAGCAGGATAATGCGCCATGTCATAAAGCTGGAATCATCTCAGACTGGTTTCTTGAACATGACAATGAGTTCGCTGTACTCAAATGGCCTCCACAGTCACCAGATCTCAATCCAATAGAGCATCTTTGGGATGTGGTGGAACGGGAGATTCGCATCATTGATGTGCAGCCGACAAATCTGCGGCAACTGTGTGATGCCATCATGTCAATATGGACCAAACTCCCTGAGGAATGCTTCCAGCACCTTGTTGAATCTATGCCACGAAGAATTGAGGCAGTTCTGAAGGCAAAAGGGGTCCTGACCCGTTACTAGCATGGGGTACCTAATAAAGTGGCCGGTGAGTATGCTTTCAATGAAAAATGTGGAACAATTAGTTCATGCGTTCATGACCTCAAGGGTAGATTATTGTAATGCTCTACTGGGTGGTTGCCCTGTACGCATAATAAACAAACTCCAGTTGGTCCAAAATGCAGAAGTTAGAGTTCTCACTAGAACCAGGAAATATGACCATATTAGCTTGGTTCTGTCAACCCATACATTGGCTCCCTATTAAACAAAGTATACATTTTAAAATATTGCTGACTAGGCTACTTGCAAAGCACTAAATGGTTTAGCTCCCCAGTATTTGAGCTCATAACGCATTATAGTCTTTACAAGTCTACTGCGATTCTCAAAATTCTGGCCAGTTGATAATACCTAGAATATCAAATTCGACTGCTGGCGGTAGATCCTTCTCCTATTTAGCACCTACATTTTGGAACAGTCTTTCTAACTTTGTCCGGGAAGCAGACACACTCTGTCGGTTTAGATCTAGACTAAAAATGCATCTCTTTTACCTGGCATTCATATAGAACATTATACATTTCTATCCAAATCAGTTAAATAATTATTAGGCTGCATAGATTAGGTCAGCTGGAACCGGGAATACTTCCTATAACACCTGATGTACTCAATACATCATAAGAAAAATGGCATCTACGCTAATGTTAGTCTTTCTGTTTATTCCGAGGTTTACAGAAGTCAGCCGGATCCGGCCCGTATCCAAATCAGATGGTGGACCAGCACCTGGACCCATCCACAACACATCCCTGAAGTGCCAGCCTCATCAGCCCTGTAATGCCTCATCGACACGACAGCCATCGGCACTGATCCTCAACAAACTCGTCTCCATAACGGCATGATGACTCCGACTTCCAAACTGAAGGAAATGGATAATATTCTGAATGTTCTGATCCAATCTGACTTCTGACCTGTAATACTAGCTGAATCATAATCCTACACTGCTCGTTTGTTGGCCAAAGGAGAACTGGCCCCGACTGTTTTTTTCCTTCATTCTGTCACCTGATGGGAGTTTTGGTTCCTTGCCACTGTTGCCTTGGCTTTTGGCTAGCTTAGTTGGGGGCATTTAATATTCAACAATATTATTGATCTGCCCTACTTACGGTGGACGATGACACAATTTTCTTCTAGAAACAAACTTTGTTGAATTTTTTTTATCTCATCACTGTAAAGCTGCTTTGATACAATCTGTAGGCCTGTTGTAAAAAGCGCTAAAGGTGACTTGACTTGACTGTGGAGCTGTCCCGTAAACACAGGCCTACACGATTTCATTAGACGACGAAATGTCTGACATGAAAATAGTGAATTCGGACAGCTTTGATTTCTATAATTAATTTCAGTAGGCATTGATGTGGAGTTAAACACCATTGTAATATGTAAATATGTAGCTGATCCGCTCACATAGCGAATGCTGTTCCAGAACGTATTTTTAGTATGCGAGTTGATTTGTAACATGGAAGGCTGAACTATTTTTTTAAACCATCTTCATTAGCAGAGACGAAATTGACTATTTTGCCTGAAGCAACATAAAAAGTGTAATTACAGGAAAATTATTTGTTTTAATGTAAATCATACAGGATTATTAAATCCTCTTATACCCTTCTTGTCTTTCCCATAAAACAAAAACTTCAAATAAAGTGTTAATAACATGTTTTATTTCACAATCGACAACAAAATGGTCATACAAATAATTTTATATTAATTACAAAATTCACCCAAATAAAAATAAAATAATTATGCTATCTATATACATTTTAGACACAATTGTTTAAAATTCAGTTCATTGGGATAACTCATACAGCAAGGGTAAAAAAAAAATCATTTTGTTCTGCTCTCCTGATGGTATGGGCATGTTTATCTATTTTTTTTCAGCTGGGATTTCTTTAATTTCTTGTTTCTTTTAGAAATTCTGGCTTTGGATAACAAACACTGTGGTAAAAAAAATCAGATCCACAATAAAACAGTAGCTTATCATTCACCAAACACAGTACAAAACTCCACTCTCCAGTAAATGACAATCAAACTGCTGCAATTCTATTGAAAAAGGTAAGTCACATCCGCTTTTCTCTCAACTAAAAGGACATTTTTCCTTCCTAAATACATTGAAATACCAATTACCTCATTAAGGGACCACATATACAAGCACAGTCTCAATGAGAAGCTGCCAATAGTAAAAAAAAACAAACAAACTCAGTTTTACTACTTCAATGCAAACTTTTACATTTTCTGTTTTTCACGCGCTTTCAAGTTCCTGCAATAGTTTTGACATGAGCAGCTTTATAGTTCCTTAATTATAAATCTGTCCTTCAGTCAGTAAAATAAGGCAGGAGTATCTGAAAGAAACATTGTTATGAATAAACTTTGGTGCTTTGAAAAGAATATTTTAGTGGCACAAGTCGGTGATGCTACATGTGATTATAGTGCGTCAACATTCCCACCGGATAAACAGGCCACTCTTGCCCAATCAAATTATAATCCGAGCTTCAGTCTATAATCTCAATGGCACGGAGTATATGAAATAAGGCTAAACAAATAAATGCCTTTACTTTAGTACAACTCACCAGGACCGTTCTTTGTTCGCCATCAACAAAATCACAACATCATTTTGCACAAAACAGTGTTCCACCATTCAATGTCTATAAAAAAAAAGTTTTTTTTTGCAGTTTGCATCAAACCACAACAATCAATGATATTAAGAACAAATAAATTACAGTTTTACAAAACGCACACAAAAAAAGAAACATTTAAAAAAATTCTCTGCACCTTTAAAGCAAAATAAGTACTGCGCTTTAACCATGCCTCTCTTATAGTCTAAGCATTAGCATAAGCTAACATGAGGTCTCGTTGTGTGTGTGTGTGTAGTGCCACCTAAAGGCATGATTTGTGCAATGACAGTCCTGTCAGATCTCAAACCTCACACATATTGCTCTATAATGATGAGCAGGGTGTTTTTAATTCTGATAACGGTTGTAGACTCCAGCATGGAGATTTAGATCTCTCCACTTAAAGGGTAAATTATTAACAGTGATCTTTATGCTCAGGGTAAGACTGCGGTCATGACGACCAAATCAAATCCTACCCCAATGTTGTGAAATACAGTACTGATCACTGAGCACTTCCTGTCCATGGTCAGCTAATTTACAATTACTAGTCAGTACAGAGAGTTTCCATTAAAATTCAACTACAAAAAAAATATTAAAGGGACAGTTCACCCAAAAATTAAACATCAGTCCTTAAATTTATGAATTTATTTGTTTTATGGGGAATTTGACAGCCACCGGTTACCATTCACTGTCTTTGTATGGAAAATAGCAGCGTGAACATTTAACTAAACCTGTTCATTTGTGTTCAGAAGAAAGAGAATGTTCATTTTTGGATGAATTGTCCCTGTATACAGAATTAGGATGATCCTGCTACAAGCTAATGAGGTAGCAGCTGTAGGTCTGTTTTCATATTTTTAACCTTACTTGAGTAGTTCGTAATTGAGCAGAATATTTGCTCATATTTAATATGTGTACATTAAGTGCGGTCGATCAGCATTAGCATACGATTAGATTAAGGAAGCAGATCCAGTTCCTTTGAACTTAAACATCATGTGTTTCATACGCTCAAGTCATTGTCTAAAAACCATGCAGGAGTATTTTAGCATAAGTTTGCATGTATAAATATGTCATCCGTTTCAGACATCTGTAAACCTGTGACAACAGCCATCATAGCACAGCTTGAGGTCTTCATGAGATGGAGTCATAATGACTAGAACTTTGTTCTAGTCAACAAGCAGGTGTGAAGTCAGCAAGTTGAAAGTTTTCCCCAAAAAGTCTGGAAACAGCGGCGATGAGAGTGGATTTGGTTGGAGCAGTAGTGGGAGAGCAGGAGTCGTCGTCTTCCTACATTTCTTTCTCCTTCTCACTCCTCACCTCTTTCTCACGGCTGGACTTCATGAAGTCGCTTCTCATGAGGCGGTAGAACAGCACAATGTTCATGGCGGTCATGATGGCCAGACCCACACTGCCGATGGTGTAGCTGGCCAGGGGGATGAGGTCACGATTCAGCACCAGCCAGCGGGTCATCCAGGCCAGAGTGTTGATGCGAAACACCACGTAGGTGCCCAGGTTTATCATGCTATTGACACGGTAAAAGTACTTTTGGCCAAGCTGGCCATGCGGAGCACTTGCCTCAGGTGCAGAAAGATCGAATTGATCTCAACCAACAGCGCGACCACTGCAAAACCCACATACCGACAGGTCAGCACTCGAGATCCCTGAAACAGGTGATCACCTGCAAACAAAGAGATTGAGATTTTTTATTAGGAATGCACTCAAATTTATGAAATGGACAATTCTTATTTTTTTATGGAATATTACAGTATTCATAATAAATGATTAATATGTACATGGTTTTTTTATACACTTGCCCTATTTAATCTTTATTTGGTAACACTTTACAATAAGGTTCATTAGTTACTACATTAGTTAACATTAACAAAGAATGAACAATACTTCTTCAGCATTTGTTAATCTTTGGTAATGTTAATTTCAACATTTACTAATACTTTATTAAAATCTTGTTAACATTAGTTAATGCACTGTGAACTAACATGAACAACAATTAACAGCAAGATTTGTATTAACTGAACGTTAACAAAGAATAACAAATACAGTAACAAATGGTTAGTTAATGTTAGTTAATGCATGAACTAATGTTTAATAAATTAACCTTATTGTAAAGTGTTACCCTTTTTTTTTTTTGTTAATGGAATTTTAAACACAAATGTAAAAATATTCAAATGCACTAGAAGTAACAATACCTTCCCCCTTTTCCATAACAATTATCAAGAACATTAAAGGGTTAGTTCTCCCAAAAACTAAAATTACGTCATTAATCGACTCACCCTCATGTCGCTTTCAAGCCCGTAAGATATCTGTTCATCTTCAGAACACATGTTTAAGATATTTTAGATTTAGTCCGAGAGTTTTCTGTCCCGCCATTGAAAATGTGTGCACGGTATATTGTTCTTTGTCCAGGAAGAAAATAAAGACTTAAAATAAAAAAGACTCAAAGTAGTTCATGTGACATCAATGGGTTAGTTAGAATTTTTGAAGCATCAAAAATAAATTTTGGTCCAAAAATGACAAAAATTACGACTATTCAGCATCATATTCTCTTTCCGGTTCTGTCGTTGAGCCGCTTTCATCGAAGTTAAAAAAAAAAAACTGCAAGTCTTCCTCTGTGTCCAAATCCTTAGACCTGTTTGCAAAGAGTTTTTTGTTTACATTGTGCACCCCAGATACACTGAACGTGGCTTCAAATCGAACCGGAAGACTATTGGAACCAAAATGTATTTTCGATGCTTCAAAACATTCTAACTAACCCACTGATGTCACATGGACTACTTTGATGATGTCTTTATTTCCTTTCTGGACAAAGACAGTATACGTTTATACATTTTCAACGGAGGGGCAGAAAACTCTCGGACTAAATCTAAAATATCTTAAACTGTGTTCTAAGATGAACAGATATCTACGGGCTTGGAACCACATGAGGGTGAGTCATTAATGACATGATTTTCATTTTTGGGTGAACTAACCCTTTTAAATGAAGAAAAAGTGAATAATAAAATTAATAACTAAAAAAACAATCATATATGTATATAGGAGGGACAACCTGTCACTCACATGACATCACAGCAATAACAAACCAAAACAATCTAACAATCCAGTCCAAGTCTTCATCCTACATTTTTTTTTTCAGTTTGAGAAGCCATTTTCACTTGAATATTAGTTACAATAATGAAAAAAAGACTTTGTTCCTCAACCAGTTCTTCCAGTTTTTACAGTCTTACGATAAATGGGCAGAATTGTGTTCACCTGTGAGGACATTCAAAACATCAAGCAAAGCATGAAGCCTGAGAAGCTTATGTTGCTGAGGAATGTGCCATATTACCTGAAGCAAAAGCCTTTTATCCTTTGTTGTATATTTTTAAACACTTTTTGTATGTAAAAGCCAGTTTGGGCTAGATATATTTATATAAGATCATTGTTAGTCTGACAATGTACTGAACATTCACACTCATTCACATGCTATTTTATCATCTATACCAGTGTTTCTGGTACTGGTGGGTCGCAAGACCGTTTTGAGTGGGCCCTAGAGTGTGTGTAGTCAAAGAAACAAACAAACTACATCATTCTAAATGCTTTTCTGATGCAAGACTTTTATTTTGAAAGAAGTGCTCGAACACTGTTGACTCTTCTGTCAGACGCAGTTTAATTCAACTGATTCAAAAATGCAGATTCAGATGCACGTCTATTCTGCTGTGTTTGTTTGGAACTGTTTTAATTGGCAAAATAGAGCAAAACATACTGTATAGACAATATTATGTCTAAAAAAATTACTATTTATTGAATTGTTACATAAAATAAATCACATATGCAATCATGCTGATAGGATATTTGAGAAACCAGCTCTCTTGCTAGTGTGATATTAGAAGTCATTAGAAGGACATTTTTGCTCCCAAATCTGAAATTGATGCATTTTTATTAATTTCGGTGGCAGTTTGGCCTCACACTCATATTAATTCCTGACTACTAGATGACCGAAACATGACATATTACCTACATTTTAAAGATTACTACATTAAATTTGATGAAATGCGAGCGAAAATTCGAAACCGCAGAGTGTATTAGAGAAAGAGTCATTACAGAATGCTTTTAACATGGACTGAAATCCACTCCACTCATACTGTACTATGCCTGCTAGAGGGACACCTCAGCCCATGAAGGCAAGTAGTTTTTAGCCAATTCTTTCAAATTAAATGCCTACTGTGCCCAAAAATATTTGGTTTAATTTGTGTGGCCTCACATGAATTTCAAGGTTAGCACATTTAGTGCAAAACCATTGTGCATCCAACTTATTGCAATACCTTCAGAAACAATCATTCATCATATCATTTTAAGGTTGTGTTTGACCCATTCATTCATCTACAGAAAGTTTAAATAGGCCAGTTAAGCTACACAGACTAATGTGCTTAATTTCAGAAGCAGCTCTTTCGTCTTCAACACTGAATCTGCTGCGAGGAGACGAGAAACAAATGAACGTGTGTTCCGAATCATCTGATAACAGCAGGGAGAGGTTGAGCTGCGGACAAGGAGCACAAAGGCTCTATTGATCAGTCCTAAACCCGACATGACAGCAGCCAAAGCGTTCAATCACAATGACTGACACTAATCCAGCTGGAGTTCTACAGTTTAAACAGATCCCAGAGATGACTTCAATATTACTACAAATAGTTTCATTCCCCATTAATTGTCTCTATAAGCATTTATTAGCATTCTTAAAGAGATGGATTACCCAAAAATGAATATTTTGTCCATTTACTCACCATCAAGTTCAATTTCTTTCCTCTGTTGAACACAAAATATGATATTTTGAAGAAAAATCGGTAACTAAACATTTTCTGGTCTCCATTGACTTTGTATTGTATTTTTTCCCTACTATAGAAGTCAATGGTGCCCCACAACTGTTTGGTTACAGTCATTATTCAAAATATCTTCTTTTGTGTTCAACAGAAGAAACACATTCATACAGGTTTGTAACAACTTGAGGGTGAGTACATGACAGTTTTAATTTTTGGGTAAACATCCATTTAAAATAAAGAATACCAAGTCATGAACCAAACCAACCAGCTCTAAGAATATTCCGAGCGAAAAAAACAAAAACAAAACAAAAGGTGAAATTAGTGACTGACTGTGTATGTGGCATTGATTTTAATTTAATGAAATAATGTAAATGAAAAAAAAAAGAAAAATACTATGGTACAATATAAAACTATTTACATACACTCATTGAAAAAATATTGTTTAAAACAAACAAAAATAAATAAATTATACAAATACATATACACATATATATATATACATATATATACATATATATATATATATATATATATATATATATATATATATATATATATATATATATATATACACATATACATACATACATATACATATATATAAAAATTATAAATATATAATATATTTATATATATAAATATATTTATATAATATAAATAAATATATTTATATAATATATAACATAATATATATATATATATATATATATATATATATATATATATAAATAGTGTTATCTCTGATAACGGATCTTTTTTGGGGGTGGGGGTTTGTTGTTAAGTCGAGTTTTAAAAAATGTTTTACATTTCCTTTTGGATGAAAGAGAATTGAAAAGAAAAGTTATCTTCCACTGAGATGGCAGTCTATACCTATCATTACAAAACATTGTAACGTCCATAGATTAATCTGAACTGGTAGGTCATCAAAAGCTCCTTAATGCACAACAAATTGTCCCCTTGGAATTATAAGGTTCTATCTGACATTAATTGAGTTATTCACAAATTATTTTTAAGTGAAAATTTATTTACATTATGTGATGTGTTTTGTACATTTAGGGTCCCAGTTATTTTTATGTTTGAAAGAAACTTGTTCCCCATACACATTTTCCTTTATAGAATGCAAAAACTTTGAAGCTCAATACCTCAAAACTGCTCAGAACACAGATAGAACCATATAATTCCAAGGGAACGAAATATTGAGCATTTAGATCCATTAAGTATTATAATTCTGAACTTCTGTAATTTATATAATTTATTTACATTAAAAAAAAGTTCAACTCTGTTATCAAAACCGGTATGATGAGTCTTAGAGCACAAAGGTGCGGTTACATGACGTCCAATACTGAATTACATGACTGGGCGACATTCACGTGACTCAACTCCTTTTGTAACAGAACATAAATTTCACAGGATGAGTCTGTAATGCAACCTTTCACATGACACCCGCCTGGTTCTTGTGGTCAGGAATGTCACAGCAGTAAGGCTAATGTTATTCACATTAGCACATGCTCTCTCAAAAGCTCATGGTGTGTGTTTGACTAGCCGACTATCTAGCAATGTGGACTGTAAACACTTCTGAGTATGCTTTACATTTTCTAACAAAACAGGTTTACAGTTTGACCACAGGTTACAGTAAACAGTGATTGTTGGATTTTTATTTGACTTTATTTAAAGCAATTACACAGAAAAGATTAGCAATCTGCTGGTTTAGCATGACCGCCAGCTCTGTAAAATGCTACGCTGACTGCAGTGAAGGGTCTGTTTTTCCAAAGATGGTTGATTACTAAATAAGATTTGTGTGACCTCAGTCTTATGACTGGGAGGATGTTGACCTTTGGTTATTACTTTGTCTTTCTCTTGGTGAGGTTAACTTGTCTTCTTACACAACGCTTGAGTTGGATAACTCTCTGAACATCACAAAGAAACCTGTTATCTTCAGGAGACTATTTTTCTCCTAAAGGTGAGAAGAACATCAGTCTACAATATGGAAGTAGTAAAATACTATGTTGATGAACATCATATTAGTAAGGAATATGACAAGACCTGCCTTAAACACAAAATTAGGTGTGTCGCCAGTCAAAGACCTCAAAAACTAACACTCACTATTGTACAATTTGTAATATTTGAACGGCGACCATAATAAAGAGATAACACGAACACCCTTCTCAGCCTTGACAAGAACATAATCATTGACAGGAAAAGAGCAAAGTCTTCATGTCATATACATCACATAACATGTTATACACGCATATACCTGATTTAATGTATAGTTTTACTGTAATGTAGGCCTATAGCTTACTGTTATTCACCAAGGATGCATTAAATTGATAAGAAATGACGTTAATGGTAAATGATGTTACCAAAAAAGTAACTTTCCAGTCATTACTTTTAAAAAGAAAACAAGAAATAAAAAGAAATGTGTGTATTATTCATACAAATATTAAGCGACACTACGTTTTAAAATTGATAATAATTTTCTTGGGAAGCAAATTAGTTTATTATAGTGATTGCTGAAGGATCATGTGACACTGGAGAGTGGAGTAATGATGATGAAAATTCAACTTTGCATCACAGGAGTAAATTACTTTTTAAAATATATTCAAAGAAAATCAGTTCTTTTCAATTGTAATAATATTTTTCAAAAATACAGTTTTTACAAAATTTTGGATCAAATAAATGCATTCTTGGTGAGAATAATTACAATCCTGGACATGACATGCAGAGAAAAAAAATAAAATAATTGGGAGCAATAAAAAAAACATATGCTGATCACACCTGAATATTTTTGTTTACACTATTTTAAATACAATTATGCATAAAAAGTAATAATGCTGATGCAATAATAACATCAGATCAGCACATGCCTGTTAGAATGCTCTCATGTTGTTTACCTGTTGTAATACTACAGGTTGTTTCCCTGTTGTAAACCTACAGTTCTCTGTATGTGTCTTTGGTTTCATTAACCTCTCCCTGCGGGGTCAATTATCACTAGTACGTCTCTAATTTCTCCATTACACACAAAAAACAAAACAAAAAAAAACAACATGGCAGACACAAACACCTCCTGGGGAGGGGGTGGGGGGGTAGCGGTTCCATTCTGAAACCAGTTAGCCTGGTTACAGGTGAAACTCGTTTAGAACGGTTTGCCTGCAGGCCCACTTGATCACAATGTGACTAATACTGAAGCTCAGTGAGAAAGTTCTCATAGTCAATTCTATGTGGAAGCAAGCGCTGTGATTGGTCTGCTAGAACCCCTCCTTCGGGTTTCACATGCTACCTCAGCATGTGTAATTGCGTGTCAACGACAACAACGCAGAAGTATAAATGAAAACCAACGAGTAGTCTATGGCGCAGAGTCTCCGGCGTAGGTCCGACGCAGAAGTATAAATCAGCCTTAACAGCGAGGACACATACTTCGTTGAAGATAAACACGGACGCACACAAATGAAAGCATTGAGGGATAGTTGGTCTGGTCACTTTTATGATGATTTAAGAAAGAAAACCCTTTAAAAGTGTCCCATACATATTGTGCACTATTTACGTCACCACCATTCAAAAGTTTGGGGCAAGTACAAAAATAAATAAATTTATATATATATATTAATATATTTATATATTTATTCATAAATGTAACAAAATCATATCAAATATGCTGCTCTTTTTAATCCTCAAAATATTAAGCAGCACAGCAGTTTCTACATTGATAAGAAAGAGTACCAAATCAGCATATTAGAATGATTTCTGAAGGATCATGTGACACCTAATGACTGCTACAAAGAAATCAGCTTTGCTATCATAGAAATAAATGATATTTTAAAATTTAGCAGCAAATATCGTGGCCAAACCTTTCAGATATAAGCAAAAATATCAATTTCTCCTGACCACTAGGTGACACTGTCCAGAAAATAGGCCTAGACTCATTTTCATAACACAAACATACCCTGTCCATACTATCCATCCTAAACAGTATGCGAGATTAAAATAATTGTGCCCCAAAGCATAGAAGAAAAAGAGTACGTCAGAAATCCCCAGAAGCTATACGCGGCGAGCATGCAGGGTCGAGGCCGAGGGCCCCGAGAGAAGGGCGCGACACTGACACTTAGTAAAACACTTGCGCTCAATGTGCAGCACTGGCGTGACGTGCCAGCCTCGCATCTCTCCGTGGAGAAGCGACGACAGTGAAGATGAAGAGAGGACAGGCCTGGACTTATTTTATTGTATGTGACAGCAGTCGTCCGTAAGGGGCTGCTGTCTTTTATTTTCGTTTTTACTTTTATTATTAAATTGTGTGTTGAACATTTGCGGTTTCCCTGGCCCCATTGGCCGCTTCTGGAACGTCAACGCGCTCGCCATATTGAGGGCAAGACTGCGCTGTAAACAATTGCAAGTAAACGAGTGAGCTGCGTTTTTCTGGACAAAAACAAAAATAACGTTTACATTTATTAACCGACTTCAGTACTTTGTATGTGGTGTACAAAAATTTCTATCTCTAGTTATTTAAAATCTCGACAGTTAGACTTGGAGAAAAAATTAATAAGAAATTGCCAAAGCTCAAGGCTTTTTATGTATTTGGATTTCTATTCTTGGATAAGAATTGGAGACCCCATACTGAGGTATTCACATTAAATGAATGTTTATTGAACTACAAACACTAGTAAAAAAAGTGCTTAAATACTACAAAACATACCACGGGTGGAAAGTTTAAATAAAGGTTTGAGTAATTAATCAAAGTTTATTCGCGTTATATTTCATCTGCAATAATGCAGACTTTTATAAAGATCCGTTGGGCTATTAACTTTTAAATGCATCATAATGCATTAACATGAGGAGTTACTGCAGATCCACATGCATCTGCATTTCTATCCGATATGGCAGGAAATAAAACGAAATGGAGGATTTTATCTTTGACAAGATGATTGACAGGCCAGTTTACTGTGTCAGGATGCGAGAGAGAGCAACCATTAAAGACGCAATTGTATAAGTGATAGTATGTCCCAAAGCTTGTCTATGTCTACTATCTGCTACACACTCAAAAGTTTCTACTTTGTCTTCACAAAAAAAGTATATACTTTTAGGGTGTATTACAAGTAGGCGAATTGAGACGCAGCACAAGATTGGTCAAAATACACTTAAGCATTGCATTTATGTTCATTTATTTTGGCACAAATTCATTTGCACGTTATTCGAGAACAGTTTGACAAATTAACTTGATTTTTTTTTATTCTTAAGAAAATTAAAAGTGAAATCATTTATAGACAGACACATTTGTTCAATAAACCACTGTTTAATAATAAAATATAAATATATGTTTAATAAGCAAGTCCCTCCCAGTTAAAGAGCGAGGATGGGCCAGATGATGCGAGGATGTGAAACTGGGCTGGGAGATAAAGCTGAAGGCGTGTATGTGAAAATACAACATTATGAAATGAAGGTGTTGAGAGAGCTGACCTCAAAGGGTGTGGTGAAGTGTTAGTGTTGGGAAAATATACAATGAACATGCCAGTTTGTGTTTGAGTCCAACAATCCAGTGAATCATTGACTATTTTAAAGTTGGGTAACATGAGAGTTTGAAGCGGCCGGAGGGAAGAGAAGGTTTCTGAAACATTCCAAGATTTGTATAGCAGTGAGTGATGGAGACATTTGAAATCTATACTAAGCCAAACAATTTCCTGTGGAGACAAACTTCCTAGCAGGGTTTGGTGTTGTCTTTAATCTTCACAGTATTTTCACAAGAATTTACCAGTTATTTAGCAAAATTATGAATATCGCAATGATTTTAAAGGGTTAGTTTACACAAAAATGAAAATTGTCATCAATGACTCGCCCTCATGTCGTTCCAAGCCCATAAGACCTCCATTCATCTTCCGAACAGAGTTTTCTGTCCCTCCATTGAAAATGTATGTACGGTATATTGTCTTTGTCCAGAAAGGAAATAAAGACAAAGTTAGAATGTGGGTTAGTAGTTGAAGCATCGAAAATAAATTTTGATCCAAAAACATTAAATGTCGCATGGACTACTTTGATTGAGTCTCCATTTGCTTTCTGGACAAGGACAGTATATCGTTTATTTTCAATGGAGGGACAGAAAACTCTCGGACTAAATCTAAAATATCTTAAACTGTGTTCTGAAGATGAACGGAGGTCTTACGGGCTTGGAACCACATGAGGGTGAGTCGTTAATGACATGATTTTCATTTTTGGGTGAACTAACCCTTTAAATGTACTTTTTATTTGGCCATTAAGTTTCCTAAAAAAAGTCGTCATTCGACTAGTTTCACATTTGCTTTATGTTGTGATTATGAGTGTTATGTTGTGATATACTGCTGTTTCTATACATGCAGTTTTTATGTCCCGGTGACCAGTGGAAGTGCAGTTCTGACTCTCTGCCCATTCATTTAGATAGGAGCCTGGTCTTGTTAGTCCGAAATAGCTGCCCGGTGGCGTTGCCAAGATGGCGGCCGAGTGGCATGACTCGCCTAAAAGGACTTCGTTACAGCTTAACGGAAGTTACACCCATAATTCGCGCAAAGCATCATGGGGCGTATAGACATAAGGTGGATAGAATGTTTGAAAAGTAACTGACACTACTGGAACTTCAAACTTGACTTCTATGGTCAGATGAAACAAATAAATTAGCTTTTTTGGCAGAAATAGAAAAATTTGAAAAAGTACAAAATGTCAAAATGCCGGTCTTGGCGAGAATTCACATAAACAGTCAGTGACTACATTTACAAGCAGCCAATTTTCGAGTTATGGTCGGGTTAAGGTCACTATTCGGGAAACATTAGGAATAATCCATTTACATATGTGAGCAGAGAGCAGAGTTTCTCCTGTATACATCCCGATGTAAACGGTGGTTAGCGTCTTAGACGTACAAACTTAAGACGCAATATGCGTTCATTTCCGATTCTTCCTGTATCCAAAGACAACAACAACAGCAGCACGCGGATGATGAATAGTTCGGGGCAGATAGCGATTGTCTTTGCGCTTTGATGCTAATAACATTACTGAGCTCGCTCCAAAAGTAAGCTGTGCTGTGTCTCGCCATGTTTACTTCCGGTATACTGCACACAGATTTTTGTATGTGCCGAGAAGTTTCTCTACTCAAAAGACCAAGATTCCTTGCGAATAGAACATAAATCACTATGGTGATATGCCGATACGCGTTTACATGACCAAAAATTTGAGTTAGAAAAGGGGTACGCAAGGTATAATATCCTGTTTTTTAAAATCCGGGATATGAGCATGGCCATTCGCGAACGGGTTATTGGCTGCATGTAAACGTAGCGAGTTATGTTTAAATGTAAACATTTGAGAAACGTCAGGTCTTAAAGTGACATGGTATCCACATCAAAATTGTGGCTAGTAAAAATACTGAGTGGCTAACTTTGGGAAACCACTAGCCACATGTCTTTCTGTAAATGAACACTAAAAAAAGTGTAGGAGATGCTGACACTTTTCCCTTCTATCTTTGCAAATGACAGTGAGATTGTGGTGGAGATGTTTACCCAGTCATGGTCAGGACAAAGTCCATACTGTGAAATAAAACACGAATAAGTCACAAACCTCACCCTGACAAGACAGGGTAAACATAATATGACCCTGAGGAAATCAAGGCTAGGTTAGGTTAGTACGACCCCCATAAAGCACATGTCAAATAATAGCAGGACCCTCCTCAAAACAATACACGCCAACAGGCAAACTTCTGAGGTCGGTACACATTTTTAATACCATTTTGGGGAAATATTCTCTAATGCTCACCAAGTCTGCATTTATTTTATTAAAATACAGTCAGGCTGTGTGTCCACCAAAGTGTTTTTAGGGAGCTGAAAACACTAGACGCTCTGAAGACGCCTAGCTGTGGGCATTAGAGAGCGTTCTGGCAGCGCAGCGTTTTTTTTTTCATTGAGATGTTTCGTTGCTATGATACAGAATATCCACAGCACAGTTTACTTGTAACTAATTTCGCTGACAATTTTTTTCATACTAAAAATGTATTTTTCATCCATTTTGTTCAGTAAGCTCTACTAGTTGATGTCGTTGCACAGAAAGAAAGTTGTGACAGTTTGATTTTACGGCTGGGTAAAAAGTGACAGTGATGAGCGCTGCGTTTTTATCCAAAGATGAACATTTTTCAACTCTCAGCAACCATAGCATTTAAAAAACGCAGCGCTCCCATTGAAAACAAACGCCAAGCGTTGGTGGACACATGGCACTAAAACTAAAAAATAAAATAATTTTTACAGATTTTTTTAATACATTTTTTTTTTCATTCATTACTCTAGTCTTCAGTGTCAAATGAACCTTTAAAAAACACTCTAATAAGATGATTTGCTGCTCAAGAAACTATTATCAATGTTGAAAACAGTTGATTTAAAAAAAAAAAAACACTATTCAAAGAATCTTGAAAAAAAATTATAAAGTTCAAAAGAACAGCATTTTTATATATATATATATATATATATATATATATATATATATTAAAAAAAGCATTATAAATGTATTTACTCACATTTGACCAATTTAATGCATCCTTGCTATAAAATGTCTAACTGGCCCTGAACTTACGGTAGTTAATTCACCCTTTTACAACAGGCTATTTTGCATGTATTTGTTCATACTTGTTGGAATATACGTTTATGTTTACATATGTTCATGTAAACCCAAATAAACTAGACAAAACAAAGACAGATACCATCATCTTTTGGCATCAGAATATGACTAAAGTACTGATTTGAAAAAATCTGATAAAACTGTACACACACAAAAGACCAAGCTATTTTTAGGCACAATAGTGTTTCAACCCCTCCATTTGATCAACAAAAACAGCATTCATAATTTGGGAACTGTGCATAGGATCATGCATTCACACATGCACAACACAGTTGCCATGGGAACCACACATGTACTACAGGGCGGTGCTCCAGATCCACTTAGAAGTACTCAGACTTGAGGCATTGAAACGCTCTGAATCAAACAGGACCATGTGTCTTCAGGCCTTATTCTCAGTACAATACACTCTGAACCCAACACGCCAATAATTGTTCCTCGGCCGGCAGCATTCTGTGTTTTGTGATCGTCACATCACTCAGTGCCAACATTTACCAACATTTTCAGCCTGACTTTCTATTGGAAAGACAAACATCAGATGAAGACACTTCATACAAGGAAGGTCCATTAAGAAAAGCCAGGAAGTTTTCAGAATTTCATATAAAATAAGATCTGTCTTTTTAGCAACCAAAAAAGAACATTTATAAGTGGATTGTTTTGGCTCAGACAGCATGTTATACAGGAAGGTTTAGTGGTATGGTGAAGGGTCTGTATCAGAGAAAGACAGAGGTTTCTAGATCCACAGGTTTTAGAGGAAATTGAGTATCTCTTCTATTAGGGTGCTAAGCTTGAGCATATGTAGACCAGATGTCTCTGCTTCTGTCTGGAAAATGCTGAATGCATGCTGCAAACGGAGGAGGGATCCAACCACAAATACATTACGCTCTGGAGACAAAAGTGGTTCCCTCGCTAGTACACATTCTTTCCTTCTCATTCCATTTCCATTTCCTTCCAACACAAAGCTGTTGACCTTTGACTCAATGTATACACTTTCTGTTATTTGCAGGAACAACTGCAGTGGATATATATATATATATATATATATATATATATATATATATAGGTAGTCAGTGGGCAATTAGGTAATACATTTTTGATAAAACTACTGTAGTTTAGGAACCATTAAGGAATCATTGAATCAAACATACTGTTTCACAGTGTTGGTGAAAGTTCCTTTTAAAAGTAATGATTTAAAATATTCCATTACTCCCTAAAAAGTAACTAATTGTTACATAGTTACTTTTTAAAGAAATTAATGCATTATTGTTACTTTTCTCACCTGGGCTGGACTTGGTTTGTTTTCAAATAACAACAAAAAACTCTTGCACACCAAAAGTGAAATGTTGCAGGAGAAGAAAGTTTAACACTCTTATTTCAGCAATAAAAAAAGATAAATGTGATGTTTAAAGGGGTTACATTTCTATTATGCCCTTTTACGAAGTCTCTGGTTTTGTATGAGTGTTCTAGAATATGCCTTCATGATTGTTTAAAAAAATATATTTTTACTTTACAGCATTTGAGTGGTGTGTGTTTTCTTTGTAATTTTCTTGTACATTTTAGATACAATAGATAGTTGCATTATTTGTTTAAAAACATACAGATATTGTTTCTAAAAAAAATTGTTAGTTGAATAAAGTAATCTGATAATCGTAACCGTAATGGGTTACCGCCAACGACAACACTAGCGTAACAGCCGAGAGCAAAACAACTGCCAGGTAAAGTGAGAAAAAAATAAGAATGATGAAAATAAATTAAATAAATAATAAAATGCAAAGTAAAATCAATAGTTTTAATTTAGTCTTTAAAGAATAAGGCTACGTCCACATTAATCCGGATAGATTTGAAAACGGGGTTTTCGTTTAAAAACGCTCTCCGTACACACTAGCGTTTTTAGGCGTTTTCCGACGTTTCAGTGTGGATGAGAAACTTCTAAATTCACTGTACTGTGCATGCATGAAACTTCACAAAAGCTCACTGAGATGATACAGATGGGGAAAATATATAATAATGTTATCGCACAATAACAGGATAATTTTGTTTAGCAAAATATCTCACCATCAATGATGCGTCCAGGTCGCATTCAGTCACCATGTTTGGTCTAAAACGCAACTGCTCTCCTGTTTTGTCGCAGGACAGCAAATGTGAGTAGGCTACATTATCTGTCATCTCTGCAGTACTGTGCTATGAAGAATAGCACATATTAAGTAACATAGAAACTAACATATTTTAGCAAGTGTAAAAATTAACACGCATAACAGGCACAATACAGATAAACATGACTATCTATTGGTACCACATGGATCACATGACTAAACTTACATCATCGTTTAGAAATACCTCCGGTTTCACGGTCCACACTACAACGCGAAAACAGCGGTTTCAAATTTATCCACTTTGGAAAGCGTTTTCCAAACTATACGTTTTTTGTTGACTTAAAACGGCGTCTCAGTGTGGACGGAAGGTCAAAACGGAGAGAAAAATATGTTTTCAAACGAAAACGCATTAGTGTGGACATGGCTAAAGCCCTGTGAAATCAGGTAAGTTTTAGGTTCATAATTAGGAAATGTTTACCCAAGAATCTAAAAAATAGCTAAAAAAATAGTTATGAATGTTCTGTCTGATTAAGTTCATTACTGTAGTGGAGGGAATTAGCTGCTAAAAACAAAAAAGAAACAGACATTTTAGCATACTTAACCAAACCGACTAGTTGGTTAAACAAAACCATAGTTTCATTTAAACTTGTTTTCAGTGTACAAAAAACCAATGCAGTTGTAATGTCAGGAATGTGCAGGCCTTTTTCTTACTACAGAGGACTTGTTTACCACTCATGCATCTGGACAGCTTTATCCGGAGTCAGCTTGAATCAGTCAGGGAAAGCTACAGGTTTAACACAGCAGAGCTGGATTATCAGGTACTACAGAAAATGCAGGGGTCTGTATTGTAGTAGAGGTTCCTGGCATGGGACCACTCTGACTACATCACATTAGCTATTGAGTAAAATCTGTCATTGAGCAAATACAATCACCTCAGGCTTCTGTGTTTAGGTGAACTAACAATCACCCTTGACTCCTTGCCAAACCATCGCACTCTCTCCGCTGTCTTTTGTATTTTTCCACCGATTCTAGTAATGAATGAGCACTAATATAAACTGATCATCTGAGCCTCCTCTGAGGCCTGCAGGCTTTAATTAGCAAACTCAGTTGTGCTAAATGAATGGGGGATGAGACACATTTGCTCAACAAAGCCCCATTTCTGAGAAACTGATTTAAAGGAGGTTTGTGGTGATCCAAATGCCAAAAATGTTATTGGGTTAGCGTGATGCTTTTCACAGAACCACCTCTGGAAACTTGAGCTTTTGAAAAAGTGACAGCCAAGCAGTAATACCCACAAACCAACAAAACCATTTTTAAATTTCACAAACCAAGCAAAACATTTTTAATTTAAGCAACAGTTCTCTTTTTCCGTTTACTATACTGGCATCCGACAACACTATTTGGGTAGATAGTGGGCCTCACTAACCGTGCTTTTCCACTGCAAATGTATGACTCCTTAAGTAATCAGTGTTTCCACTTCTTCACCTCAAATCAGGCTCGTTCTTATGTACACGCTACCATTTAAGTTTTGAATAGGCAATTATTTTTTTAAAGAAACGTCTAAACAAAGCTTCCAGTTTGGCTCATGATGCAAACAGTGGGGAAGAAGAGGACAGGGTGGACATGAGAGGGTCTGACAGTTTCTCACACTGCCATTAGGAATCTGGCAGCATGTTCCCTCCAGTCACTTCACTGAATGAAATCCCAAGAAAAGAGGGAACAACAACAACAACTTGGCTACTTTACCAAATGTTGACGCCATAGAACACCAAACAAACCAAAGCTCAGAAAACCCACTTGGACAGCATCCTTCTGCCCATAGCAACAGAGCTGTGATAATCTGTATATGTACTAAGCTAATGCAGCCGATTAGTTCAAACGGCCTTTCTATTGATTTCTTTATTGTACATATCTGAGCTATTTCAGCAGTTTACCCTCGGTTACTCTCTGCTGACCTTCTCACTTCAGTATGTCTAAACACACACAAAGACACAAAGCAAAAAAGGTGGTCAGACAGGTTGCACAATGTGAATACACTGAGATCAGGTGTGTGTAGCTTTAATTAGATTAGTGAGTAATACCGAAACTGCTTTTGGAATGATGTTATGGTTTACCACCAAAATTTCCTTCACACCAAGTCAGAGGCTTTCTTTAATTCTCATTCATTTTTTTCTATTATTTTTACCATAATATTCATGATAAAAAAACACATTTACCATCCAAATGTCCATTTCGGTAATTAAAAACTTTACATTTTATTTAAATTATTATGTACTAAGAAATTAAGATGGTACTTGTTGGCCGTTAATTTAATAAAAAAATTAGAGCTGTCAAAATTAATCGCGATTAATCGCATCCAAAATAAAAGTTTTTGTGTACATAATATATGTGGGTGCACTGTGTATAATTATTTATATATATATAAATACACACACATGCTTGTATATATTTAAGACATATTTTCATTTATATACTGTTTATAGATTTATATGTAATTTATATTATATATAAATATATATATTTTACATATAAATAATATATTTTTCTTAAATATACATGCATGTGTCTGTATTTATATATATATACAAAATAATTATACACAGTGCACCCAAATATATTATGTAAACACAAACATTTATTTTGGATGCGATTAATCGCGATTAATCTTTTGACAGCCTGAAAAAATGTATCAATTTATTAAAATGATCAGAACGTAATGAGAATGACTTTAGATATAAATGATAAAGACGACAAATGTCTGGAAGCGTTACAAATGACAACTTGGAGGAAAATGTTTAAGTGTCAAAAAAAGGTCAAACTGTTCTTGTCTGTCAGTCATATAATGCAGGTCTATGGTCACCACCTCAAAGAGCATGCACAGAGAAGTCAAAATTAAACATGATTTAATGACTCGTAAAAGTAAGTAAATTGATGTTCTAAGACATGAAACGAGCAGTTTGTGTGAGAAAACGAACAGTATTTATATAGTCTTTTAAATACTAATTTGGACTTCTCTGTGCATGCTCTTGACAGATTGACAGATATGAACGGTTTGACCATAAAAATATCAAAATTGAAAATACTGTGGAAACAAAGACACCTACATCTTGGATGCCCTTGAGGTAAGCTAGAACATACCAAAAATTAATTTCAAAGTGAACAATCCCTTTAATGGTCTTAACCATAGGCTTTACCCATTTAGCAGTTAAGTATTTGGCGTTCTCCAAAAATGCATAATTTCTTTTTACCATATTTTATGTCTACTCACCACTACATGGTGGAAAAGTAGCTCCCATGAATGGCTGATCTTCTGATTAATAACCATATCAAAGAAGTCATATATGAAGTAACCTGAAACACATAAATGTATATTAACACTGTATTTCTCAAACAGTGCAAAGATCATTCCAGCAGGTTTTTCAACCGACAGATCCCATGACAACAATTGTATTGGTTGCCAAGATATCATTTCCAGAGAGCTATTTATATCCATCCATTTCCCAATAAGAGGGTCTCCATTGAGACTGAATTTTAGAGCATATCAACAACAAATGAAGCCAAATATGAGACGTCATTAATATAAATGTACTAATAAGCATTTTTTAAAGTACTTGCCTGTTTCCTGTTTCGGTTCATATTACACTAGTTCATTTTCTGAAAAAAGCCTTACTATCTGTGGTGAAAGGATAAATAGATATTGTCTAAATGTCTATATTGAAGCATTTTAGAAACATGCGTTCCTCAGACTTTTGAGCAAGACCATGAAAAGCCACAATTAGCTTTTTATGGGTATATACATGCAGAGATAACAGGACTGGGATACTGTATTTTTTTATTGAGAAGATTATAAACTTAAATGCAAAGGCCCATTCATAAACAGTCATGTGACCTATGGGGGTAGTACTGGTGCCTTGCTGGGATGGATCATAAAGCCAGCCATTGATTCAATAGCTAAAGCTAACATCTCTGCCAACTGTATGTGGGATTCCTCACAGTATTCAGAATATTTCTGGTATTTGGAATTTTAAATGGGAGTCATCTACTTATTGGTTGAAATAAACATTCCAGTCAACTGTGCTACATTTTAGAGAAATGCAAAGCAACACACTACATGAATTATAGCTAATAATCAAAAGGGAACAAAAATTTACGCTGGATGTTTTCTAAAAGTTTCAGGTCACATTAATCTCATTTTTGCAATGCAAAAAAATGCAGCCTTCACTGGAATGCAAAGACATTATATATGATTTATAAAGGATCTATGAATCATGTTATTTGACATTTGTAGTACCTTTAATTTATGCAGATAAAAAAAATCACTGTATCTGTATTAGAATCACTGTTGGAAATAATCGGATTTTGACAAACAGAAAAAATAAAGAAAGAAAAAATCTTTTTTTAAGATATGCTTAAATGTGTAAAAAAAGTGCTTTATTTTGGAGTGATTTACCCATGTAGCAGTAAGGTCACCTGTGAAGTCTGACCCAGTTTCCTTCAATTGGGCATGACAGAAGAGTGTGTTTTTAAAACAGGCATAATGCTGCCTTCACGTGCTATCGGAAATGTCCTACTTCCAACTATTGAAGTCGTGAGTACGAGCCCATCACATTAACATTTTGACGTGAGCGGGCGTTCATGTTGTTGTTTTTTTAATAGGAAAACAAAATTCTTTATATACTTACCGATTGATACAGACACTAGGGCGTGAGAGAAAACGGAGTGTGTTGCTATCAAATCCTCAGCCATCTGGGGGTGCATGCAAAAACTACAAAGACAGGCGAATTATGATTAGGGCATGGCGTTTAAATAAAAGTGCATCACAACGTTAATACTTAGTAATGAACAACGATCATATATTAAGTGATATAAACCACACGTGTCGTCTATGTGCAGCATATCAAATGGCCAAGTGTCTATTTAACTGTATCTAGGCTAAAAAACAAAGTAGGTGGCAAGCGAAAAGATGGTACTCTTGGATAAAATTCTCAAACATCTGATAAAGGCATCAAACAGACGGTTCATATGGGAGTATATGGGTGTGTATTGTATTCCTCATGCACATGTGGGGAATTCTGGCACTCACCATAGCACGGACCACACTCCAGTTATGACGCTGTGCACGAAAGATGTGGAGATGTTTTTCCATTTCCAAGCGTTCCTCTGAGCTGTCTCAGGAATGGGAAGTTTGCCGATCCCATAGTTTACCAATTTGAAAAAGCCCACCGAGGATCCAGTGGTCAAAATCACAGAATTCAACTCCATATTTTAAGCGCGCGCTTCTGTTTTCTTGTCACTACCCGAGATTCTCCCGCGCGTCTGGACTTTTCGTTGATAACCCCGCTTTTTGCGTTATTTCGTCAAATATACATCCCGAATTATGTGTCTCTATTTCATTTTCACCTTCAGTTGTCCAAACATAAGCGACTGTGCCGTCTCTGTAGGCAGAGCCCTTGTATGAATCAAATTTATCGATACTATCTTTGTTAATAAAAAAGCGTTTTTGTTTCAGTGCTCAGATTGTTCGGTCCGATATAACGTTGAAGCTAAGACACTGATTGCTCAATTACGACAACAATGAAATAGTATCAAATGCATGTGTTACAAAAGACTGACGCTGAACGCTTGTGTAACTTTCTCGCTTTTACAATAACCAAACAAGAGAATCCCCGCCCAATCATCGCAAGGCGTGTTTGAGCAAATGAGCGTCTCGGGCGTGTGATTTCTTGACGTCTAGTCCCGCCCCTTCGTGTCAGAGTGGAATTATGGGAGATGTAGTAGGCTTAAATGTCCGGGGATTTCGTAACTTGCGAAAGTAGAAAAGTTTTTCGCTCAGATTGGATGTTTGATGCGCTAAAGCTTCTCCAGCCTTTTTATTATCCTATATAGCCTAGTTCTTCATATAATTCTGAAGGCATTGAGCCCGCAGTCGGTTATTATAAATGTTTAAAATGTAATTACTTTCCACCAGAATGTGATTTGAGATGTGGTGTGCATTAAGTTTCATAATTCATCTGTAATGCAGCATTTAGTATGTCCATTATTGGACTAAATAAATGAAACAAAATAGCATATTATTGAGTCTGAAAAGTGTGCTTTAGTGGAGTTTAATTTCCGAAAGTCCACATGGCTAGAAGAGCAGCAGGTGTTTGTTGTCTAAATTGGTGGTGTCGGGCGACATCTTGTGGTTCTTTTTTATGTAAGATATGTTGTAGGTTTTTTACAATACTTAAATAACATAGACTATTACTAGCCTTAGCCTACATGTGGCTGCTGAGACCATTAACAATTTAGATACAGTCAAAGTGTTAAAATGATAGCTTATAAATACATGAAGAAGACTTATTATCTGTTTTATAAAACTGCGAATATTTAATTTTGGTCTGCTGTAGCTCCTTTTTATTTGAGCCAAGGAATGTTAATTATAAGTTGTCTCAGTGCGATGTTTTATGCTCTTACAGAAGCAAGATGATGGAGTAGGCTGAACGAACGTCAAATACTGTATTCACAAAACGATGTTTAATAAATGCAATGACACTACTATTCCTCCTTAAATATTCTGGAAGTTGAATTTGCTTTTTATAACACATCATAATGTCCAAATGTGATGTCCATCACACCTGAAAACAGAAGCTAGACAGAGTTGGCTCGTTGGTTTCGCAAGCACATTTTGATGTAACAGCCACGTGCGCTGATTGGCCGAGGCTGAAAGCTCGCTGTCTGATGCTGCGTCATGATGAGGTGTCAACGATTTAACGAGTTTATTCAGAATAGACTGCTAACCGTTTGACTTGACAACCGGACAATTTCGTCCAGACAGGTAAGATATTGGAAAAAATGGTAGGCTAAATTAGAATACGCAAGGACGACAGATAGACTAGATGTATCGTGTTGTCCTCCTGCTTTACAAGACATCTCAGCCCAGAGTGTTCAGTATCCGCGAAACCAGTGACAGCTGGCAACGTGCGTCCTTAAATAAATAATAACTTTATTGCTTCTGCTCTTGTAAATGCTTTTGTATAATCTAGTTACCATCACTACTTATCCCTACGGAGATAAGTGGTGAGTGCACTTCTGAAGTTATCTTCCTCTCCCAGCTTTAAGGTAAACAGCAGTGGAAGCTGATTGACCAGACGAGCGTTGCTGTATAAAGGTAGTAGTCAGTAAGCAAGCCTACAGTGTTTGAAGTGCACCGGTTGGAAACGGAGAGTGGCAAGTTGTGTTACATTACTAATTAGTTGTTATTTCTTTAGCGGATAAACCAACAATGGAGACAAAACCGTGTGAAGATGATCACGAAGATGGTGTGTTTAGAGTCAGATCTTCTGGATGGACAGTAAGCGATGTGATCCAAACATGTTACAGCAGCAGATCATTTGTAGAAAATAAATAGCCTAAGCTAATGAAAGTGTTTATTTAATTGAGTTAATTTATTTTTTACTTTATAGTATTTACTATAATGATTATTTGAAATTCAAGTTTGGAATAATTACGATTTAATTTTTGTTGTTGAAAGAAGTTTTATGCTCACCAAGCATTTATTTTTATGGAAAATAGCCTACAGTCAATCAGTAAAATTATGAAATATTATTACAATTTAAAATGACTGTTTTCTATTTTTCAATACGACTGATTTGCTGCTCAAAAAAAAAATTCTTATCAGTATAAATATTGAAAGATTTTGTGAATGTAAGATATAAATTAACACTTTTATTTAACATGCATTACATTAATGGTAAAGGTATTTATAATGTTACAAAATGTTTCCAAAATGTGTTTTTCAACACAAAGTATAACCTTTAGTCATAATATATTTATATATTCTGCGCTAAATTAGCATATTGCAATGAAGACACTGAAGACTAGAGTAATGGCTGCAGAAAATTCAACTTTGCCATCACAGGAATAAATTAAAATAGAAAACAGTTATTATATTAGTTAATAATATTTATTTCATAATTTAAAAAAAATAAAATTTTCATTCCAATTTTTCAATAATGAAAAATTATTATTATTCCAAACTTTTGACTGCCAGTGTAAATAATTGTATTTATTTTTTCATTCTGGCACCATGTTACCCATGTTCATCCTACAGAATGAAGGAGGTTGAGGTGGACCAGCAAAAAATCCTGTTGGTACGCAATAAGGGAGAATTTTCTGCTGTGGGTGGTCTGTGTACTCATTATGGCGCTCCACTTATCAAAGGTAGAGTATGGTCTGTTAATCACTAGACTAGGGCTGACACAAACTGAGCAACAAATAACCGTCCTGTGTTTACTTAGAACTGTAAGTAAAATGAAAACAGGTTTTTTTTCATTCATCTGTGCCCTTTACCTGTCATTCTGACTCTGAGCTGTATCCAGTTACATTGCCTTTATTTATTTTTTTCAAGTCTACCATGACATTGTGTTTCCAACACATCATAAAATCAGCTTTATGCTTGTAGGTGCATTGCTTGGCGATCCAGTTCTGGTGCCCATTTCATGGGGCATGTTTCAATACTAAAACTGGAGATATTGAAGAATTTCCTGGACTGGACTCTCTGCCTACATATAAAGTATGAATATACACTGCAGGATGGCACTTAAGGAATCAAGCATTTTTGTTGTGTCATGTGCCTGTTACAAATTCATATTTTATGTCACATGCAATTTCCCATACAGTTTTATGAATTAATCCATTACTTATTTTTGCACTTCTCCTGTCCTGTTAAGGTCAAGGTAGATGGTGGTAAAGTGTATGTAACTGCTGATGAAAAGGTTAGTACCCTTGCAATTTTAGTTTCAGCACAAGATTTTTTGCTTTTGAAGAGCATTTCATGAAATGTTTCTGTATTTTGTAATTATTAGAAACTGAAGAAGCGAGTTAAGAAAATGTCCAGTAGAGTGCCTGGAGTCAGCCACACGGTTGTTCTGATTGGAGGAGGTGAGTAATAGATACTTCATCTAGACCAGGGGTCTACAACCCTGCTCAAGATAGCTACTGTCCCGCAGGCTTCAGGTCCAACCCTGTTCCAACACACCTGCCTGTGATTATCAACAGCTTAATTGGTCCAGGTGTGTTTGATTATGGTTGGAGCTGAAATCTGCAGGGCTGTAGCTCTCTAGGAACAGGGTTGGAGACCTTTACAAACCTTTATATACACTCACCGGCCACTTTATTAGGTACCCCATGCTAGTAACGGGTTGGACCCCCTTTTGCCTTCAGAACTGCCTCAATTCTTCGTGGCATAGATTCAACAAGGTGCTGGAAGCATTCCTCAGGGAGTTTGGTCCATATTGACATGATGGCATCACACAGTTGCCGCAGATTTGTCGGCTGCACATCCATGATGCGAATCTCCCGTTCCACCACATCCCAAAGATGCTCTATTGGATTGAGATCTGGTGACTGTGGAGGCCATTTGAGTACAGCGAACTCATTGTCATGTTCAAGAAACCAGTCTGAGATGATTCCAGCAGAAGTTGGGTACATTGTGGTCATAAAGGGATGGACATGGTCAGCAACAATACTCAGGTAGGCTGTGGCGTTGCAACGATGCTCAATTGGTACCAAGGGGCCCAAAGAGTGCCCAAAGAGTGCCAAGAAAATATTTCCCACACCATGACACCACCACCACCAGCCTGAACCGTTGATACAAGGCAGGATGGATCCATGCTTTCATGTTGTAGACGCCAAATTCTGACCCTACCATCCGAATGTCGCAGCAGAAATCGAGACTCATCAGACCAGGCAACGTTTTTCCAATCTTCTATTGTCCAATTTCGATGAGCTTGTGCAAATTGTAGCCTCAGTTTCCTGTTCTTAGCTGAAAGGAGTGGCACCCGGTGTGGTCTTCTGCTGCTGTAGCCCATCTGCCTCAAAGTTCGACGTACTGTGCGTTCAGAGATGCTCTTCTGCCCACCTTGGTTGTAACGGGTGGTTATTTGAGTCACTGTTGCCCTTCTATCAGCTCGAACCAGTCTGGCCATTCTCCTCTGACCTCTGGCAACAACAAGGCATTTCCGCCCACAGAACTGCCGCTCACTGGATGTTTTTTTCTTTTCGGACCATTTCTCTGTAAACCCTAGAGATGGTTGTGCGTGAAAATCCCATTAGATTAGCAGTTTCTGAAATACTCAGACCAGCCCTTCTGGCACCAACAATCATGCCACGTTCAAAGTCACTCAAATCACCTTTCTTCCCCATACTGATGCTCGGTTTGAACTGCAGGAGATTGTCTTGACCATGTCTACATGCCTAAATGCACTGAGTTGCCACCATGTGATTGGCTGCTTAGAAATTAAGTGTTAACGAGCAGTTGGACAGGTGTACCTAATAAAGTGGCCGGTGAGTGTACGTTTAATGCTTATTCGTGCAAGTATATCTGTCACATCATCCTGTGGTGTTCATCACCCCCTAGAGGGTTTTGCATCATACTGCAGGGGGTCAGCCAAATAATGAAAATATGTCTAAAAATATACATTATTAAATAAATAAATAAAATTTAAGGCAACCCACCATGGCCTGAAAAAGTTTGTATGCCTCTTCTCTAGTCTGTCATATTGGGAAATGCAACATTTCTATGTGTTTGTGTTTCCACAGGCCCAGCTTCATTGCAATGTGCGGAAACCCTTCGTCAGAATGATTATGAAGGGAGAATTATAATGGTTACTAAAGATGAGCAGCTGCCTCTGGATAAGACCAAGCTTAGCAAGGTTGAAATCCATGGCTCATATGGTGCGTTCACGTGCTATGGTAATTATGGTAAATGCCGTCATGAGGAAATTGCACATGAACACCCCCTAATGTGGTCTTTTCCACTGGGCAGCTCGTAGAATATTTTGATGCACAAGTTGCCGACATGGGATAACCTTTGACCTTTTCAAAATGGCAGAGAGCAACGCGAAGAGTTGTGAATGGTAAAAATATGTACTATGGGCTCTATGCACGGCGGTATTTCCGGTGAAGGTTTAAGCATGCTCGATAACTTCCACCAATCGTAGAGTCCAATGCAATACCGAGAATTTATATTGAACTCCATGGTTATACTTAAAGAAACGTTAGTCACAAAAACAGATAAAACAGACACCCTTCGTTGTGTTTATGCTTCTTTTTAAAATTATATTAAATAAACATAACTATATATAAAATTACATCTAAACTCATGTACATTTCATTTCAAAGACGGGAGGACAGTAAATTTTAAAGACTGCCATAATCCCGTTTTCCCCGGTTTTCCTCCGCTTTAATCTACACAACCTGAAATGGGACGAGCATCCTTGCGTCAAATGCGGAACTTATGCGTGCATATAGCCCATTCATGATCTAGAAAATATACAGCATATTATTTACTATTTGAGTTTTGATAAATAATTTTTTTGCTATAGCAAATGACTTCAATCTAAAATATTTTTAGCTAAATAACAGGTCTGGATCTCCATCTTATTACCACATTACGACAACAAAAGCACTTGAACGCAACACACTGGTAAAAACCACTTCACAAGTGGAAAATATGATATTGTCCATAGCACGTGAATGCACCACATTAGATTAAACGGTAACACTTTACAATAAGGTTCATTAGTTGCTACATTTGTTAACATTAACAAAGAATGAACAATACTTCTTCAGCATTTGTTAATCTTTGGTAATGTTAATTTCAACATTTACTAATATTAAATTAAAATCTTGTTAACATTAGTTAATGCACTGTGAACTATCATGAACAAACAATGAACAGCTAGATTTGTATTAACTAACGTTAACAAAGAATAACAAATACAGTAACAAATGGTTAGTTCATGTTAGTTAATGCATGAACTAATGTTTAATAAATGAACCTTATTGTAAAGTGTTAACGATTAAACTAAACCAGATTATTTGATTGGCTCTCCATTACCTTATTGAATTAATTAACCTGTGTAGTTCCTTGTTTATGAAGGAAGATGTTGTGTGTTCATGGACTCTTGTAGGCAATGAATATTGAAATTGAAAAGGTGTTGCTACGACAGAGTGATTTCCTTCAACACCATGGGATTGAAGTTTGGACTAAAAAAGAGGTGGGTTTCTTTTCGTTTCTTCTGATCATTATCTTGGGATCACATGCATTGTATTTATTTGTGGATATTAAAAATAATTGTCCCTCAAAGGTCAAGTCTGTTGACACAGAGGCTAAAACATTGACTTTCAAAGATGGCACTGTCCAACACTATGACCAGCTCTTGATTTCTACAGGGGGCAGGTTAGATCATAACTTCCTTTTAAAAATGCTTAAGATTAGATTTCATCATTTGGACCTTATACAGTATATGAATGCAATGTATGATGATGAATTATGTACTTTTGTTTTTAGAGCCAAACCTCTGCAGTGTCCTGGTGCTGAACTAAAAAACGTGAAATTGCTGCAGAGTTATAAGGATGCCACAGAAATCCATCACATGAGTGCAGGCAACAAGGCCGTCATCGTTGGAACTTCATTCATAGGTAATACATAAATCAATTGAAAAGTAGCTTTCTTTCACAAACACTAGGGCTGTGTCCTAAAGCTTGATTTGTTGCCTCATTGCTCTATCAGGCAATGACTTTGTATGCAGCGTTTGTGGACTACCTCGCGAAACTGATTTCGGACAAAACAGTTTAATGAGAACAACAAAAGAACAAATCGAATTAGAACAATACTAATTTCCCACTAGAAATGATATCAAAAGTGGAAAACGCTGGTCAAAAATGTACATTTACAAACTGACCACCAACCACATATTTCAGATGCCATTTTTATATTTTGGCTCAACTGTAAATGAACACACAGGATGTTTGGATATTTAAGGCAGTGAAGGATACATCTATATTGCCTTCAAAAATCGGGCATAGGAAGGTGTTTTACTAGACAGGATGTGACACAATGATTGGATTCAACGTGTCTTGTTGCTCTCCTGTCTCTGAATGCTGCCTGTAGAGGCAGCGTTTTTCATCTTTTGGGCGCAGCCTAAGTTAATGGCAATATTGCAAATTATGACTTTCAATTATCAATCAGGAATGGAGGTAGCAGCTTATCTGTCTGACAAGGCAGCCAGCGTCACTGTTATTGGGAGCAGTAAGTTTCCTTTCCAGTCTTCACTGGGTCCAGATATCGGGAAAATGACAATGCAGGTCAGAGAACATTGTGGTATTTTTCTTTCATCTTTGGTTTACTGCTTTTGGTTATCTATCGCAAGTAATACATAATCTGTTAAAGATGCTGGAGGAGAAAAACGTGAAGTTCTGCACAAGTAATGGTGTGGCTGAAATTCGGGGTGAAAATGGAAAGGTACTGTAAGCGCATTACTAAACAATCATAGAACTGATGACAGTGCATTGTAAAAAAAATATATATACTTTTTTGTTTAGGTCAGGGAAGTTGTTCTGAAAAATGGTGAAGTCCTTCCAGCGGATATTGTAATTGTGGGCATTGGTATGTACCAAAACAATTTTATCATAGCAGTTTTGTTGTTGTCACTGAAAAGCTGTTTATTGCTAACATTTAAATTTATATACTTTTAAAGGTGTCATTCCCAACTCTGATTTCCTAAAGGGAACATCAGTGGAAATTGATTCACGCGATGCTGTTGTTGTTGACAAGGTAACCACCTTCATATCACATAGAACACTTTACTTATTAAATAGAGTAGTTTTTATGACATCTGTGTTTTTCAGTTCATGAAAACCAACATTCCTGATGTCTTTGCTGCTGGAGATGTGGTGTCTTTTCCACTTCCTTTGGTCGGACATAAGAGAGTCAATATTGGACATTGGCATGGCGCAAGCTCACGGTACCAGCTGATATAATAAGATTTTGAATATTCAAAAATACACTACCATTCAAAAGTCTGGTGTCAGTAAGATTTTTTTTAAAGCTACACTGTGTAACTCTTTTAGTTAATTCTTAGCTAAAAACACAAATATATGCGCTCATTAATGTATTTTTACTTCGTTCAAGTAATAAAGTATTCTCGCGAGTGTATAATATGCCATTGAAAACACATACGGGTAAGGGGTTCTAATCTCGGTCGCCATGTTGCCCCTCCATCTTGAAAGTACATTAGCCAAAGAGTGAAATACCCATTAATTCAAGCTTCGCCTTTCGTGTTTACGTTTGAGTTAACACTCATGGGACGAGGTCGAACTGGAAGCCATGATAATCTTGGACTACATTGGCCACCGTAGGAGTTAAAACGAAATCGGAATTGAGAGGAACAGAAACTAATATTCACTGGATGGTCATATACATTTTCACCGCTAGATAGGAAATAATACAGCAAGGACATTTCTTTTAGCAAGGCACATAAAAAAACTTTGTTACCAAACATTTCTATTTAAAATAAATGCTATTCTTTTTAACTTCCTATTCATCAAAGAATACTGAAACCATTATCATGGTTCCAACAATAAAATATTTAGCAGCACAACTGTTTACAACATCAATAATAAGAAGAGATTTTTCTTGAGCAGCAAATCAGCATATTAGAATGATTTCTGAAGGATCATGTGACACTGAAGACTGGAGTAATAAATGACGCTGAAAATTCAGCTTTACTTTCACAGGAATAAATTACATGTTAAAATATATTAAAATAGAAAACAGCTATTGGAAATCATAATAATATTTCACATCATTGCTATTTTTACTGTATTTTTGCAACTTTGGCCAGATACTTTTTTCAAAAACAAAACAAAAATTGAAGGGTAGTGTTTGTGGTAATGTGTAAAATATGTGGCCGTGGTCTTCTACAGGAAGAATTGCTGGCTTAAGCATGCTGAATCAACAGGTTGCGATTAATACTGTGCCATATTTTTGGACCATGATGTTAGGCAAAAGCATCCGATATACAGGTGACCATTCCAAGATAAATCTCTCTCTCTGAGCAAATATGATATTTCAACACATGAATAAATAAATGTGAACGTAATCTATTTTTATTCCACCAGGCTATGGAGAAGGATACACTGACATTGTTTTTAAAGGAAGTACTAAGGAAAGAAAATTCTTGGCATTTTATATCAAGTAAGCTGATGATAGCAAATGAAGAAACCTTAAAAGTTCTTTCAAATCTTTATGTCTTGAAATTAGAAATTCTCTTCATTCATCGCTGTTTATTTCATAATCCAGAGATGAAGAAGTTGTTGCAGCTGCCAGCTTGAACTTTGACCCTGCGGTCGCGAAGTTAGCGGAAATGTTATTGATGGGGAAGAGGATCACTAAGACTCAGGCACAGTAAGTAACCCTCAACTCATTGCATCCATATGCCAGAGCTATGAATTGCAAAGCGGTTATTGAATGTTTTTGCATGCATACAAGTGAAACCTGTTCAGGGGATATACATATGACAGGATTTTCTTTGCTTTCACAGATCTGAGGACCTCAGCTGGTTGCAGCTCCCATGAAAGGGCTTTGGCAACACTTTCCTCCATGACTATATTGAATACAGTTTGTCCATCTATCATTTTATTTGATTTTCTTACGTATTGCTAATCTTTAGTAACAAAGACTGTACTTTTTGTCTTCCCCTTGGAAGGAATAAAACATTTCTGGTACAGTTATCTCTTAGAATCATTTTTTACATTGTGGATAATTTGGGATCCCCTGAGAAAAACATACTTATAAATCATGTTTTGTTTTTGTTTAGGGGCTGGGTTAAGGTTTTGGGATAGAATATATTATTAGAATACATTATTAAAAATCAGTGTCTATGGAAAGTCCCCTTAAAACGTGAAAATTTGAAACTAGTGTGTGAGTGTAAAGCACATTAAGCAAATTTTCAAAGCAGATAATTTGTTCTTCAGTTTCAAAGAATGGTGATACATTGCAACATCAGAAAAGGACAGATAATGGATATTTTCAGAAAAGCTGTGTAGGCCACACTAATGAAGTGTCACAAATCATGTTTCTATTTGGTTTTAATACACTTGAGTATCAATATTGCTAGGAAAGTAGGATAATAATGTTAATTCGTCATATTGAACTATTGTATCACACTTAATACTCATTTTAAATGTAAATATTTAGATTTCAGTAACACTTTACAATAAGGTTCGTTAGTTAACATTAGTTAACTACTACATTAGGTTATATGAACTAATAATGAATAGCACATATACAGCATTTGTTAATCTTTGTTAATGTTATTTTCAACATTTACTAATACTTGATTAAAATCTTGTTAACATTAGTTAATGGACTGTGAACATGAACAAACAATGAACAGCTGTATTTTCATGAACTAACATTAACAAAGATGAACAAATGCAGTAACAAATGTATTGCTCATGGTTAATTCATGTTAGTAAATACATTAACTAATGTTACCTAATGAACCTTATTGTAAAGTGTTACCTAGATGTCTTATTACTTACATGCTACACTTACAACTTTTTAATAAAATGAAAAGTTAAAGAACATAAATACAAATGTTCTACTGAAATGTTTAACGTGACATGATTACACCATGGATTACACTGTGGCTGTGAGTACGGCATGCTGAGGCCAGCGCTCGGTGGTCAGTTCCCCGGATGAAGGTTCAGCGTGAATATGGCGCAGAGAGCACGAGCAGCGCGCTCGTGAGGGCTTCAGTGAGACTGATACGCGCACTTAGCCCGCTGAAGCTAACTTTACTCTCAAGAAACTTAACCGACCATATGAAGTTTATTTTTCAGCGAACACTCTTCTCACCACAGGTAGGACTTTAAAAACACGATTTGTATTACAAACGAGAGTCGTTTGTGTGCCATCGCAGTTTGTTTTGTGTGTCAGCCTGTAGTTTCGGTGAGTTTGTTCGTCGTGCTAATTTAGCTAATTCCTCACAGCTAGCTAAGTAGCTTGGTCTACCGAGTGTCAAAACATTACTTAAAGTGATAAAACATACTAACTAGAAAGTTGCTCCGTTTCTAATACCACTGATGTTTATATCTATATGTTTTCAGTTATAGATTGGGAATGAGTTACAATAGTCTGCAAATAAAGCCATCATTTCAGACATACTTTTCACTCAAGGTTTGGATCAAGAGATAGATGTGAGCTGCTCCTGAATTGCTATCTGGATACGAATAAATGATTCGTTATATTACTGTCAGGAGGCCCATAAAACTACTTGAAAGTTTGGCTAAAGTGTTTTCTCGTTGCTGGTTGTCCAGCTAGTGACACAGTAAATAACACAAATGAATTGCTGTTGCTGTTAGAGCTCCTTAATCCCTAAAATGTGGGAGCGATGCTTTACGTATGATGCTGACACGATCCATACAGTAACTAAGCTAACAAAGTTACTAATGATTCTTCCGAATGTAAATTATAGCAAGTTGTACATTTTTAGTAGTGCAATGTTTGGTATCGATGGTTTTGAGTGGGCAGTGTATGGTTTCAGCTGTAGTATCGATTCTGGGCTGCATTTCTCGAAAGCATCGTGTTGAGCTAAATTGATACTAAAGACTATTGGTGACTGGTTGATTTAGTGTATGAATCGCATCATGAGAGTCATTGTTTACGTAATTTAAAAGAGACCTTCCTCTTCCTTTGAAATTGGATGTAAAGCAATTTTTTAATCAATCAACATATTCAATATGTCATCTTGTTTGACCTTTTTTTAATTGAACAGTTTATTGAAACTTTAGACAAAATAAAACCTGCGTGTGTGTTGATTTGTATCATATCAGGCTTTATTGTCCCTTAAAGAGAAAGTATGATACAGCCCTAGTGATAATATTGAGCTCACACTATCAGAAGACCTGTTTTATTCAGAGGCCCAAATTGAGAGAAGTTGTCTAAAAGAGAGGAAATTCTGATAAGCATATATCTATATATCTGATAAGCATATAATAATAATGAGATTAAAGACTAATGATATTTGAAAAATTATAAATAATTTCACTTACAGTTATTATCAGTCACTTGATATCTCCCAATAATAATGAGATTAAAGACTAATGATATTTGAAATGCTAAGTTTTATTCTCATGATATAGCCTAAAACATTTCCTCTCTTGACCTATATCAAACAATATATTTTTTAATAATAAAAAAAAATCATTAAAGATTGCACAATAAAAAGACACATGTACCATGCACTGAAGGTAAACAAACTTACCATTATACTAAATGTACTTTAACTAAATAGTATTTAATATCAATCCCAGGGCACATTCGTGATGGTGAACTACAATAAAGAGTGATAACACACTCTCACAAGTTACTCAATCGGTAGTGGGGTTGTTGTTCAGAATCTCTTGTAGCTTTTTCTAACCTTCCTAATATGTTCCTTGTTGGTGGTAGTTTCACTTTCTTTGCTCCTGTACTTGTTTCCAGCAGCTGTTAGTTTGCGGGGATATGTCTGCTTCGAGGAGGTGTGATGGGAGATTCAGTCAGGGGTGCAGTCTGTACCGGGCACTCCAAACATTCCTTAAATACTTCAGTGCCGGACAGGGTCACTCATAATGTGCAATCTCCCATGATACTGCTTACTTTAGCCCAGCGTTTGACTTTTGCTCATTAAGTTCTAAATGAAAGAATAAAAGTGAAACCCTAAATGCTGCTTTTGAAAGACAAAGTGTGCTAGTGTGCTGTTAAATGTAGTACTATCCTGCTTACTCAGTATAGGTTTAAACATTAATTTTTCAGATTGTATCGACTTCTCAATGACATTGACTCGAATTTCAAACTAATCTGATAATTTTTAATGAAAACTGGTTGAATGAGACTGTCCCTTCTTCTGGCTTAAGAGGCCATTTTTCAGTTTTCACGTGTTTCTTTGTCTAGAGCTCTGATATGAATTTCAGGTCTGCCCCATTGAAATTGCTGTATTACCTCTTCACAATCGATTGTGCAACCATTACTGATTTTCTTCAATAACCAATATGTGGACAACGTTTTTAATTATTGTTCTATTTCTTTTGTTTTGACAGGGTATTACATAAGTAATTTTTCAAACAATGTTTTTTTATTATTGAGTTATCTGGGTAAAACAAAAATACGCTACTGTTCAATAGATTGCTGTTGGTAAGAGTTTTGAAAGAAGGTTATTTTATTAAAGAAAGATGCAGCAAAAACAGTAGTGAGAAATGATTATAAATTTAAATTATATATAATTTAAATTATAAATTAACTTTTTTATTTTTTAATATGGGTATTCTGTGAATCTTTACTTGCCTCATGATTCATAAATTATTATATTCCATGTATTTATTAAAAAAAAAATATTTATCCATGTCCATTTCATTGTCCATTGCTCTAGTCTTCAGTGTCAAATGATCCTTTGAAATAATTTTAAGCTGATTGGTGCGCAAGAAACATGGTTGTGCATGTGTTGTGCATGCAACAATATTTTAAATATAATATTTTATAAGATTATAAAAGTATTTGTCACTCCCTTTTAAAAAAAAAAGATAAATAATAATCTGATTGACCCAAAACTTAGTTTGAATAATGTATATAACCAAAAAAAAAGCAAAAGCTTTTTTAATAAAGTGTCAAGTGGCAGCCAATCAAAGCTGCATCATAAGGCTCTTCTCTCAACTTTTATGGGTGAATGTAGAATGCTTAGCTGTTGTTTCATTGGACAGTGGGTTATTGTGACAAGAAGAGAATTCAGTTTTACACTTAAGGAAATTTTCTAATGTTTTAAAATAATCTTTTTTAGCATATTAATTTACTAGCTCTTTTGGTTTGTATTTCATCAGATTAAATAATCAAGGATGCTTTGTAACCGAGCTTGAATATATTGTTGCACGCGAGTTGTTCAGTAGTGCACTGCATTACCTAATTACCCATCAGCTGCACAACTGATGCATGTGTGTTTTGTGAGTCCCTGTACCGAACACTGTACTGTTGTCTTTGGTGAGATGATGTGTAATCTGTTCCATCAGAAAGCCCTCTATCAGAGCTCTGACCTGCAGTCAAGTTCACAGAAAGACTTTGTGTATGTAGCACATGCGAAGCATTGTTAAACATTATCACACTGGACTTGGGCTACTGCTTTTAGTGCTGCACAATGACTGAATAACAAATAACGGTTGTTGGCCAACAAGAAAACGCTGTTTTTGTTGCTCATTATACATGCATTACCTGGAATATTCAAAAGGAGACTCAGTGTTTTGTTTCTGATGAATGACCTGAAACATAAAAAGATCCATGTCTATTCAAAGTATGTGTTTTTAATATGTTTGTGAAATTAAGATTTGCCTGCAAATTGTGGAGCGATTGTTGGGAAATCTTTGTTTAAAGCAACATTGCTTTGCTCTTCTTGTTTTAATCACAGCATTTTAGTGGACAGAAGCAGCAGGTTCTGTAAACACTGGGTTGGTCTGATGAGAAGACCTAATGACAGAGTTTAGTTCCAAGGTCAAGCTGTTTTTGCAGTGCTCTGTCTGAGCTTGTAAAAACAAACACCGCAGACCTGTTTCTGCTTAAGCTAGCTTGAAAAATTTTACAAAGATATCAGTCTAATTGAATTGAATTGAATTGTTTTCCCAACTCTTTAGGCCGTTTTGAGGAGTCAATATCTCTCCTTATTAAAAGCCAAGCCACAGAGACACTGTTCCTGGCCAGGGCTCGTCTCAAGAGCGTTGACCACAGAGATGTCTTTCTCACTGTTCACCAGTGCATAATGGTATGTGTCTGGAATGCCAGACTCAACCAGGAAGTGTTTGACTGTTCGAGTTTGACTGCTTTACACTTTTTAATGTCAGACAGCCTAAAGCCTGATTGATCAGTGCTCTTTTGTAAACATCTCAAACCTTTTGTGGGCTGATGTGGGCAGGAAGTGTTTATGGAAAGTGATTAATTTACACTTATTGTAGTGCATTTGTATTTCTGTGTCGTGTGTGAAGCAGCTGCAGATGTAGATCTCTGCTAGAGAACCTGCTCCTGTCACTCATGTCTGATCCTCACCTGTTCCAAAGAAATGATCTCACAGGTGCAAGTTAACAGCCTCGGTTTTTCTGTGTAGCATGTAATCGTAAGATCAGCTGGGTTTGAAAGTGCTTGCTTTTTCCCTTAGTATTGACACGACTATAGTGTTGTACATTTGTTTTGCTAGCTCAGCTAAATGCAAATGTTTTTTCCTTCTTGTAGGGTTCAGGATATCGAGAATAGAGTATCTGATTGGAACCGGGACTAACTTTCGTGTTTTCCAGAATCGATTCAAAAGTTGAAAATTTCGAATCCTAGTTTCAATATTCACGCTTCGAATCGAACCGGAAGAAGAAACCGCTGAACAACACCAATGAAGAAGCGCCTACCGGAAGTGTTGGCATAACCGTGCGAGTCGAACATGAGTAGCTTACGTCGACAGGTCCAAAGTGTGGCTTCACTTTTCTAAAAATAACGAAATCTCGGCAAAATTCAACATTTGTGACAAAAGGAGTATTTGTGACAGAAGGAGTATTCCTTCAGAAAGACTGTTGGTTAGCAAGGTTAGCTAAACTTTTTTGACCCTGCCTCTTAAAAGAATCAGAATGAAAATCGTTCAGGAACCGGAATCGAAACAAGGAGTGGAATTAGAATCAGAATCGTTCAAATTCAAACGATACCCAACCCTACTCCTAACCGTACTGTTAACGTATTTGCTTCATGATTCAAGTAGTCTGTTATTATCTGTAGTTAACATACTTTTCTGTCAATGGACTACTTGCACTGAGCTTCAATCATGATGATGCAGCCCTTCGATTTTGAAATGCCTCATAAGGTGATATGAGGTAATACCTCTTTTGTTTCCGGTTATGCACATTCAATGTGCTGTCACCTAGTTGACTAAACGCAAACCTCTACAATGCGAGTAAATCTTCACTCTGGGCGACTAAATAATGTCGATCATTAGTCATTGGCTAATAAATTCTTAGATTGTACTCGCAGTGTGCTTAGAGGCTTAGTAAAAGTTTAGCATAGTGTTTCACTCACTGGCTAAACACTGACTGAGCAGCACTTGAGTTTTGCTCTCTGTCAAGCGATTTGTACTATTTCAATTCAGCCCAATGGATGTGCTGTGTACCTGTGAACTCTAGTGTGTGAAGGTGCTTGACTTGCTATCACTTTGCTGTGACAATACTGACGGTAGCTACTTATCGCACAGAAAGAGAGAGTGAGAGTCTCGCATGCCGCGCAGAATCGACATGCTTCATGTTCTCTAATATCAATACTACAAGGATACAATTTTAGGGCCCTATAGAATCTGTTTTATTTTTTCCCAAATTCCATTTTATTTTTTCCCAAATTCCGTTTTTTCCGTTTTAATTTTTGCAAATTCCGTTTTTTCCGTTTTAATTTTTGGGAACTCATTTTTTTACCCTTTACTGTTATTTTAGTTGTAAAAGAGTGTGCTTTTTATTCCATGATCGCAGAAATTATAGGGCCCTACAATTTGTTGTATTTTTTTTGTCAAAACAACAGCTGTTCATTTGGAATTATTCAGCTTTTAAGAAAAAGCAGAAGATATGCTGATTACTCTGGAGTTGGGTGGAACTAATGTGCAAACGCCAACTTGCTCCAAGAGGTACTATAGATTTTTAAGTTTTAAGAGATTTAAGTTGCTATAAGCATGAGTGATAAGTAATAAGTTGCTAGCAAGAGTCAAGTCAAATGAGTTATGACTGCTCATCACCATGTTGTAAATTGATGTTTCCTCTGTAGTGCGTGTGCACACTTTCTTCCTCTAGTGAAAAATATATATTATCTATGTCTGCTTCAGGAAACTATTTTGAATACTTTCCAGTTCTGCAACTTTTGAGTTCTTCATTTGCTCTGAATGTTTTTATTACCCTTAATGTTGGAAACCAGCACTTCATAAAACATTCACATGGATTCTAAGACTCCTGAAGCTGTGACCTCATGCCCCAGCTGACATCGTCTCAAAAGATCAGGTTTCACTTCAAATGCTTCACTCTTTTGAAAAATGCCTCTTGCTGCTGCATCGTCCCAGGAAGCATCTGAGTTTTCCCAGGCTCAGCCTGTCAGGTGTCAGGAGGGGGTTTCGGCCCAATCATATCAGAGCCCAGTATTTGGATTCTGGGAGTGTCTCTGATTCCCATGGAGAGAAATGGGAAGGGCAAAAGCGAGAGAAGGGAAAGCATGGAGAGCTGGACTGCTTTGTTTTGTACTGCATAAAGAGACTGTTGTTGAAATGCTCAGAAAGGTGAAGTGAGAGAGCTGACATTTTAAAATGAACAGCTGACTGTCTCTCCAGTGTTTTGTGAACGAACTTGCTATCAAGTTATTTCTTAATATGTACAGTGCACTACTGCTGAAAAGTTTGGATTGTTTTTTAAAGGAAGTCTATTATGCTGCTCACCAATACTGCATTTATTTGATTAGAAATGACAGTAAATATAAACAGGAGTATTGTGAAATATTTTTACAATTTAAAAGTGAAATTTTGAATATATTTTAAAATGTAATTTTATTTCTAAAATCATGGCAAAGCTTAAGTCTTCAGTGTTGCATGATCCTTCAGAAATCATTCTAATATGCTGATTTGTTTTTTTTAAGAAACACTTCTTAATATTTTCAATTTTGAAAACAGTTGTGCTGTTAATATTTTTGCAGAGACTACTGCCCCCACTCCCCAAAGATTATTTTGAATTATATAATGCCGTTACTGTCACATAAAACAAATTCATTCTATACTGTATAAAAGTATTCATTTGTCATTATTTTATCACCCCAAAACTTGTGTATGACTCTGGAGGTTTCGCTGAACAATTTAGCAGATAATTATTTTTGTCTTTCCCTGATTCTAGGTCTGAATGGTCTACTGCAGCCATGTTCAGCAAGAAGAAAAAGCAACGTGTCCAGATCTCGGCACCCTCCAACTTTGAGCATCTGTGTCCACACTGATTTTGATGAGCATGAGCAGAAGTTTGTGGGGCTTCGCGCCAATGGCAGAGCCTCATTGAGGACACGGCAAGAGGCCCAAAACCCTTCATCGACGCCACAGTCATCACTACTGTAGAGCCACGCAAGGTCAGAGGGAGGGAGTCTGCTTGTGTGTTTGGTTTAGGTTTTGATTTAAGCTTTTTAGTTTTTGTATGTTACAATCGAATGAGGTAAAGTACTAAGTTTTGGATTTACTAATGATAATTTATTTAAGAATGATTCTTAGGGATGTTTACAAGTAGGGTTTGAAATCTGGGAAACTGATTTTCATTAAAAAAATATATGGAACTTGTTCCACAATTGGTACTTTTTATCTTAAACAATTGGTGTGACCTTGAAAAAAGTAAAAAAATTACTAGGATCTGATACCCATACTTACATTTTTTGGTACTTGCCTATACACCATACCTATACCTGTATGTTCATTGGATTTGTAATTTATTTTTTTTTTAATATTGGTTAGAGAAACCGAATATAAATCAAATTAGTTGGCTTAATTTTTTTTAAATAGACATTTTCTGCCTAATTATCCCTTTTAAAATATATTGTTGGAGCTTCTGTTGCTTTTAGTGTTCATTCTATTACTTCATATCATCATTTATTTTATTTATTGAGTATTGGAATGTCTATGTATTTCAGTATAAAAATCAAATCTATATTTTCTACTACTCTGTGTGTATATGTATTTTGTCATCTTTTGCCTTTTCCCTCCTATTATTCTCCATAAATCCCTCATAACCTGTTTGTATTGCACAGGCAATCGTGCGGGGTCGTAAGATCGGTGATGATGGCTCTCTCACGTGGCTCCTGGATGAGTTTGACACCATGTCGGTGATCCGCTCAAACTCTCTGCGGAGAGGCAGCCCACCACCACCACCACGCAGAGACTCCGGATCGTCCACAGGGGGCCATGAGAATGGGGATTACCCCCAATATAGACATCCTGATCGCTATGGAGACAGCAAAGAGAGGTGCACAACCGACATCTCTTACTTTAAAATAAAATTACGGTTTCCAGTGACTATCATGGCAATATTGACAGTGAGGCTGATTTAAAAATAAAATACAAATTTGTCCATGTAGGGAGAAACCACGTCAGGAGCACCCAACTGCTGATCCCAGACAGTCTCAGCGACCAGCCCGTTCATCCAGAGAGGACAGCAGACCTCACCAGCAGCCTCGTGGTCAGGAGCCCAACAGACACAAAGAGCCTGACTGGTCAGGAGGGCCCGCTCCACCGCCCCAGCACAGAGAACGAGACCGAGAACCACGTGGTCCTCATGATCAGGTAGTAAGGAGAGAGGGGGCCAATGAAAGGAGGCCCAAATCCAGCTACACTGGAAGGGACAGTAGCCCACAGACACCCCGTGAGAAGAGACCACTGTCTGGGCCAAATATCCGCACCCCTAACCTACCGGTTACAGAGGGAGTAATAAAGACTGCACAGCAGACTGGCCCGGCCTTTCAACACATACCCACGTGCTGAAAGTGACTCTGGAAGAAGCCCCAGCGGTCAGGTACACAGAAATAAAACTAAATAGACTGCTATGTTTCTAGAATATGTACAATTATAGATGTTTTTGTAGGGCTGGGCTGCTTGTATTTTATAAAATATACATATTGGTGTTGTCATGATGCCGGAATTTCTAAGTTCGATCCGATACCTTGAAAAATGTCAATATTCGATACCGTTTTTGAGAACTTCCATATATGCTGGCATATAGATATTTTTATTATCTTATTTTTTTTATTATTATTTTTTTGATAAGATGAGTTTTGTTGCAAAGGCTTTCACACAGCACAAGGAGGCTAACTGAATTTACAAAAAAGTCAGTAATAAAATAAGCAAATATCATGAATAAAATAAACATGCCTTTAAAGTTTTTCACGCGGGTCTAATGGGCTTTATGCACAGCTACACTACTTCCTGAACTTCAGCCAGCTCCTTGTTTCCTGTCTGCCATTATTGGACAAATTGATTAATTCAGGTGTGTCTGATTATTGTTGCCATGACTACTGAGGTCAGGCACACCTGAATTAATCAGTTTGTCCAATAATGGTAGACAGGAAACAAGGAGCTGGCTGAAGTTCAGGAAGAAGTCAGCTGTGCATAAAGCCAATTGTAGTATTTGGATAAGAAAAGCTACAGAAATGAAAAAAAAAAAGATCAAATATAAAATAACACTGGATAGTCTTCATTGTATAAATGAAATTCAGATCATTGACTTTCTCTGTGTCTTTTGTTCTTGGACACCTTTAGGTTTATTAGGCTGCTGTCACTTATGAGCTTATGCACAGATCCAATGTACTGTTACACAACATAATAATATATAAATTCTCATTCATCCCTCTTTTGCAGGATTTAAAACCAGCCAAATCTCATGAGCCTTCCCACCACAGCGACCACTCTACTGGAGCTGTCCGGGGAGGCAGCAGTGGCAGTAAAACTTCTTCTCAGGGGCAACACAGAGCAGAGCCCCAACATCACGCCTCCCACCCAGCCTTAGGCCCTGAGCCTCCTCACAACCAGCAGATTCCCCCTGCACCAAAACCATCCGCCCCGACTGCACCACCCCAGCAGGCACGCTCACCTCAGAGGGAGCCACAGCGGGTCTCCCACGAGCAGTTTCGTGCAGCTCTACAGATGGTGGTTGACCCTGGGGACCCACGCACTTATCTAGACCACTACATCAAGATTGGGGAAGGTTCCACTGGCATTGTTTGTATTGCTACAGTGAAGACCACCGGCAAGCTGGTGGCTGTGAAGAAGATGGATCTGCGAAAACAGCAGCGACGAGAATTGCTGTTTAACGAGGTGGGTGCAATCCACACACGAGATTACTGTGTTATAATTGGTTGTTCAGATAGGTGTTTTTGTGTGATATGCATTACATAGGAGCTGAAAATTCTTCTTCAGCAAACACTTTTTGTAGATTGTACATAAAGACATTGTGAAAGTTATTATTGCTGGTGGATTCTCCTGTTTCTTTCCTCAGCCACTTAATTATTATTTTTTTATATAAACTGTCTGCTTGCTGTGTTTCTTGTTTCCAAGGTGGTGATCATGCGGGACTATCACCATGAGAACGTGGTGGAGATGTACAACAGTTACTTAGTGGGCGATGAGCTCTGGGTTGTCATGGAGTTCCTTGAGGGTGGAGCTTTAACTGACATAGTCACACATACTAGGCAAGTATTTCTCAGAAGTCCAATCACTAATTGATTTTCTGTTGTGCTCTTAATCGCACACATTTTTAGATTCGGTTTAAAACAATTCATGGTTCCATTAGTTTTAAATTGTTTTTTATTTATTTTTTGCTGTATTTTCAAATTCTGTTTGAAATTAATTGTTATTTTTTGTGTTTTTTTAAATTGTTTTTTAAATTTTATTGCAGCATGCCTGTTAAGGAACCAAGATGAAAATATGATCTAAATTTTGAAAAAGACCACAAATATTTAGGAAATAAATCATTCTAAAATTCTATTCTTTTAAATATATTATACATTTTTGAATACAATTATAAAAAATATGAATATGAAATACATTATTATGCACATTAATAGCTGTTCACCTGTTACTGGGTAATAATGCAGAACCACTAGGTGGCAGAGTATCACAGCTGTCCAGTGTTGCCATTCAGCCTTTATGATCATTTGTGACCCTGGATCACAAAACCAGTCATAAGGAGCACAGGGATATTTGTGGCAATAGCCAACAATGCATTGTAGGGGTCAAAATTATCGATTTTTCTTTTATACCAACAATCATTAGGATATTAAGTAAAGATCATGCTCTGTGAAGACATTTTGTATTATTTTCTACTGTGAATATATACGTTTATATAAATATTTGGGTCACATTTTATCAGCTTTAAGGATTTCATTCAATGTTTAACATTTCAGTTATGTTTGACTGTTTTCAGGATGAATGAGGAGCAGATCGCCACTGTGTGTCTGTCTGTTCTGAAAGCGCTTCTCGGTCCTTCACTCCCAGGGAGTCATTCACAGAGACATTAAGAGTGATTCTATTCTTCTCACCCATGATGGCAGAGTAAGTCCCTCACAGGTCTACAATGAAATTTCAATTACGTCAGATGACAACCAGTTCTTTGGCCCTATTGTATTCAGTTGGGGTAGATGAGCTGAAGCCTTACATGACATGTTTTGACTTGTTATGAGATCAGAAAACTGTCCTACTTGCTGTCATTGTTTTCTGAGAACGTTGGTTGATCTTTAAACAGGTTCTTGACAGACCTGTTCTTTTGTGTTCTCAGACCAGCATGTCTCCTCTTGTGATGAACGGATGACCTAAATGTGCTAAAAAGGGCTTGGTAAAAAAGATTTCTCGACTTTTAATAGATTCTCATTTTTACGAATCGAATTTTAAATGATACCGTTTTGGCGCTGTGGCGTGAGATCACTCTGGCTTAGCTCAAGAGAAGCTGCAGCACATGATCTTCTCTTCCGCATTTATAATACCAGTTACAGCGTGAAATAAACATGAATGAGCATCCAAAAGTTAGTTAGATAGTAAAGATACAGTAAAACTTATCGAAATCCATATCATGTCACATGGAATTGCTCAATCGGTATTTCAACCGTGGAAAGACGTCAGTTAAACAGCTGGTAAACAAGGTAACGTCACATTTACCTCAGAAAAACAATAATCCAGTGATCATAAACTTGTTAGTCAACTAGAAATTAACTCTAAGAGGAGCATTTTGCAAAATAAATGCACCATATTACATATTCATTGTAGTTGTTAATGTTCTTCAATATTTAATGCATGTTTAAATAAATCTGGCAGGTTTTGACAGCCACCATTTAAATGTTTACATTTCATATAACTTTATTATTATAAAATAAATAAATGTAATTTAAGTGTTTGTATAAAAATCTGTTCATTTTTACCTTCAATATTATAGTTGGCTACTACTGACTCCCATAGTTTACAGCATTAGTTAAGAGATTTGTTTTCCTTGAGAAAACTTGCCATGTATTGTACCTGATATCCAAAATAATCAATATTGAATCAGAACTGAATTGCAAGCTTGTGAATCGGAAATACAAAAAAATTGTCAATACCCAGCCCTACCTAAATGTGCCATTTTAAGTCAGCAAGTGAGCAAAATCAGAAGTAAATTGTTGACGTGGTACCAAAACCTCAAGAACATTTCGAGTCGTTTGTGTATTTAAGAGATCTCAAATAGACCCTGGTTTTAAAAAACCATCCCTTGTGATGCACATTTTTCTTTTTCTTTTTTTTAGCTACATGCTTGTCATTGCATTCACAGAAATCTAATTCTGCAATATCCGGCCATGTATTTTTGATGGCCTGCAATAGGCAGTGGTTTGTTAAACAGGGGTCTATTTCATTGTGTCTGTGGTTGAAATAGAACGGAAGTTCTTTAAGCCACCCTCAGCTGTTTCTCGGCAGTGGCTGATTGCCTGTGTGTGTCTTTGACCTTACATGTTTCATTTCCTCTTGCATGTGTCTGACGATGCTTTACATGCAATATACCAAAGGGCATCGTTTTTTCTGTAGTTAGTCAAGCAAGCATTGCAGAAGCTTTCACAGAAAATTTGGAAAGTTTTTTTTTTTAATTCTTCAAGCTATTATTTGTGATGCAAACAGGGCTTTTTTCCCTTTCACATGCTCGTTGCGGTGTAATATCATGAAACTGTGAATATTTTAGAGCACTTGATCTTGCCTAAAAATATTTATGCCACCAATGCGTAATTCACACATTTATAAATGTTGTTGATATACCGTATATAAATATGTACTTGTGCAAGTGATCTGCGGAAGAGCGCTGTTGGTAAATTGTGTAATAGACATGGTAAATCATAATTTCTTGTTATTTTGTGGACGACTGACATGTGGATTACTATCATGACACAAACAGGTTTTGCTCAGACACTTAAAAAAGAGTAGCCTAGTAATTAACTGTAGATCCATAATAATAGTTCAATCCCAGCAAATGAAGAAGCAAGCTTATATAGTAGCCTCCATTTATTTTGGCAGGTAATCTAACTTCCTCTTTATCCCTATTCTCATTTGCAGGTGAAGCTGTCAGACTTTGGCTTTTGTGCCCAGGTCTCTAAAGAGGTACAGCGCAGGAAGTCTCTTGTAGGAACACCCTATTGGATGGCCCCTGAGCTCATCTCAAGACTCCCGTATGGACCAGAGGCAAGTCCCGTCCTCCTTTACTCTTTTCATATTATGTTGCATTACTGCAGCTTATACAAACAACTGTTTCTACAGGTGGATATTTGGTCACTTGGCATTATGGTGATTGAAATGGTAGATGGAGAGCCGCCATACTTCAATGAGCCTCCTCTCAAGGCTATGAAAATGATCCGAGACAATTTGCCACCCAAGCTCAAAAACCTCCACAAGGTAGATCCTGCAACCTCTTGCTTAAGCATGAAGGCAAAAAGCACATTAATGTTACGCATTACAATGTTGTTCTGTATCCATAGGTCTCGCCACTTCTCAAGGGATTCTTGGACAGGATGCTCGTGCGAGATCCTGCCCAGAGGGCCACTGCTCAAGAGCTGCTAAAGCATCCCTTCCTGAGTGAAGCAGGCCCTCCCTCTTGCATTGTTCCCCTCATGAGACAAAACCGCATAGAGATGAGAAGAGAGAAATCAGGGCGGGATCCGATCACTGAGCTCAAAGCAAAGATGCAGTCTGTACTCCACACTTTAAACATCTGAAATGATTGTACAGGTCAAGGATTTTAGGAGAAAAGGCCATTGATGCTACAAATCTTGGGTGGCCTTTCTGAAACAAACATTTTTACCACTGTTTTTTTTACACCTATAAGAGTACACCCCATTTGGTGACATGAAAGACACTTAGATCCTTCACAGTGTTCTGCTCGAAGAGGTTTTCCTCTCTGGCGAATTCAGAAACACCAGAGTGTTCTCAGTGGTTTTATGCTTGACCTCTAAGACTGCTTTTGGGTGAACTGAGTTAAGGAGGATTAGACATTATGAAAACGAACCACTTGCAGATTCTAATCTGCCCTCAATGTAAAGCAACAAATTGATGGATTTGTTCCTAACCTCAAGCTTTTTTTCATCTTTTGCACCAGGACCACACTACTCATTAATCCATTTGAACAGGAAAACAACTACTGAAGAAATCTTTTATTTTATAAAAGAATAAAAAAATAAGACTGTAAGAAACTCTAGGCTCTTGTTACAACACTAAGCAATGGTAAACACTGGAGGTGTTTTGTTTCGGACCTTTTTTAATTTTGTTTTAATGAAAGTAGAGAGCTATATCGGTTTTGTTTTCATAGTGTGTTTTGAGTGACGGTGTGATGGTTTAAAACACTGTTCTGAGATTGAGCTGCACTCCAATATGAAGCTTCCTCCTTTGATTCATTGTTCCACTTTTTCAATATAATAAAGGGGGGAAGGGTTGGGGTGTAGCGTTTTTTCTCTTCCAAAACTTTCACCACAGTGGAGAACGAGTTGTTTTCCATGTAGGGCAGTCTGCAGGTGAATATCCTTTCATGTGTGCTTAAGTCCTCCAGCTAAGTAGCTTACATCTTTGAAGACTCGCGGCCTTTCTCTGAAAGATTCGTTTGAAGGAGAGATGCTGGACTGTACGAATGTATAGTTGAGAGTTACATATGCTCTATTTCATGAGAGCTTGTTCACAGGAAGTGGAACTTATAGATTGCGCTTGATCCCACACACTAAAGTTTAGGCCGGAATGCTCATATAATTGGTCAATTACGTGACATGTTTAAGGATTTAAGAGAAGAGTAATGAAACAACCAAAGATGCTCTGAAATACTGGAAGTTTATAGTCCAAACATATTCCAAGCACACTACATCACATCGCATTAAAGGGGTAATTCACCTAAAAATTAAATTGTCATTTATTCTCCTTTTTTTTTCCTTCTGCAATGTTGTTTTGGAGCCCATCAACAAAAGAAAATTTGTGTGCAAAATATCTTTTATGTTCCACAGATGAAATTATGACATACAGGTTTGGAAAAACATGACATTTTTTTTATTTGAGGTGAACTATCCCTTTAAGACTTAAAAATTCCAGGACCAAAAAAAGCTTGTAGTGTACTCCACATGAGTAAATGCACATTTGTGTGAATATCAAGGTCACAGTTACATTCGGTAATTTACAAATTGTTCGAAGATGAATTGTAGAAATTAATCTTGGACTGAAATGGTAGCTAATGTATATATTTTGAGTTTTTCTAAAAAAAATCCTTTTGCTGATGGCCTAAACTGTAACACAGCAACCATAACTCTAATTGTAGATGTGAAGGTTTGAGAAAATTAATGACAGACATAATTAATATAAAAACTATTAGGAATTATTTTTTTTCCACCAGTAAAAGTTTTTAATGGTATTTCTTTACATCCTGGGCTGCGTTACTTTTTCAGAAGGTGAAATGATGACAATCGGGCATTGAAGCAAAGTATATACACTAGCATTTAAATGTATATTCAGAGATGAATAAATGATGAAATTGAGAGAGTAGCGTTTTATAGGCTCATGTTTATCTGTGAAATATTGTAGGGATTGTAGATTGTTGTTTAACATCCCCAGTGCACTGAAGCAAAAGATACGTTTAGCATTTCTACAAAGAAAAAAAATCTTTAATGCATAACTGAAAATGAACACATTCTGTTTGGGCAGTGGTACAATTGCTATGTGACCAACCATGCATTCACTTTTTATATATTATAAACCTGCAAAGTTGAATGATTATTGACTGGATACCTCCTTTGACCACAAGCCTTATGTTATTGCATTGTGTAAATAGAAAAATGCTGTACTGTGAGCAAAATGGCATAATTCATGATTGTCTAAAAAAAGACTGATCCAGCAAACGTGTTGAATGGCTTCCAGAAATTACTTCTCCTTTTTTTCTGAATCTCATTCCAGGCCCAATCAGAGTACTGATCCTCTTGTGTCTTGTGCGGTAAGGTAATCTGCTTTTTTGTGTTCAGTTTAATTTTGTTCCTTAATTGGTGCTCATAAACAGTACTGCAAATGCTCTATGGAAAGGGTACATTGTATTATCACTTTGTCTCTATCTCAGATTGTCACTGCATTAAAACTAATGGATTGCCCATGTTCTGCTGACGACTTATTTTAAGCCTAATGTTTCTAATTAATCTTGCACTGCATTTTTGATTTATATCATTATTTTCTCGTCATGTAGATAGTTCTTAAGAAACTTTGTTCTGAAGGTGGAATAGAAGCATGAACTTTGTGTCCTCACTGGCTTTCTGACATCATCTTGAAGTTGCCCCATATCTTACGGAGTAACTTTGGACTAATGTGTTAAAATCATCTTCAACATCCTTTTGGAAATGCTACTGACAGGCCAGCATTTTTGTGACATGTAAAATGGTTCTGTTCATTGTCATTTTTGGTGGTCAACCAATGTCAGTTCCCTTTATAACGTGAATTTTTACTGGTGGTAAAACTTTAAACAGATTTTTTTTCTTTTGTTTTACCAAATACAGTTTTTAAACGACATCTTCCGGCTCTTTGTTTTCACTCCTTAAGTCAAATGTGTTAGTATTTTGCTGGAGTCTTCAGTGAACTGTTGCACTATTTTTTTCTGCAGGATCGTTATCATTTTGCTTCGTTGACGTTTCTTGGTAATATGTGGTCATAATCTATTCTAGATGGTCTTAACTGGAAAGTACTAACAATGAATGCCATCATTTAATTATAACATTGTGTAATAGTAATTTCATAAAACGATAATGTATGTTTTATTATAATTGTATATAATAATTAGATCATTTTTGCAGTTTAAGATTATATATGCCAATACGTCAGTGACATGAAGAAAAAACAATTCATATGAATCCAAAAACATTTGAATGCGGCCAAAAACGCAGTCTAGGTAACGTTAGTTAGCTCGTGAGCTTTTGAGATGCCGCCATTGTCACTGCATATTTCTGCTTTTTCGCTCTCGTGCGATTTTTTTGTCCACCCTTTTTATCACTTCTGTTATCTGACTTTAACCTAAATGGGGAAGAGGGTGCTTTAGGTGTGGTCGTGAATATATTTTTGTTAATCTACAAGCACAATACCGTTTTCCACGAACTGCTTTCGGTTTCCAGAATATGTTGGTCAATATGGGCGGTACGCTCTCTCCGCTGTTGGGCGGGGCTCTCGTGAGCGCGCATGACGGCGACCAATCAGAGCTCGAGCTGCTCATGATAACTCAGCTGTGCGGTGAGTCATCTGACAGCTGTTCGGGAATACATGCACTTGTTGAATCAGGTCCCATTCAGGCAGTGGGCAGAGGTTTTGCGTTAAGTTAGATGACATCCTAACGAACCCATTGTAAATAAAAATACACTAAGGAGCCGACTGGACTAAATTGATTTTATAACCACATCACCGCAAGCTGCTTTGCCAGGTGAGTTTCATTTTGAATCAGACTAAAGGCTAATTCACAATTCACAGACAATCGCCAACAAACCCGTTTGTTTGGTTTGTTTTCACATGCCTGACCATAATTAATACGTGTTTAACATACGTTATTTTTACAATATTCTAAATCCAACGAGCAACTTGTTTATTGGAATGAAGCGAATTGGCTTATAACACGCATATTATAACAATATGATGCTACAATAGAGCTTTTGTGCACCTGTCTGTTTTTCACAAACCCACAGTATGCGTGTGAATGGTGCTATTGAATACACGGTTTTGTGCAGTAGTGCACCTCAATGACGGACAGCATTAGCATTGTAGATTAATGGCTTGATTTGCAGAGCAGAAGAATCAAGGATCAGTTCTCTTTTGTTGCGCGTCAGTGATGTTTCACAGCATACCCGTTATAGCTTTCTAACGACCAGTTAACAGAAAAATGCATAGGCTATTAATAACCTATAGCTGAGCACTTTAACGCTGCTGTCACGACTAAAATCATTTTTTGTCATCAATCATCATATACACAAATGTAACGGTACGGAAAATCATGTGGAGATATTTCCCCCGACCATAACAATTATTTGTAGCTAATGATTATCTTCAATAACCAAAATGTCATATATAGGGTTTTTTTCGGATTTAATAATTATAATAATATTCACGCTATTCTAAATCATTTCATTGTAATTCTTTAGATTTCATTTATTTAGTTGGCTTTGCATTTATTTCATTTATTGTTGGACCCAATTTTAAGGATCAGATTAGTGGTCAGCTGATTAATATTCTATTACTAATGTGTAATAATTACAGCCATGGAGTGACAGTAGAACATATTATACATAGGCCTACACAATATTATGCATAGTGTGTATATATAATGGAAATAAACCTAATGTGCAATATACACACAGTACAACTTTGAATTGCTGTATGGAGCTCAGCTCACATAGAGCAATGCTACTTACTGGTAAATGCATTCACATTTAAGTTTAATAATGCATTTAGTAATGTAGCAGACAGCAAGCCGCCCACGTTTTGGCCTGTTTTTGGCCAGGCTTCTGATTGAAAATGTCACACTGCCGGAAGGGGCAATCCCTCATGCTTCACAGATGACTACACCACTGTAGACATCAAAGCAAGCATTCAGTGGTTGGGGTTCTTGACATGTTTCTTTATATCGTCCCTCAGTTTGCGGCTAAGCCGGCAGTCATTTTAGACCACTATCTTTGGCATGAGAAGTTGCACTCTGGATTGTGTTATTCTAGGTTGACAGGCTGGGTGTGCCAGCTGTTGATGCATCCCTCCTCTTTCTGTGCAACCTCACCAACATGTGGTTAATGGTTACCTTGGTTTCATCAAATGTAATGCATTCTTAAAAAGAATCTCCAGAATGACACTCAAATCTAATCTGTAAATGCAAGACTCCAACTCAGCAATAGACTATGTGATCTGCTGATATGTGAATGGCTGCAGGTTACTGATTCTTTTTGTTTGAATCTTATCAGGACAGGTGTTTTGATGTCTGCACTGCGATTGTCTCTCTTGCCATGTCTGCGTACTCTCATGAGCTGTGGGGTTCTCATGCTGGCGTCTCTGATAGACTTAACCTCAGGTATGAAGATTTCCTTTCAGCATACCACATCTTCCTCTTCCAGATAACCAGCCACTAACTTCCTTTGAAAGCCGCTTAAGATAATCAAATTGTCATTTTAGCAATAATCGCTTTGAGAGTGAAACTTTGTATACACTATCGTTCAAACGTTTTGTGGGTCAGTAGTAGGCCTATAGTTATTTGAAAGAAATTAATGCTTTTATTCATCGAGGATGCATTCGGTCTGATCAAAATTGACAGTATAGACTTAAATTCTACCTGTTTACATTTCTTCGTTCTGTTGAACACAAAGGAAGATATTTTGAAGAATGTGGGAAACTGAACCATTCTAGGGCACCATTGACTGTCCCAAAACCGCCTGGTTAAAAACTTTCTTCAAAATATCTTCCTTTGTGTTCAGTAGTAGTTGGAACAACTTGAGGGTAAGGGTGAATTTTTAGGTGAACTATCACTTTAAACAGCAAAATTGATAGTTTCTTAAGCACCAAATCAGCATTAGAATGATTTCCGAAGGATCATCTGACACTGAAGACTGGAGTAATGCATAACAGGAATAAATTATATACTAAAACCGAAGATTGTACAGGTGTCCTAATCATAATAATGTAAAAACATTCACTGAAATCCTTGATAAGACAATTATTCATTATTATATATTAGTTAAAATATTAATAATTCTTTTTTTTTTTTGTAAATACATTATACCAATGTTCTCCACCAAAAGTCATGTTCGCAACCAACATGCAGAACAAAAACATAAAATAGCAAATTGTACCATAGATGCACTGAATGGTATAAAAGTTTCATAACCATAACATGCATACTTTTTTTTTTTTTTTTTTTTAATTTTAAGGAAGGAATTGCTCCTACCCGATCATGGAAGAGCATGTAGGTTTCCGCTGTGAACCCTCTCCCTGTCGTGGTTTTCCTCAAAAGAGCATCATTCGCTTCTTCTGCGAGTCCGGCTATACTCTTCCCAAACAGCACCATTGGTCAAAGTGTGAACGTGGGAAATGGCATTCAGAAAGTGCCCACCTGTGTACCCCAATCAGGTAAGAGAAAAAAAAAACAATTTGTATTTGCTTGTGGCCGAATACCTTGCCCAACTATATCAATCCAACCTGTTTTTGGAAGTACAAAGACTGTAAGCAGCATATGCTGACAACTCAAACTATTTCATCTTGCATCACTTTTCCGAAAGTTCTGCTTTCTCAATGAAGGAAATGTGTTAGAGAAAGGCATAATACACAAGCAGAACCATTAATAAACGACCTAGATAAACCCCAGGCGCCCGGATGTCAAGTAAAGTCCTAAACCAGAGGGGGAGGGAGGAGGGAGAAACCATGATGCTTCATTCTCTGCATTCACTTCCTTATCTGAGTTGAAACTTATCACGAGAGGAAACCAACTGCTTGAGCAGGAAGTTAGCAAAGTCACCAAACTAACCAGTATTACTTTTTCTGTGATGCGATTAAAAGCCTTCGGAAAATGTTTGCATCATAGAATCCGAATCAAAGGATGTAAAGCCGTCACTCAACCGCTTTTTCCAAAAAAACATGCTCCACATTTGGGCTTAATTTGCATTCTGCTTTTTCAAGCTCTTTGATGGAAAATCTTTAAATAGTTTGTGTGTTGTTTTTAAAACAGAGATTCCTGAAAAAATGGACTCTATCCCAAGTGTGGCTACAACCGCTATTGGAGTGTCCATCTTCCTCTTCACAACAACAGCCTGTTTGGTCATCAAATCCCGTCTACTCTCCTGCCGAACGCAACGGTATGTCATTTCACTTCTTCCAAATGCAATGAAAAAGTTAATTTAGCAAGAATGCATTAAACTGATCAAAAATATCTTTTGTCACATTATAAATGTCTTAACTAAAGCTGTTCATTTTGACCTTACAAAAAATTAATTCTTAAAAAACTATCACGGTTTCCACAAAAATGTTAAGCAGCACATCTGTTTTCATCATTGATAATACTAATGTTCTTGAGCACAAAATTGGCATATTAGAATGATTTCTGAAGGATCATGTGACGCTGAAGACTGGAAAACACTAGAAATTCAGCTTTGTTCAACAGTTTTATCATTTACAGCACTGTTTTTCTTCTAGTTATTTACCTATAGCAGTTAATGAATTCGAAGTCTTGCATTCAAGGAAATATCTTGCTTCCATGTTGCAAAATAAGGTAGATCTCAACATCATGTTAAAGGGGTCATGAACTGGCTTTAAAAAAATATAATATTGTTGTCTGAGGTCAACTTATGACGTTCGCTTGGATTTTGCATTAGAAAACGTCAAAATGAATAAGTAATAGGCTATTTTCTACTCTAGTTTTGAGCCTAGCTCAAAAACGCTTGGTTTTTATGGGCGTCTTGCATTGAAGATTTGGAAGTAAACGCCCACTGCTGTGAGTGGATAACAGTTTTGCATATTATGAGTTTCACTCTCAATCCGGTTTGTCATTAGCCATGTTTCCATCCACTTTTCAATCGAATTATCTGAAGTTCGGTTAAAAAACTCATGCGAATAAAGCTGGTGAAAGTGTGTTTCCATCCAACGGCTTTAAAGCGAATAAAAACCTGTACGTAATGACGTCACATGCTGTTTTGCGATCAAATTGGTATATCGAATTGATTTGAGACATTTTAAGGTGTTTCCATTAATTTTCGCACTCGACAACATTCAAGCAAACTTTTGCGAACAAAGTTTTGTTAGACAAAACAGATCGCCATCTACCTACAAATGATCAATATTTCACAAGTTGTAGCCTAATAATGCTTATGTGCCAGCTGATAGCGACATATGAATGGGATAATGTATATTCATTTGTTGTTATGTATATTTACGGTTGTTAGCCTAAAGGGGTTGTATTCGCTATAACAACCGCCTCGCTATACATTATCCTGCTTATTACATATAAATCAAACAAATAAATCAATAATTTGACACAAAATATTGACTTAAAAACGAGTTTATTGATTTAAAAACGAGTATTGCTTCTGCTAAAGAAAATAGTCTGTTCCGTCTCTGAACTGCGCCATGGCAACGATGTTATAGCTACTTAGCAGCGCCGCGGTCTGTTAACAAGAAATAACAGACCACATTCTACATTAGAATTCAACCAAGCCACGTAAAAACAAGCAAAACTAACCTAAGAAAACAACAACGCTATAAACATTGCTATGATGATGCCGATGCACGTAAATGCCCGACGACAGCGGAGGCGACTTCAGTGTGGGAACGATCAGCGCTTCCATCAGTTCTGGGAGATCCTGGTTCTGAGACACTTCACGGAAACCCTTTGGTTGAAGCATTTTTTTACTTTGTCCACTTACATCTGTCTTTGTTGACATCCGCCATGTGTGCGCAAACAGAGTGGGACTAGCCGGAAATAGAACTCGTCTTCTGGCGTGTTGCAACCATAAAAGGGCCTAAAACTTTATCGCAATTCATTATTTATTCGGTAAATAACGTTTCCATCAGCTTTTATCGCATTAGCCGTATATCGATCAAGAGAAAATCTGATGAGACCGAACGTATTTTATTTTAGTTGATATTCATGAAAATTCATCGAATTTTACTGTTTCCATGAGGTATTTTTCATTCGATATCACTTAATTCGGATAAAAACGTGTCAATGGAAACATGGCTAATATAAGGTAGGCCTATGTTATTTAGCTATGCTTGTAATGCGCGAATCGGTGGGCGGGGCTAAACCGGACATGTTGAAGTAGGCGTTGATCTTCTTCTGGTGATCTTATTGGACTAACAAGGACGTTTTCAGTTGTGAAACTTGCAGGATATTCTTATAATATGATGACCACTTAGAGGTCACAAGCTCAAGGAAAATTTAATTTCTCAGTTCATCACCCCTTTAACTGTTGTGTATTTCTCATCAGGCGTTCCTCAGACCAGTTGGACTTTGTGGTGGATGGTTTACCTGTATCTCTTCCCACATACGAGGAGGCAATCTACGGCAGTTGGGGCCAGCGACTCCCGTCGTTCCGTGGACCCACTCGGCTCCTATTGGCCCAGGACGCATCAGAACACAGTCCGCTGACTTCGCTCATACAGTCCGATTCGAATCGTTGCCCCGACACATTTAATCAGAGCACAGAGAATCCGCCGCCACCTTATGAAGAGGTCCAATCGAGATCCAGAGACACTGGGAACGACAGTGACGAACGGGCTTCTGATGATAAAAACAACTAATTACTGGACTGTAAATGAACTCACCTTTAGCTTTTTGATTGTTCATTTCATTGCACTGGAGTCCTTGTGACCTTTCTTTCAAACTTTGATTGTGGATTCATCCTTTTGTGGCTTAACGACCTTATTGGTCAGATATATTTTGTGTTTCTAGGTGACCTGCTGCAATATAGATTTATCAATGTTTTCACTGGCAAGCTGAAGACGTGGCTATCATCTCTCCTCCATGAGGAGAAACAAGGTGTTTAAGAGGACTTTTATGATTGATTAATGACTTTTAGTATTGCAGCTATATCTGTGAGGATGAGATGCTGTGTAGTGAACTTTTTAGGGGTGATGATTCCTTTGACCTTTCACCTCATTTCTGTGTTTCTTAGAGCATTTGGATTTCTTGAATGTCATAGACAGACTGAGATTTTGCCTGACTGATTAGATTATATATGTATAATTAATATTTTCTTTGATTCCTTCCACCTGAATAGATCTATCTGTTGTTAAATATTGCGTAAAGATGTAGAACAGGGGAACTGACTTGAAGTATGCTTGCTGAATGGACATTGAATGTTTATATTTTTCAGTTATTTTATGATATGTAACATTTACATCTTGTATATAATTCTGCACAAATAGTGTATGTAAAATTGATAATTATACATTTTTAAAACTTTATGAATGGAATGTTTGCTATTAAAAATGATTTTAAAATTTTCCAGGGTTTGTGAGTAGTTTTTAACATGTTTACTTTGAGGTTATCCTCCCTAAAACCAACGTTTTCAGTGATTTGTGTGTAATGGTGTGGTCAATAACAGTGGGTTTAACAGCTCTAATACAGTGTCAAGCTTGTTAAGTTGTTTCAAACTAGGGCACTCTGATCAATGTTGGATTTGCAGCAAAGGAGAGCAAGACACCTACACACTTACATTTGACCTACAAAAAACCCTCTGAATAAACTTGCTTAGGGCATTTTTTCATAGTCAGTAGATCGTGTAAGATTAAACTGGTGGTTTCCTGATTCTGCACTCAAAATGGCAAGTAGCAATTCAAATAAGTTAAATATGGTAAAACAATCAACAAAACATTTTTGGTTCATTTGTTAAATATGGAGCAAACTGAGGTTAAACATTGCCCAATTGTTTACAGACTATATTTGCAAAAATGTTCAAGTTGCAGAGAGAGAGAGAGAGCGAGAGAGATTTGAAAGTACATAGACAGTAGCTTTACGTTAAAAATGTTCAACTACCGTAACAACAGTATGCCGTGACGCAAATTACTCAACTTTTTTCCCGTTTGTATTAAAAATATGCCATCATTTCCTTGTCATTATCATTTCCATGACGTTTCTGTTTTGTTTGTTTTTTTCTTTAAAAACGTGATTAAGGCTATGTTCACACGGAAACGATTCTGAAGAGAAACGCAAAAGTGGCGTTGCGCCGTCACTTTTATTCTGCGTTTAGACGAGCGTTTTGTGTGGGAAATCGCGTGCAAGTGGTGACGCAAAAGTGTGTGAAATTCAATGTAGTATGCACTTCAGGCGGCTGGGGTGCATACTACAGCAACAGCAAGTCCACGCGCCTGCGTACAACCTTCACTGTCAAGCAGACTTTTGCGTTTTTACCCTTTACACGGGAACGCGACGGTGGAGCGTTTTAAGATTTCCACTCTGGAGGGTGGTTTCATTTTTTTTGCGTTTTTAAGCCTCAAAAACGCGTCGCCGTGTAAACGAAAGGCACATCCGATAAAATATTTTTACGTTTTCACCCGGAATCGTTCTCGTGTAAACGGGGCCTAAAATGTATTGGTGTCTGACGAAAAGATATAGATCCAAAAGTCCCTCTGTAAAGATTTTATTGTAAACAACAGGTGTGCATATTCGTGTTTAATTTAAAAAATAAATTCCTGTTCGAGAAGCATAGACAGAAGAGATCCCGTCAGACAATAGGAATTGAGAAAAACGATCGCAAATTCCGTTTCAAGCAAGGTTTTGCATGTAGTGACCAGGTAACGTTAGTGACCTATTTTTTACAGTCTATGGTAGTGACCGTATCCTCTTTTTAAAGGAGTAGTTCACTTTAAAAAAAACTTGTTCTGATAATTTAACGTTACTGACTCCCTTTCTTTCTTCCGTCGAAAAGAAAGGAGCGGTTGACTGCTCTTTTCTTTGCATGATTGTGTTTATGGGGTGCAATATAACATGTATTCGTGGTTTTCTTTTTTTTAAAAGTCTTATTTTTCATAAACTTCACCTTTATTGTCAGCCGCGTTCTCCTCCGTCCTCGAACGAGCGGTTGACTTCCTGAGTCTATGAAAACAGTCCCTCAGAAACAGGCAGTGGGCTCAGATTGGTTAGTTTGGTCCGGAGTGTGGTGAATGACTAATATAAACTGCTGTCGCCCACGTTCTATAGTATCCAGCAGGTTAACGCCAATTACCTTTCCGGGCGAAACGTGCCAGCGCTCCGGTCCAGATGTACAGGTCCTGTAGTGGGACTGTGGGAGAGCGTTCAAATCAAATGACAAACACCTGTCTGTGATTTCAGTGATTGGCGGGAGGAGAGCAGAGAGAGAGACAGGCAGCTCGTGCACGTATCATATGGAGTCCTGTTCCCGAACGCGTGACATTTGAAAGCTGTATTCAGCGGGAAGGGTTTTCACTGCAACCGTGTTCGGCAAAGCTGTGTTCAGTGGGAAGAGTATTATCACCTATTATTTATTTTTGCCTTTGACATTCTGAGTTAACATTATTTAAGAGTTGTGTAAATAAAAGTGCACGAGTCCCAGTATTTGAAGACCCTGTACCCCTTTCATCACCCACACATAACAAACCTGTTCTTACATCACAAAGTGATGATAAAGTATATATACATGACAAATACATTTATAAAATGAGTACATATACAAATTCAGGTCCAAAATGTTTGTACGCGGTTGTCGTAGACAAATAGCATAACTAAGTGGATATAAAGCCAGCGCTGGGATTTGACAAAACTAAAACATTACATCTGAAATTATACATGCAAATACATTTAAAATGATGAAGTCTTAGCCTACTTACAGGTTGTGGCCCAACAACTGCTGCCTCTGGTTTTAACTGTAGGATCTGCTTCATGTTTTAGTAACAGTTTTTTGTTGAATCCGGCATTTAATTAATTGAGATTCTGGAAGCTGTCTTTCGTGAAATGCGCAGCACAGAGAGCTTAATTACAATAATACAGGAACATAATCAAACATAAATTGTATCCATTGTTGACAAAGTACAGCGTCTGTTGGACGCTCGAACACAGAAGACCTGACAGCTGGGTGAACACACACAACGCACTCGACAGGCGCAGAAATATGTGCATGCCCTTTTTTGCATTTTCCGGAGGGAGGGATGATGCAAATCTATGGGTCTATTCTATTAAGTGGGTCTCTATGGGTCTATTCAAATCTATTAGTGACGTCTAAAACCCCAATTGAGTTGTTGCTTACACTGAACTTTCAGCGCTGCAACTTTGCAGATACTGTTCATGCACCAACAGCAACATTACACACTATTAAAAATTAAAAAAGTGAAATCACACTCAACCCCTTGCGGTCTTATCTAGCGGAACAACCGGTCATTTAAAAAATAAATACAAAAGTTTAAGTTTTATAAGCACAAATGCTCACGCGAGTTCATGACTCTCCAGTTCAAAACTCGTTCATCAAAATGAACAAATCTTTTTCGAGTCATTTCGTTGATTTCGTTCGTTGAATGAACCAAATGACTCAAAAAAGATTCCGTTCATTTTGAGTTCAGACAGGAGAGTCACATGTCCATCTATCTAGAAAATACATTTTATGCAATTAATATTGAGTGTGAAACACAAAGTTTTTTTTGACAAACAAGTCGTTTTAAAATAATCAATATGAATGTGCTTCACAATATTTTGATGTTTGCAATAGTACACAGGTTTTAAAAGCATTTAAAATGTTTTATTTCTTTATCAGTCAATACAAGGTATACATACATTGGAAATAAATGATGCAAAAATACACAAAGTAAAATACAAAAAAGTCCAAGTAATCAGAAGAACTGTAATCCATTTGTGAATGGCATGTGTCTTGTCTGACACCATTTGAATAAGGCCCCTTGAGTCATGTCTGTTCGGAACTACAGAAATCAGTGGGACGAATAACAATCACAGTCAACTGAAAAAAGCACAACTAATCCTGTATGCAATCATTTAAAACATGTCTCATCTGCAGGTGATTGAGCAAATAACTAGACCGAAGATGATCGCTGGCTGTGAATGATTTCAAAGTATTGACTAACACATTTGTCATTAGCATTTCATATTATGATTCAAAAATTATGATTCAGTCAAATACGACTGCAGTGTCAACACCATAGCCTCTTTGAAAACTATTAAAGACTATTTGATATACTGGAAAAGATACAGAACAGAAGACTATTTGTAATTCAACACCAAAGATACATAGTACAGATTCACCTACAAGTTGTAATTGTATATTAAAATGCTTTATAAAAATCAGATTATCACTGATAGAGTATTTGTTGCGTTTGTCAGCTATGGCATCAGTGAATAATCTATCAACTAAAAAAATCATGATCTCATCCACTCAAAAATCAGCCTAACCCATGATTCTAGCACCAAACTGAACCATTGTAAGAAATCACCTCGTTGAACTTTTAGACTAACTTAGAGTCAAGTGAGGTTATGCTTGAAGTTTAGATTAAGGCTACAAGTGGTAGAACAATATGTTAAAACCATTTCTAACATATCCAGGCCAGTTTAGCTTCGATGTCTGCCCCCTTTTGGCAGCATTTGTTATTTGAAGAAACTGGACTGAACAGCAGAAAACAAGGGTCTGACGAGAACCATTATTTTTCAGAAATGTCGCCATCTACTGACAAATCTAAAAATCAGGGTCTGTTGAGAACGGAAATTCATAAACAATGACTATATTAAACTAATTCTATTAACTAATTCTATTATAACTACTCTTGGTTATAGTATTGGGGCAAAAAAAAATTAGTAGTCAACATTTGAAGTGGATCAAAACCTTTCATTAAAGTTATACATGATTTTTGAATAATACCCGTACTTTGATGAACTTTTTGATCCCCTTCAAATGTTGACCTATGTGTGTGTGTATGTATATACACACTTAAAAAAGAAGAGATGGACACATGTAATAGAATGTTTAGACCAATTATCCTCCTGTGTTTTCGTCAGTAAAACATCACTTTCTGAAATACATGTTAAGTTGATACATGTTGAGCGAGAAGAGGGTTATTTGTAACCTTCCCTGTTATCGGTCACTGTATTAGCTGAGAACTCATCCACACTGTTCAGTCTTCAAGTAAGGAACGCCATTGTTTCAGCAATAGGTCGCATTAAGTCAGGTGGGCGTGACAGGAAGGTGCCTTTCATGAGAGCTGTGTATGAGAAAACATAGGTAATGAGATAGCTTTTACAAATTAACTTGATCTTCAAGAGGACTTCTGAGAATAACGTCACATACCTGCTGTATCAAACAACTCCTGCACTCCGCCAGTGAACGGGTCCCTGTCGGTCAAAAGCTGACTTCGTTTTTGAGGTGGCGGTTCGAATTCTTCCGAAGGATCATCGGACAAGCCATTCTGCCATTCAAAAAAATGTGTTGTGTGAATAAAGTTTAAATGGTGAAGGTCCAAAAATAATACATCAATCCTTTGTCTTTACCAGTAATGTGTGGCTGAGCAGAAACTGATCCTCTATGGAGCTGCTTAACTGTTTCTTTCTCCCATTTGGCAGCCAGAACAGGAATGTCATCTTCCTCCTCATCTTCTAAACATCTATTGTAGATACAGACATAGAACGGGACATTAAATATCTGTCTTATTCACTACCGTTCAAAACGTTTGGGGTGAGTAAGATTTGATTAAGAAATTTTGTGCAGAACACATGCATTAAATTGATCAAAAGTGACAGTAAATAATTTATAATGTTGCAAAAGCTTTGTATTTAAACTTTGTATTTTGAACTTTCTATTTGTCAAAGAATCCAAGATTTTTTTTTTACCAAATCAGCAAATTAGAATGATTTCTGAAGGATCATGTGACACTGAAGATTGGAGTAATGATGCTGAAAATACAGCTTTGCATCAAAGGAATATATTCAAATGATTAATTGTGATTAATCACATCCAAAATAAAAGTTTTTGTTTACATAATATATGTGGGTGCACTGTGTATAATTATTTTGTATATATATAAAAATACACAAACATTCATCTATATTTAAGAAAAAAATATTTATATATAAAATATTCATTTATATATAATATAAATTATATATAAATCTAAATACAGTATATAGATGCAAATATTTCAGAAATTTATACAAGCAGGTGTGTGTATTTATATATATAAAATAATTATACACAGTGCACCCACATATATTATGTAAACAAAAACTTTTATTTTGGATGCGATTAATCATTTGACAGCCCTAATTCAAATAGAAAACAGGAATTAAAACAGTAATATTGTGAAATATGATTACAATTTACATTACAATTAATAAAGTTTTTACTGTATTTTGTGTGAAACAAATTTCAAAAACATTTTAAAAACTATCAGACCCCAAGCATGTTATCATAATTGAAACAACCAAACCATCTGAAAGCTCTTTTATTATGATTTGATCTAGACAGTAAAAAAAGCCTAACAAGATGCCATCACAGAGACATTATCAGAACTGTTGAGGATAACAAAAATAAAGTTACAAGCTTATTTCCATTATGGTCCTCGTTGTCATCTGACTAAGATGGCCAGGCAAGCTACAAATGACTAAAAAGTATCTAAATAAATCTAAATACAAAATAAAATAAACAAATACATACACTAAAATATTAAATATTCCTAAAAACTACATCTAATTAGCATTTAGCAACCATTCGACCACAAGCTCGATTAAAACAGCGATCTGACTGGCGTAACTTAATATTAACTGGGAGTTTATTCCATTCAATTGCAAAATTGTACACCAAAAGGTGCTTTGCCCAGAACAGCTCTTAAATCTACAAGTTACTATGTCTGTGGCACTACCACTAGTTGAGTAACTCCTAAGCTTAGAATAATCTTTATTTATTACTTTCTATATTAACAATACACCCAGGTTTTCGACTGGTCAAAAATTTTAGATTCTTAAGTTCAGATTCTATTGTTGAGGTTTAAAATCAACCGATAATTTATTCTGTGCCGTCTGAAGTTTAACTTTTATCCTCTTGATGTGCTGCTGTACCATGTAGTACAAGCATAATCGAAGTGTGGCTGAATCACAGCATTTGCTAACATTATTAAAGTTTCTTTATTTAGAAAATGAGCCTTATGTGCCAGAAATTTCATTCTTTGGTTCACTTTTGTGATAACCAGATGATCCTTACCGTTTCCTTGAAGTGTTTATCTTTTCTGAAGATGCAGCCATTTCATTCTGGGGCAGGAAGGTCAACTGGAAGTCATCATCCATGGAGATATATGGAGCTAGCATGTCCAAATCGAGCTCATCCATAGCCTGTCAAAGAAACGAAAGCATTTAAACACCCGTGACTTCTCTCTCAAACACGTCTAAAACATCTCAGAGGGTATCTGAACATCATTTTGAGAACTACCTCTGACTGTCCTTTCAGAGTTACGCTCTCTTCTGGTTTGAGGGTGAATAACTTCTGCACCACTTCCAGACTCCACAGGCAGCTCTTCAGCGGGGCTCTGAAACGGACCCTTAAACGTCAGATAAACCACTCAAAGACACCCCGACAAACATACAGATCTCATACTTACTGCGGCAGCTGGAGAGTTGGAGGGCTGAACGTCGAATATCGGAGAAAGGAGCTGGCGGAGTTTCGGGGCGTACAGAAGTCCTGAGGGCATTCTGGGATACTGTTAGGACTAGGTGGACGGCAGAAGGACAACTCCACACACTCTGTGAATAATAGGCCATATTAGGATCACATGCGATTTTTCTAAGAATCCACAACCATATTGATTTTAGAGGACCAATAACAAACGTTTTCTTTCTGTAGGATGATTGACGAGCACCTGTTAGGGAAATGATACTCGTCTCCAGAGTGAGGTGCCAGCTGTAGTAACTCCTCTGGGTTCTCCTTCATCTGGAGGAAGAGATCTGCAGTGCTGCTCTCCTCCATGTCGGAGTCCTCCTCTTTCTCTTCCTCCTTATCCTCCTCCTCCAACTCACTCAGCCTCTCAGCTTTGGGCTTTGGTTTCTCACAGGTCTGTTCCAATGAGAACACAACATCTGCCTCTTCTACGCCACTGCAAGAAAGAAGAAACAAGAATTACTCATCCTTTCACACCAGGGTTATTACCGTTAACTAAAACCATTAAAATATTCTGTTTCATAAAATTAAATATAAAAATAACTTAAACCTAATATAAAATAGCCTGTTAATTGTCACTTTATTGTGTGTTTATTTATAGCCTTTTTATTCAAAAGCATAAACACTCAAAAGTTGTCCTGTGAAAATTATTCGTCCTTTTTTGAAATTAGAGATTGTTAATTGGCTTTCAGGCTTTCAAATTGGTAACAGCTTGTACTAACAATTTTAGTGTGCGTTTACACGACAACAATGTACTAAAAACGGAAAAGGTTTTCTGTTTTTCACATACAGCAACAACGTTGTCAAAACAATTCTTGAAAACGATTTAACGCAATGTATTATGCATGCCTGGCCAGTAGTTGGCGATGTCACTTTAGAGAAAGAAAAAACTCAAGCGCCAATAAGACTGAATACGTAAAAAACATTTAAAAAATTGTTCACAAATCAATAATGGTATCGTTTTTGCAAAAAATTGCACTTTGAAATCCGTTTTCAGGCCCCTAAAACACCATTGACGTGTAAAATGAACAGCCCAAATGCATAAAACCATTTTCCATTTTTAGTTGTGTAAAAGGGACACTTCAAATCTAAATTATTTTGTATAAAATAAATGTTTAGTTCAATACATTTGCTTTACAGTAAATTTAGACTATCTTTATTACACTTTCTACTTTTAAAGGGATAGTTCACCAAAAATGAAAATTCAATCAAACAGATTTCAATCCCCATTGACTACCATAGTATGTATTTTTTCCTACTATGGTAGTCAATGAGATCAAGATTGTTTGATTAAATCATTCTTCCTAATATCTTCCTTTGTGTTCAGCAGAACAAATAAACACATAGAGGTTTGGAACAATTTGAGGGTGAGTAAATACTGACAGAATATTCAGTTTTGGGTGAACTATCCCTTTAAGTTGCTTTCACCCAAAGTTGGTCTCTTTTTAAAGCATTCATGAATTTTAATAATTTAAGCTCAGATCAAACTCAAAGTGGGGTGACAGTTAACAGGTTCAACAAGATTTCTAATTATAGTTTATTTTAAGTGAAATCACTAACTTAAAAAAAAAGATAAATAGAATTAAAAATAGAATTAAAATAGAAAATATAAAAACAACTAATTCAAAATATTAATAAAAATAACAGTATATTAATGATATTAAAATAACACCGATTTACAATGGCCAAGCGATGATAGACAGTGATCTAGCAAAAAAACTAGGGCCCAAGAAACAGATGTTCCACTGAGTCAGACTGAGCTTTTTATACCTGAGGATAAAGTTGAGGCAGACCACAGCCTCGGGTTCGAGACGTCCTGCTGTTGTAGAGGACAGTGGCTTGAGTTTCAGTCCAGACAAATCCTCCATTCTTAGCCAGAAACCGGTAATGGCTGGTGCACACCTGGCCCTTGGCGAACACTGCAAGAACAGAGGAAAAGATAAGGAATTAGCTTAGCCTAGTTTAGTATCGGTCATTTTTCATTCCATAAAAGAAAACATTAAAACAATGTTATCGTTGATATTGTTATGGAATTTACAAGTTGTGGAGTTGAGACTGAATCTATTGTAAAAAGATATCACAGAAAAGAATGAAGAAAAACGTACAGATGTTTAAACTCCTGGTCACATGGTCAAAATCAAGGGCGTGAAAAAACTCATAGGCAGACTGGCCAATCAGATCCTCAGGGTGGTATCCAACAAGCTCAGTGACTCTGTGAACAGAGAGCAGTCAATCAATATTTGAAGTCTCCTAAATTGTAAAATACAATTTATTACAGCGATACACCAAAACTATTTAATTTTTTACTAAAACCAAAACTAAAGTTTTACTGTAGCAGAAAAATTAAACAAAAATTACATTTGGATAATATTATATTTCTGAAATACCAGAGGCTGCAGTTTTAGGACCATAGTTTTTTGTGACAGCGCCACCTAGCCAATTTACTCCAACAGAGATCTGATTAAAACTTCAAACAAAAAAGATGAAAACCCTAGATGGAAATGATTCATTTTTATTATTCGTTTCACCTATTTTTAAAACAAGAGCGAATGCGCCATTTTAAAGCTTAAATGTGTGAGGCTTTCAGTGTTAGCAGTCTTAAGTTATTATTTTAGATGGGCAAAATTAGTTCATTGTGCTACTAGATGGTGTAATTTTTTTTTTTCAAATTATTTTAATTTATTAACGTCAGTAATAAACACACTAGTTCGTCACGCAATTGTTTGACCGTTTACTACGCTTTGTTAAGTGTGTCACAGCCATGCTACGGCTAATGAAGTCTTGCACAAACACAAAAAAGTCTATTAAACCGTTAAATTTTAATATCAATATTAAACCAAGCTTTGGTTGTCGACTATGGAAAAAAACCCTAAATGATCATATCGAGGGCTTGGAGCCAGAGGGGCGTAAGTGGCATTTTGGGCGAATATGAGTTCTTTATATCAAAATAAAGGTCTCGGTGAGCTCTATCCAATGGTGTCAAAAATACCTTTCTGAGATAAACTGTATTGAATAAAGGAACAAAAAGGCGCATCTGACATATTTGACTTTTTTTATTTGAATTTTTTTAGAACACTGTCATTGTGATAATATATGCCATACATTTTTTAACTAAATACTCATTCATGTAGGTATGTCTGTGTTTGAAATGTTTGTGGTTTAAGGTTATTAATACAGGTGATTGAAATGTGGTCAAAATTTTGTTTTGTCTCTCCTGTAAAGTTTGTTAAAAGCCACTTACGCCCTCTGGCTCCAAGCCCTCGATATCTAATATGGACAACTAATCAGTAATTACACATTTGAACATCATGAACCATTTGACATGGAAGCAGTTAATGAATGAATTTGTAAGTAAGTGAATTTTATTCAGTGAGGATTTGTCACTCTGAATTAGAAACTTGTAAGTTACTCTACAGGAAACTCGTAAGTAACTCTTGTATGAGCTGGTTCTTTAAATGAATCATTCAAACAGTCATTTGCTCGATGAGTCCGACTACATTGTTCTTGTGTATGTGTTTGTGTCTTTATGTTTGCTTTTGCGTGACGCTTGAGGACAATTCATATCATGATTTTAGAGTATTTTTTAATCGTATTATATTCAATTAAAACTGCAATTTCACCTTCACTGTTGTTGAGTCCGAAACCAACAGTGAGACTATAAATATACCGTGCTCTAATTGCAAGCTGAGATAAAAAGACAGGAAACTCGAGTCACATGCTTTCTCACACACCATGAATGAAATCTGTCTTCAGCTGTCACACGTACACACTTCAAAAACAGGCAGTGAGAATAAAAGTCTACAAGGCTAATGAGGTTTGCAGATTGACTGAGTAATGTCAGATTCGCTCGCTGTGTGTTTGTGTGTGTGAGTAGAGTACACTGCGAGTAGGAAGGTGAATTTGGACAGACTCCTACACAGAGAAACTCTGCTGACCCTCTGGAGTCATCGGACACTTGGTCATGAGATATTTGAACTTTTACGACCTTTAAATGTATGCAGCGTACATCTAAGAGAATATGCATGAGCGTGCATTTCTAAACATCTTACCGTCCGTCACACTGTGTGAAAGTCAGATCCATGTTATGGCGTGTGAGGAAAGTGCTGCTGTCCAGTGGGAATTCAACGCTGGAAGGGTGAGGAATTGGCTCGCACAGCAATGTCAGGAAGCTGCCAGCAGGGAGTGAGTCATCACCGCTGAACGTCTGCATGCGTCCCGTGCAATGAAGGACCTGGAGAATACATGAAAAAAAATTACATTTAAAAAAGAATTTGAAACTATAAACTTGGATAAATAAAACAATGATGCATCAAATTGATAAAAAGTGACAGTAAAAGGCATTTAAAATGTTAAAAATATGAGTTGCTGAGCAGAAGGGATTGCTTTCAAAAACATTTCAACAAAATCTTACAAAATCCAAACTTTTAGACAAAAGTGAATAGTTTACAACCCAATCAAAGTTTCACACCGACCTTTTGTTCATTTCCCAACAAAATACAGATGACAAATATGAAAAAAAACAATACTGTGTATAACATGACGTGCGAAGCAGTGCATTCTATCTTGGCACTGAATGTAGTCTGGACCTCTGCCTTCTGTGTATTTGTGTCCTGTTTTATGCACTCATGGGACCTGACCCCACAGTTCAACAAAGAGCCAAGCTGATGTAAAACAGGATCACTGATACAGTCCTGCATACCCCTCAGAGCAAACTACACCCGCTAAAGATGAGCCAACAGGTGCTACGTATGAAAATAGCTAAAGGAAGTCCAACACCAGTATTGATTAAAACCAGGTCATGCCATCAGAATTTATATAAAAACAAAACTGGTGCACATGGACACACTGTACATTCGCTATTCTGTGAGTTTGGATGAAGCTTGCGTCATTTACAGACGCTTTCTTCCTACAGTTTCCTGTCTTAACACATTAAAGGGTGTGATCATGGATATATATAAAAAGTTTACAGTTTGTGTACCTTCCAGTTTGCAGACTTGATATTAACTGTTCTTCCTGTGTGGGTGAGTGTGCTCTTCATCCAAAGGAAAAAATTATGTTCAGCCGACTTCTCTGTCTTTTTCTTTGAAATACCTGAGGATGAAACATTCTCCTAGTCAGTCCCAAAGATGTTCAGTAACACATATGACTTCATAAAATAATTCAATAAACAGTAGGTCACTGCATAGCAGCCAAACTCCAGCTAAAAGTATCCCTAGGGCAAGAAATCTTTTATTACCTGGTCTTGTGGTGAGGATGTCTCGCAATTCTTCTTGGTCACAGGGATGAACAAACTCATACACACTCTGTCCAAGCAGCTCCAGCTGTACAACACATCAAAATAATCAGAAATTTAAAAATGCATTCAAAATAATACCATGACACTAGAGACATGATAAAAAAAGAGAGAAAACATTTACATATTTATACTTTGCAGATTAATTTATCAAAAAAAAAAAAAAGTCATGTGACCAAGCGTACTGCACAAGCCCTGAAAAGCCGAAATATCTGATCGCCCCAGGTGGCCGGTCCAAGTATAGGTCATAAACCCATGAACATGTTTTAATTTCAGTAGATGAACTCTAATTGCAATTCAAAGAGTGAATGTAGGTCATTTGTATGAGATTTCAAGTCATTTCCATCAAGTCATCCACCACTATCATTCTTTAAATGGCATTACTGTAATAAAATTGTATTAAACAGCTAAAAATACAATTAAGAGATTATATATTACTATATTTTATAATAATATAACATAACATTACTCCTTCAGTGTCATGTCTGTTGGATTTCAGTACAAATCAATCTCTTACTCAATCGCATTACTCACTAACCTAGATAAAAACAAAAACTCAAGAGCTCAAAAACACACTAGACTGCATGTGTTCCCTCAGGAACGGATCTATTCTAAGGGGTCTGGTCACACACGTAACCGGAACAGTGTGCCTCGTACCACAGGGAGGAATCCAAAGTGACACTACTCTTGAGGCATGTGTTACTCTACTACGGCCAGTTTCAAAAGATCCACATTGTGAAATTCACACTGAGGTTTTGATGCAGTACTTCAATATGTCAAGGACAACACTCACCTGTGTTATGCCCATGTATTTACTGACACTCTCTGAGAGGAAGATCATGTCCCCTTCCTCGGTCATCACCAGAATAAAGCCAGCCAGAGCCTGCTGATAAAAGCCATCAGTGGGATTCTCCGCTTCCTCCGTCTTCGTTTCTGTTGGCCCCGCTGGATGTGATGAACCAAATATTAGCACTTGAACATATTTGTCAAAGGAAAAGTATTTGAACATGCTCCTATATAAATATATGTACACACAAACACAGTACCAATATTATTTATAATGCAAGAAAAAAAGGTCCATACAATGAAACACTGAAAATTTATTATACACGTAACAATATTTTGATTATTTGAACGAATGTTGGTTTCAAAATGTCTTTAGGAGTTCAATGTTTTCATGCATCTGGCATCCATTAATTGCCTGGACAAACACACTGTGTTCATCGCAAAACAGATTTATTCAACTTGAATTTTAACCGAATTCAACCAAATTGAATTTTCTTTTCACTAGTGCAAGTTTTTCTATCATCAAACCCCCTTATTATTATTTTTAGATGCACTTATTACTGACATTTACCATTGCCTTCCCCCTGCTGTTAAACTATTAAAACATTACCGAGAACCACTTTTGGGTTGAGCAACCACCAGTTGAGGACCACTGCTAAACATCATACAATTTCCTGCTTAATTTCAGCAGAACCCACCGGTTTGGATCAAGCGGTTCATGCGCAGATAGCTGAGCGCCACCCTCATGATGGCAGCTTTGTCCAGGTGGGAGGCGATACGCCGTGGAAGGGGTAGCGAGTGTGCCAGCTGGTAAAACACCTCAGTCTCCTGACTCCTCCTACTGCAGCGCGCGTCACGAGAACGCACCTTCCGCTGCTCCAAACTGGGCCTGAATAAGGAAAAACAAGAAAAACAAACTTATTTAACGTCCATATTTGGAATATCCAATCCTTGTCAAGTAACCAAAATATAGAAAATAACGTTTTTACAATGGCATTTCTATATCTATATCTTTTTCAAATTTGTGGGAGGTTTATTTTCCCAGAGTTTTTTTCCATCTAAAAATAGGACACCATCAGAAAAAAACAACAACATTGCATGCATCTTACATCTTTGCTCTCTGTTCCTCCTAAAATAAAAACGTCCCAGCTGTAACTGGTGTGTTCTGGTGCTCTGTATATCCTAATCTTGCCAAAAAAGAGTCCCAGATGAACTTTTTGAAATGAAGGGGGAACGCCCTCACACTGTGCCTTTCACTCCCGTTCCCCTCCTCCACATGCCTTAAGTAGAAGAACTTGTTCAGAAGGTCGTTTGTGACATTAAAGCCTGTCCCACAGCCCTCCCCCTGGCTTCCTATCTGACAGAGCCCCTCCCAGCCCCTCAGTCTGTGACCTCCTTTGTGCTCTGAACAGGACTGCCATTACAAAATGACAGTTGCCAAACTCTCATCACAGACTTTATGAACATACAGAACATAATTAGCACATCTATCTGAAACTATCTGCACTGTTTTATTGTAATTCATGTTATTTTTAGGTAAAACCGAGCTACATTTTTTCCAGGATTCTTAAATGACTATCAATTTAATGCATCTTTGCTGAATTAAGTTCATTTCTTTCAAAACCGACCCTAAAACTTTAATAATTGGGTAGCACGTAGTCTGTGGTCAGTCAAGTCAGGTTTTGTGCACTTTGGTAAAGAAAAACATTCCTCTCCCAAATCATACTTTAAAGACGTGAAGAGTACTAAAAACATCAACACACAGGAATAAGTCTGTATAATGACTCACTCAGTCAGGATTAGGGGTGCAAAATTCCAGGAATTATCAAAGTTGGAAACTTTCCATTGGAAAATGGGAATTAAAGGGAATAAACTGGAACTTTGCAAAAATGCTGGTTAGCCAATAACCTGGAACTTAACTGTAGTTGGACAAAAAAAATCCGCTGCACATTTCTTAGTCACATGCACAGATGGGTATCATTTGAATTTGAACGATTCTGATTCCGATTCCTTGTTTCGATTCCGGTTCCTAACGATTCTCAATTCCGATTCTTTTAAGAGGCAGGGTCAAAAAAAGTTTAGCTAACCTTGCTAAACAATGGTGTTTCTGAAGGAAATACTCCTTCTGTCACAAATACTCCTTTTGTCACAAATGTTGCATTTTGCCGAGATTTCGTTATTTTTAGAAAAGTGAAGCCACACTTTTGGACCGCCGACGTAAGCTACTCATGTTCAACTCAGCACGGTTATGCCAACACTTCCGGTAGACGCTTCTTCGTTGGTGTTGTTCAGTGGTTTCTTCTTTCAGAGTCGACGGACTGTGAATATCGAAACTCAGAATTGGAAATTTTACTTTTGAACGATTTCGGGAAAAGCGAAAAGTTAGTCCCAGTTCCAATCGATACTCGATTCTCGATACCCAACCCTACCTAGTAGTCAGGTCAGGATAAAACAAACCGTCAAGCATCACTCAAAATGAGAATTTGTAACCATATGACTAATAAAACAACGGGGCATAAAACCAACCAAATAAAAAAATATATTATTGTAATCTTAATTCAAAGACCCACATTTATTCTGTATAGAAGCGCTCGTAAGTGTTAATAAAATCATCTCACAGAAATATTTTTCAAACTTCACAACATAAAACATTCAAATATAGAGTACAGTCCTAAAGCAGAACAAGAAATGAAAAACTGCCAATGCTAGTATAAGTGGTTTTATGCAACACACATTCAACAAGCTTTTAAAAAACATTTTGCACGTGTTTGTCACCTATAAAACAGGATTTTATTGTAACCAGCAAGAATCGGAACATAAAACACTAATAGTCAAATAAAATAATAAAACACCTTTTTGTTCTTTGTGTGACAATAAAAAACTGATTACTAGATGATCCTTGTACCAAACACAAATCATATCAAGATGGAACTCGATCAACATGCAACAAAGCTAAATATTTGAGACAAGCTAAAGCAGGGCCTGGCATCACATTTCAGGCCCCAGGCAACCACATCCGACTCCACAATAATCCGGTCTCAGCCAGTGGTCACTGCGGGAGAAACTCGTAAAGAATGACCATTCCAAACACCTTCATCAACACCTTCTAAAAATAACTCTCAGAAAGAGCTCACCCATCACATTCATGACAACATTGGAGATTGTTTGTTCTGTGGGACAGTTTAAAAAACAAAAACAAAAAAAAACAAAAACAAACGGTGCATTACCGCTTTGGGCTTTGCATATTCTGGGACTGTATTAGTAGGATAAATTGGTTGTACAGCACATTGAAAATCCAATCTGTGAGTAATAAGATCTAGAGAACAAATTATACTTAAAGTCCTTAGGCTTAAATCCATCCGAGATGAACCTAATCATGTTTGACGAACGCCTAAAGAGTGACAGTTAAGTCGACTAATGCTCAGTGCAAACAAATGTAATCTTCAGAAAATCTCATTTAGAATTTCTACTTCATATTGTACATTATAGGCTATTTTTGTGAATGTGATGCCTAATCTTTTTTAAACAACTGTTTTATGCTCACCAAGGCTACATTTAGCTGATCAAAAATCCAGTAAAACAGTAATATTGTGAAATATGCTGATTTGGTGCTAAAGAGACCATTCTTATTATTATCAATGTTAAAACTGTAAAAAAGAAAAGAAAATGTACGAATTTTGATGAATAGTTGATGTTGATGAATAGTTTGATGAAAAAAAGTAAAAAAAAAACATTTATTTGAAATAGAAATTTTTAGTGACATTATAAATGTCTTCACTGATACTTTTGATCAATTTAATTTGCAATTCAGGATTAGCATTCATTTCTTTTAAAACTGACTCCCATACTTTGATAATGATTTTTAGGGATGCACCGATATGACAATTTTGTCCGATACCGAATAACCGATAATTCTTTATATTTGAAAGCCGATAACCGATATTTTGGCCGATAAATCTAAACCCAAATATTTAGGCAATTTTTGATTTTCCTCATTAAAAGTCAAGATACAAACACAATTATGATGTTCTTATTTTAATGTTGTGTAGCCGATATGACACATTTTGCACTTTAACTGGATTTTCCTTTTTTAAAGTGATTTCAATCATATTTCAAGCAATTTAAAAGCATCCTGTTGAACACTGCACATCTAAAGTGCCTCAGCTCAAGGGAATAATACATTATTTATCGGCTTTTAGATATCGGCTAAATGTTCTTATTGGGCCGATAACAGATAACATTAAAAATTATCATATATCGGCCGATACCGATAATGTGGCCGATATATCGTGCATCCCTAATGATTTTGAAAGCAGTGCACACAATCTTTTCCCAAAGCTCCAGTAAACAAATGCAGGAAGGAACGCTGTCTTTCAGCCACATCACAACACTCAAGCCCATTCCTTCTGCTTTTTGGATGGCTAGGGATTTACAGCGAGTGTGCATGCAATCTGGTAAAATATCAACACCCCACATCAGCGGGAAGTGCAACCCATCCCAGCCTGTTCAAATGAACTCCTCTGAACCTCACAGGATAATGGCAGCATGTGTGACAGGCTTTAGTGGGGAGGAATGTTCACATCAGATGTTATACTGATTGATATGAATCTGGTGGTACATCAGGGTGTGAATATGAAGCTGTATGACCTGTGACATTTACACAAATCATTCCCAATAACTATTTTCTACTCTGACCTACACTACAGGTCAACCTTACTGATCACTGTGCCCACATAATCCATATGAGAGGAACACTGTTCTCTTTGTAAACTTTTAGTGGAAATGCAGTAGATTTACTTTATTGTAAACAGAAATCTAGATGAACATATCTATGTACACTAAACGTACAAAAGATTGTATCCAAGACTTTTTAAAGTTATTAAAGTTTCTTATGTGCATTACTTTGCTCAAAATGTATGATAAAATAGTAATAATACAATTAAAAATAACGTTTTCTAATCAAATATTAGGCTATTCATTATTTTTGTCTGTCACATGATTCTTCAGATCAGAAATCGTTCTAATATGCTGATTTGGTCATCAAGAAACATTTCTTACGATTATCAAAACAGTTGTGTAACCTAATATTTTTGAGGAAACCATGATTCTTTTTATTTTTATAATAAAAGCATTTATTTAAAATAAGATAAAATCCTTGCAAAGCAACAATATGAATGTTTCCATATGAGAAACGTTCTAGAGAGTTTGTTTTCTCATATAGGTTGCTTCAGGAACACAGTGTTCTCTATGCAATCCCTTAGTGGATATGCAATAAATTTCCAGTAGATATTCTTTATTGTCACTTGTCAACCCTGTGGTTCAAGTCAGTTTGTCAGACAAGAGCCATGGGATGTTTGTTTTATATAGCTTCTATAAGACTCTTTGGACTCGTTCCAACTGCAGTTCCCTGTACTGACTTAGAGCAAGAGGTTCAGCTAAGTTCGTTTAAACAGTGATGGGAGGGGGAGACTGGTAACTATGCCAAGAGTTAGGTTGAACACAGGCTGTAAGACAACAGAGAACAAAATGTACTCAGGACTATTTACTTCATTCTGAAAGTGTTTGCATCATTTCCCTCAGATATGTAGTTGTTGACAGAAATACATTTGGGAAGTCTTGCAGTGTTATGTCTTTTTTAAATTATCATTTTGATCATCATACCTTTATAAATATTATGTAGCTTCATGACTTACATTATAAGTGTCTTTTTACTACTATGTACTAACATATTGATAAATGTACTTACATCAGTAATTAACTTCTGAACACAATAACTGTACAAAACAATACATGTTTTTTGATGAAAGTACATAACACATATTAAACAAATAGCCTATTGTATTAACCTAAAATGTTACTAAAATTGTTTAGAGAAGGCATAATGCTCAGCTGGTGAAATATATATATATTAAGAAACAATGTCAAACACTTTTACTAAGGAACTTGCAGTCTTTTGCATAAAAGAGGAACAGAAGTTGATGTTTTGGCACAGACAAATCTTCCATTTTAAGCACATCTGATGAGAGATGTAATTTTGATGGATTTCCAAACATTATTTCCCTAACCTCATAATAAGTAAATTAATGCAATTTGGGCACTCATTCTCACAATTTGTCCTTATGACATTACAATAGCTCATTCAGCCCACTGAATATTAAAGTGTTGACCAGATTTCTTAATGGAACAACAACCATTAATCAAACTGATTTTTGAGCCATTACTTAAGACTGTTAACAAAACCCAACAACACTGCCCTCTCTTCGAGCAGTTTTATTGACCATGTGGTCCTGACCATTAACGTTAGGTCCTGTTTTTATTGACTGAAGACATTACTAAAACACAGCTGGTACAAAAAATATCACTTTAACAGTTCAATGCCTCTAGTTTATTATTATAAATGGTATATTTGGTATCTGTATACAATAAAATCGATTGCCTATTGTCTTTACAAATATAATCAAAACAAACACTCAAACCAAATTAAGCGCAAAAACCCACTCAAAAGCTCACATCAAGATAGATATGAAAATGATAACACAACAGACATATTTATCTCGGTGATCTAACACGATTGCCAATAAATATCAATGATACGCTCATGAGGCCATGCATGCATACAGCCATCGATTGGAGGAACCCATTTCCCCTTTTATCCCTTATGTTTAAATCCACACGCCATACCTTCAATTAAGGCTGTTGGAAGATAAACGCTTTACCTTTTCATCGCAGAGTTCACCATCTCTCAAATGAAATCACTGCAAATCCGAGTATCTGTAAAGATTGAATGGACGGCAGACGTCGTCACGTCTGATCCTAGTTGTTTATCTCTGTTCTTCTAAAGAGGCTCGACTACTACTATTCTTTGAAAAAGAGCTGCGTGTCAAAATAAAAGTCACGGCGGGTACGAGCAATCATAATAAACAAATTGTCGTCGACTGGGTCTGATTATATGAACATTGGTAAAAGCTAGAAAGGGCCTGGTTTCACTGACAGGGCATAGATTAAACCAGGATTAGGCCTTTAATTAGGGCATTTAAGTAGTTTAAATAAAAAGTAGTCGTTTTATATAAAAAAGGGCCTTAAATACTATTTTTGTGGATTGAGACAAAACAATGGACACATATTAAGATATGTCAATCAATATCACAGAATTAAGTCTCTAACGCTCATCAAGGCTACATTTATTTGATCAAAAATACTGAAAAAAATATTTTGTGAAATATTTTTACAATTTAAAAGAATGGTTTTCTATTTTAATATACTTTAAATTATAATTTGATTCTGTGATGAATTTTCATCAGCATCTTCATTGTCACATGATCCTTCAGAATTCATTCTAATATGCTGATTTATTATCAATGTTGGGAACTGTTGTTCTGCTTAATATTTTTTACAACCCAAGATACTTTTTTAGGATTCTTTGATTAATAAAAAGCAAAAACGAACAGCATTTATTTAAAATAGAAATATACACTACCGATTCAAAAGTATGCGGTCAGTAATTTGTTTCTTTCTTCTTTAAAAAAAGAAAGAAATTAATATATTTATTCAGCAAGGATGTGTTAAATTAATACGAAGTGATAGTAAAGATTTATATTGTTAGAAAAGATTTCTCTTTTGAATAAATGATGTTCGTTTTATAGTTTAATTCATCAATGAATCCTGAAAAAAAGTATCAATGGTTCCAGAAAATATACTAAGCAGCAGAACTGTTTCCAACATTGATAATAAATATATATAATAAATATATACTATACTCACACTAAATAAATACACATACTCAAAAAGTTACAGCAGCAAAAGGCAGAAAAGGGAAACATAATATTTTTTAATATTTATTTACTTAAAATATTAGACAGTTCTGCTAAATGTCAGCTCAATAAGTGAAAAGGCTGAAAAACTACTTTTCCCTTTATTTCCTTTCGATTTTTACACAAACAATATCCGGGTCACCAGAGGCGAATTTCCGCGCCTTTTCGTATTGGAGATGGACGAGAGAGCAAAACAACCTCCAATATTTCAACTACACTATTACATTATTGACTAATTGAATCTTTAATAATCACACTTCAAATGCAGACTGTTTGCTGACATAAGCTAACTTAGAAGAATGTTGCTCCCGTCTGACGTCGCCAGACTTGTGCTGGGTAAGTTCACACTGTTTTGTTGTGTCCCTCTCAAGGAGAAGCTAGCGAGCTAATACCCTGTTTCTAATTATAGTGTATATAATTATGTGGTTTGTCTCCAATACTGCGGTGTTGTTATAAATATTTAGACCATTATGAAATAGAGACACTTGTGTCATATTAACACTTTGTGATGTGTCAAATTGCTGAGATGACTGAGAACTTAACTGTAATGGCTAATGCAGAGTCTACCATTCGCAAATGAAGATACTTATTTATCTGTAAAAAAATTTAAGTTATCATTTCTCTTTCAACTATAGGCTACCTGCAGCAAGAAGGGCTCACTGCCACAAGTCGAGCCTTCATCTACGAAAGTCCAAACCTGAAGGAATATGCCGAGCACAGCTCAGAGGACGGGATCATCCCTGCCTGTGTGTTTGTATGTGTCAAGTTCATGATTAATAACAGGGTCTTAAAATCACTGCATTACTGGAGTATGAACAAGAAGACATGTTTATTAGATAATGACAAATTATATTTTTTTGTTTATTACTCTTTTTCAGTCTCTATTTGGAAAAAACCTGATCACAATTTTAAATGAATATGTTGCTGTCAAAGCAAAAGGTGAGTTCCCATAAAAGAAAATGAAACGTTTTGAGATACACAGTGAATCTGTTTCTATTATAACATGCTTTTGTCATTTCTTCTGTAGAATCAATTCAAGAAAATCAAATCCCCGTACTGATGACATCATTATGGAAAAAGCTTGACTTCACACTCAACCAAATCAAGTGAATGAATATTTGTTTACGCTGTTCCATTGGGTGTTTTCATATAAGCACGGGTCAGAATAAAGCGTCTTTATTAAAATCTTTCTGTGTTGTCCACAGGTCTCTGCAAAATTCTCCTGCCGTGCAACTGAATCAGCGATGTGAGTTTTGCTCTTTGTTTAGGAGAAATTGTATTTGTGTCAGACTTGGAGTTACTGAAATTAGCCAAATACAATGCATATATAATACAAGTGTAGTGCATAGAATCATGACCAGTGAATTAACACAAAATATAAGTTTGGGGTCAGTAAGATCTCTTTAAATGTAAAAGAAATGCATGTTCTTTAGGTTCTCAAAGATAAAGTATAAACTTTAAACAAACAGTTAAATGAAATATACAGTTTAATACAGCCATTTTCTATATAATTTGTTTTAAAAAATGTGATGGCAAAGCTGAATTGTTTTTGAATGACTCTTTTTTTAGTCTAAAGTTCAAAATAACTTAAGCATTTATTTTAAATAAATGTCAGTACTGGCACTTGATAATTTTAATGAATCCTTGCTGAATAAAAGTATTAGTTTTTTTTACAAACCCCATATTCTTTAAAGGTAGTGACATCAGTGTTGTTTTAGTATCTTTGACAATATAGTATCATAGTTAAGGTTTTAGTCATTTTGTTGTCATTTCAGTTAATGTTTCTTATATTTCAAGTAATCTTTCTTATGGTTTTAGTTTGAGTTAACAATAATAACCCTTGTGTATTTTTTTTTCTGTCATTAAGTGCGCACGCGGAATAGCATTCAATGCAACAGACGTCAACAGAGACCCTTATTGGTATCACCGTCTCCCATCTCTGGGCACCCTCCAGTGACTCCAGCCGGCCAATATGTCCCCGTCTCTGTGTCTACCCCTCAAGGCTTGCTGGGACATTCTACCCCAATGTCTTACACTTCTCCGCATACCAGACCCTCTACTCTCTGCCTTAGTCAGCCAGGTGAGGCCTGAAAAGCATGTTTAAATCACAGTGAGATTTGTAAGTACCCTCTTTCCATTTTGCTATCTTACCCAGGGATTGACATTAACTTTTTGAGGCACTTGTCCTTCGGACAAGTGAATTTAGGTTTACTTGTCCATGCACAAAAGTCACTTGTCCGGGGTAAAGATTTATAATTTTATCTAGGGCTGCACGATTTGGGAAAATATCATATTGCGATTATTGAGGTCAATATTGTGGATGTGATATGCGATTGCGATATAATAAACAAATGGTTTCATGAGTCAGCTTGTTTGGTTCTAAACCAAATGCACACACAGATTAGTGATAATTCTGAAATTAGCAATAACAACTAAATGATTGATAACACCTATAGTGATCAATAAGCCATTGATGTCTGGATAAAAATGAACTGTCTAACAGGTAGGACATATACATAAATTGAATAAAGTTATCAAACAGTCTGCACTGCATAAATTATAAATTATATATAAACTACTCCTTATTAAAGCTACACAAGTTCTTTAGTCAAGAGCAGTGAGTAATTTTCTCTGTTCTCTTTGTTCTTTCATTAACTTTACTGACAGAACGCTTTATTGGTAGCTGGCCCTTTAAGAGCTGCCGCTGTGGACAGAGACGCAGATCTCACACGCGCCTCATTCTCTCACGAGTCACAACTCTTTATGTCCATCATAAGACTGCTCTTATGTTATGAAGCTACTCGACAAATGACATTTTGGCTTGATTGTGTGTGTTGTTGATGTTCGTTCAAGCGCGAAAGAGAACTTCTGGTGCGCGGTCTGTGCATGCGCATTATACTGGCGCGCGTCTTTCTGTGAGTCACATTCAGGACATTCACAGGCAGCGTGAAAAATGTATTTCAAATCGGTAAAATTAAATCTGTAAAATAGATGTAACGAGTGGCACATAACGTGAAGTAACATGGCATTTTATTTTTGTTTGAAATTTTGGTCAGACAACTAATTTCTCTTCTACTTGTCCTACAAAAAATCCACTTGTCCTGGACAAGCGGACAAGCCTTAATGTCGAGCCCTGCTTATCTGTTTTGTAGGGGAGTCACCGTTGCAGATACTGGTCCCTGATAATAGACTGAATCCTGGACCTTTGTCTCCGAGCCCGCAGAAAATGGTAAGGTTACAATGAAGACAACACCAGCAGCATGTTACAGTTTAGCTCTTTCTACCCTTTCCAGATCATTCTGTAACAACAATAATTTATTTTAAAGTGTAATTCTGTTTTCTGCTGCAGTGACTCTCCGAGGCGGCGAGGAGGTGGTCAGTTGGGTGCCAGCGGGCCCAGCAGGGCCACAGTAGTGTCCAGCACTCTCATCGTGGAAGCTCAGAGTGAAGAGACTGTGACGGAGAACTTATCTGTGAGTTCAGGCCGATTCATTCCTCTGTTTGTTCAACATGACATCATGACTTTTGCGTAATCTATACGCATTTTGAGCTTTGTCCGTGTGTTTCTGCGTGTATGCGTGTATTGTCTACGCCATTAATATCCGGAGTGATTCCGCGTGAATGTACACGCTGTTAAATGTCCGAGCGAAACGAAGCAAAATGTAGATCTACATCTGGGGAGCGCTCTTTTTTTTTTCCTAGGATTGTAGGGGAAGACTCATAAATGCTATTAACCCCAGTGACGGGTAGGTTTAGGGACAGGGTTGGGGTAGGTCATTTATTTATATATACAGTAATAATGTTAAGTCAACGGCGTTCATAAACACGCTGAAAAGCGATTATGGGTGTTGATAGCACGCCAAAAATGGAAATACGAATTGACGTGTCATACATACGCAATTTCATGAGATCAGTCTGGTTTGTTTCAAATGCTTTTAATAATTTTCTATATACTACTGCATAACTGAAGATGGTATTTTTCTTTTTTAACAGCAAATAGTTATAGAAAATGCCAGAGATAAAATTCTCAATGATAGATCCTTACAAGAAAAACTTGCTGAAAACATCAACAAGATATTGGCAAGGTAAATTCTGAATAACTGGGCAAAAAACTAGTTAAAATTATAAAGAAAAACTTTAAGGTCTTACATGTTGTAATATCACGTTTACAGTGACAATAGCCCTCAGACATCAAAAACTGCCTGCAGTGCTATGGAACAAGAGCAGTCGATCGATGAAATCCTGGGCCTCCAGGTGTGTGAATGCACCTCTTTAACTCTTCGTTTGTTTGTGAGAGTGTTATTTTGACAGCCATATCAAGACTTAACCTTCAAAATTGTTTTAGGGGGAAATTCATATGACTGATGTTGCCATCCAAGACATACTGACACAGACAGAGTCAGACCCGGCATTTCAGGCGTTGTTCGATCTTTTTGACTATGGTAGGTTTGAGCAATTGATCACGCAGAACAACCAATTGTTATACAAGCTGAACTGATTTTTTTATTTAAATAGGTTCTTTCTAATGATAACCTTTCATCTCTTTTATAGGGAAAAGTAATATGGCTGAAGGCAGTGAACAGGCTGATGGGAGTTTCAGTACCAATACAAGTGCACCAGAGAGTGATGAGACTGGGCTTGTAGACAGCGTCTCTGAAACGGGTAAGATGGGTCAGCTTTACATTATAAAGCAGCATTGACCATTTTAAAATACTGTAATATTATGAAATATTATTACAATTTAAAATAAGTGTTTCTATTTTAATATATTTTGAAATTCAATTTATTTCTGTGAATTTTCAGCATCATTTCTCCAGTCCTCAGTCTCACATGATCCTTCAGAAATCATTCTGAATCATTAATATGCTGATTTTCATGTCTAAATATCATTAAATGAGGAAAATTGTTGTGCTGCTTAATATTTTTGTGGAAACCATGATACATAATTGAAAAAATATTTGAATACTAAAAAGTTTAAAAGAACAGCATTTATTTGAAATACATTTTTAAACATTACAAATGTCTTTACTGTCACTGTTGATCAATTTAATGTATACTTGCTGAATAAAAGTTATTATTTAAAAAATAATTAAATTACTGGCTCCAAGATTTTGAACGGCAATGTGTAAACTGTTTTAATGTATTGTTATTTTTTAATACAAGGTACTGGACAGGAGGATTCCACAACAGGAGGAGAAAGTACTGCACAAAACTTAAGCATCCAAAATGCATCTGAGGCAAAAAGCAAAAAGAAATCTTCCGGCCTTCGCAATGTGGCAAAGTCTTCTTCCACAGCTCCGCAGCCACGTATTATAACCAAACAAACAGCAGAAGGATCTACAAATTCCAAGACGGGGCTAGTCAGGGCTAGAATCTTATCTGGCAATAAACAATCCAGAGGTGCGCCTTCAACTTCTCCAAAGTTGAACGATAAAGCGGATTCACGTCCACCTGACCAAATCGTATCAAGTTCCTCCTTTGCTGAAGCAGTTGACATGGAGATAGATGAACCAGAAAGTGAAACCTCTGAGGGAGTAAATGCTCAGAATCAACAGCTAGTTCATCTGGAGAGCTCTCACACAACTGAAACAATCAATGAAAATGCAAGCAGTCAAGTTCTTGAGTCAAATAAGATGCCACAAACCACACTCGCTACTGAAGTCTCAGATAATACAACTGTAAATGAGTCTGGAAGAGTAACAGGAATGACCATCGGACAGAATATGGATATGGGAACGTCTTTATCCATTCAAAGTGAGGCTGTGACCTCACTTAACCCACCCCAACCTGACATGGACACATCCGCCAATACAACTTCTCAGTCCTCCTCAGATAAAACACCTTTAACTCCTTCTTGCACACAAACTCAGCCCAGCACTATCAGTAACAATCTCCCTACAGCAGCTTCTTCATCTTCTGGCTCTACGCGATTACCTCCACGTGCGTTTCTGATGCCCAGGCCAAGGAGCCTGACCCCAGTAAGATTGTGTCTCTGAAAATCATCATCAGTGATGAGAAGGACGAGCTCACTACTGATGCAGCACTGAACCAGGCTGTTTCCAGCATCACCAGTGACCACATTCCCACCATCTTCCTGTCCTCCCCTGCTAAGACTTTGCCTGCAACCTCTACGGTCATAACCCAAGATGAAACGGCTCAGGCTGTGAGCTGCTTACAGGGGGCGGAGGGTGTTGGATCATTTGGAACACCTATGAGGAGCATGCAGAATAATGGACAGGCTCCGCTGGCACGTCCTGCAGGTCAGGAAACCAGTTTCATTCAGCTGTTACAAGCCAATTCAGCCTTTGGGTCTCCAGGTAGCTATTTTGTCGTTACCGATCCGGCTGCTGCCGAGCAGCGGGCAAATGTCATGCTGCTTTCAAGTAATGTGCCTCAAGGGACTCTGTCTTCATTGCAACATGTGGTTACAACGCCACCTCGCCAGAGGACTGTGGTGTCCATGGGACCAAATGTCTCTCAGACCTTTTCGCCTGGTGAGTGAAGAGTTAGTTTGATTAAGACACTTTATAACTTTATTTAGGTTTCGTGTTTATGTTGAAGCACTGATTTGCAGATTCAGGATCTTCAGGATTAAGGCTGTATCTTTAAAATTCCAACTGTTTTTTTTAGGCTCCACAATCATTATATCCTCACCAGTTCCGCCCATGGTACAAAATGTAATGCTTCCATTGTCTGTAATGGGGCAGAATAATGGAAAACTCACAGTTGTTCCCAATCAGGTTAGTAACTTTGACGCTTACAAGCATTGCCAGTTTTCCAACATAATTATAGTTTTGTTCTATTTATAACCACTACCTTTTTATATACAGATGACTTTGCCATGTTCAGCCACTGTAAGGCAACCTGCAAAAATACTTTCTCAACCTAAATTGGCACCTAAGGAAAACACTGACAATGGTAGGACATCTTTCATTTACAAATGTATTTTAGATTAGATTCATAAATTTCAGTTGAATATTTTTCAGTTTTTGATTTGAAATTAACATTAGCTTACATTCTTTAATAACTGTTTTGTTTTAATCTCAAAGTTACAGTTTCTGTAATGCATTTTTGTGCTTATGCATCACTATAATTCAGTGACATGATTTGATTTATTGATTTTCAGGCAAAACTGTCACATCTGGGTCCGACCAAGTTTCAAAAGTACTTCCCCAGACCTCTGAGCAACAAAAGTGTGTGAGTGGAACAAGTCCCAGCCATCGACGAATACTTTGCTTTGACGTTACACCTGAAAACCCTGCAGTTGGGCAAAATTCCTTACAGACAAACACACCCGCGTCCTCTGCTGTCACATCCTCCCCGACTCAGCAGACTCAGAAAGAAATCATACCCACGAAACCGAAACAGCCTTTAGTTTCTGACAATTGTAAAAGAAGAATAGAAACGACAAGAGTGCCAGAGGTACATCCCAATGCAGTTATAAAGAACTCTGAAAAAATCACCATATTTCATCAACAAAAAGAACTCCCAAAAAGTAGAGTAACAAAAAGGGATTAAATCTACCCATTGTAAATACCAAGTCTTCCAACAAAGCTGCAACTGAGCCAGAGTCTCACATTAGATCAGAATCACCCAAAAAATCACAGGAGGATGGCGGGGTGGTTTTACAGAGTTCAAAATCATCTGCTCCGGGGCCAAAGCAGAAACCATTATGCAACACAGAGGACAGCACACAAGAAGAATCTCGTGAAAGTACGCTTTTAAAACCAGCAGAGAGTTCCTCAGAGAAAGCTTCCTTACAGGACTCTCCAGGCATCACTGCAAATAAAGAAAATGAGCTGGAGAGCTGCCATCATCAGACGTCTGCACGCCCCGCTGAGGATCTCATATCTTCTACAGCGAAATCGCCTGCTCCCGTATCAAACACTTCCAATAAAACTTTATGCAAGACGAGCCCTTTAACTAAACAAGCCGCTGAGATGCTGCAGGACATACAGGGACAAGCTCCTGCGGACACTCCGCCGAAGAGGCCGGCAGCGAGAGGTCCAGATCTCCCTCTCCCAAGAACACCTGGACCAGGACGTGCACAGGATGAGCAGACGGAGGGTTTGAGAACCCCGTCACGGCAAAGACTCAGGAGGGAGGGTGAAAGCACGCCGAGGCATCTCCCCCTCCCGCCACACCTGATATCCCCTCCTGCAGTCCTGCCAGCGAGGCGGGGAGTGAGAACAGCATCAATATGGCCGCCCACACTCTCATGATCCTGTCACGCGCCGCCAGGACAGGAGGTCCTCTGAAAGACAGCTTGCGTCAAGAGGAGGCCAGTGCTGGGAAATCCGCCATCCCTAAAGCAAAGAAACGAAAGCAACTTGAAACAAGCCCTCTGGCAAAGAAAGAGCTACAGCTTTCCAGCTCCTCAAGCAGTAAAAAGAAATCTAAGGTGAGTTAATATTGCATTGCTGTTTGAAAAACCATCGAGATTGACCACGTCTCAACCTACCAAGCTGCCTTGATAGCTTTTTTTTTAAAATATCATAGCCATGCAGCAATAGTAGCGGAATTATGCTTTTGAAATAGCTTATTTATGCCAAATCTGAAGCAACATCACATATCCTACATTTTAAGGCAATTTCAAAATATCATGTGAGAAACCTAGGCCCTGTCCACACTACTGCGTTTTCGTTTAAAAGCAGAGACATTTGCTACGTTTGCACCTCCCGTCCGAAGTTTAGAAAGGATGAAGCAGAGGCTCACGCTCGGCTCTATGATTGGGTGTTATCAGTCATGTTCTTCCCTGATTCGTCAGCCACTGTTTACACCGGCACGCGCATGCCCAGTGATGGTGAATGGTCACGTGATCCGCATTTTCAGTCATTTTAATGTGGACGGATATCAATTCTAATACGCAGATAAAAACGCGGACGGAGATCGTATTCGTTTTAATTCTCAGTTTTTAAACGAAAACGCAGTAGTGTGGACGGGGCCTTAGTGGCTACATCCGCCACCTTGGATCAACATTTTTTATTTTTTATTATATACTTATTATTATTTTTATTATTATATAATTATATATTTTGCAATTATTTGTTTGTTAAATATTTTAGAAGTACTTTTATTTTACAAAATATTGATGGGAATATTTCTTGTTATATTACAAATTAAATACAATTTTATTAAGTTAAATTTTTTTTTTTTTAAACAATGGTAAATTTTAAATGTGTGTGTGTGTATATATGTAATTTCAAAAAGTATCTCAGTGTTGTTTTAATTTTTATACCTATAGTATTGAGTTAGTATGCATTCTGTGTAGACAATAATAGGCAGGAGACAGTGTGTACAGCTTACTGTAGCCCAGCCAATCAGAGAAGTCGGACTCATTTCTGTCTAATTCTGTACCTCAGCATGCATTGTCTGTTATGTTGACATTGTCCGGCTGAATTCGAATTCCTCTTTCTTTTCAGAAACAGAAGAAGCTTCTGGACTCCTTTCCCGATGACTTGGATGTGGACAAATTCCTGTCATCCCTGCATTATGATGAGTAACGACGCCGAGGACAAGCCATGCTATTCGTCAGCATATCAGGAACAGAACAAGCCATGTGTGCTACTGAGAGTGATCTTTTCAGCAGAGTTACCGAATTGAAATAGCTGCTTTCTGTTTTATATCCAGAATGTGAGATATTGTACATATACACCATGATAGCCTAGTCATAATTTGTCTACTTTAAAGATGTTTATATGCTGGCCCCGACTAATTCGGCACTCTTCAAATAAAAAAGGAAATAATTTAAGAATAAACTGTAATTATTGACTATGTATGTTAAAGAGTGTCAGTTCATTTGTTTCACTGAACCAGCTGTTATTTAGTTCATTGCCTCTTATTGTTTTAATTAACTGGACCTTTTCCATCAGCTGCACTATTCGACTACATTTCTGTGAACATAATTTCCTCTGTACATCCTCTAGGTGGTATTCTTCCTTTACAGTACTAAGGGAAGTTAAATGTTATTGTTTTCTGTCCTTTTGATGGTTTATTATTTTATGAATTTTAATAAATCACTATTTTATTGAATATGCCATGTCTAATAATTGATTTCTACGTTTTACTCCTTAGCATGTTTATTTGGAGCAGTTTTGCAGCAGTTGCATGACCACATATATATATATATATATATATATATATATATATATACTGTATATACACTCATATATATACCGGTACACACACATGGGCACAATTAATGATAATAATAAATGTTATTAAAAAAGCAAATCAGCATATTATATTTATGAAGGATCATGTGATACTCTTTTTACTGTATTTTTGGTCATTAATACATCATTGGTGAGCATAAATGATCTTAAACACATTTTTTGGTGAGCCAACATAATGCATTTAAATGTGATATGTATTGTGGCTTGTATGTGAAATGTGGTCACTGAGAAAGTCAGGGTAAGCAAGGACTTGTTAGAGCTGCAGGCTACAATAAATCATTCCCCAGCTCTTGAACATTCTCTATACTCGTATATGGTCTGAGCCCATGTTATTTTGATTACTAAGCCAAACTATTTAGGTCAACAAGCCATATCAGTTTAAATCAGAGACGCCATGTCTCTGCTTTTAGTTCAGTTACGTCAGTCTTTTTTGCCTATTTTCTCATGATTCCAGGCCAGGACTGCATCGTATTGTTTTTTTTTATTTGTCAAATGTAAGATTTAAATATAAACCAAAATTGAAATAGCAATATAATGCCTTAGGCACACCTATGAACTAAAAGTCACGTGAAAATAAATATGGTTTTGCTTATTTTCTCACATGATGTTAACTAAACGAGTTTACTACCGTTTACTACTGATGCTTTATGTTCAAAGTTATTCTAAGTAATATAGTCATTTATTTTCAAAGACATTGAATTTATATAATTCTAGAAAATGTATTAATTCACTGATAATTCTAAACACATGGCATGAAATAACTTGATACTGCACAACTAAACTTATTTAACATTTGATGTATGAGGCACAATAGTCAGTCAAACATTTCCTTCCTGTACTTTTGATCAGTTGTTTTCGTCTCATTTTTCAATTCTTAGCAGCCAAGCCAAGCATTAGTGTTGATAATGCGCAGCAAACGTCTTTTCTGATGGCTGAAGATAAATGACTTTGATCTGCAGAAGAGGTGAATATGGCCTGTTGAGAAAAACATGCATTTAATTCCAAGGGAACATGTTTTACAGGGAAAACAAACTATGTAAAAACTGTCCATTACCACTGAGTTCAAAAGCTGCATCCACCTTCCCAAAAATGCTAGGCCAATCCGGATGAATTTTCCTCGGAAATCCAAGATCCATCACACTTCTTTTCTCATCATAACTACAAAATATGGATTAGTTTAATTACACGCACACCCTGCATTATTTTCTAATAATTCAACAGACAGGAGTCAATTATTCCACAATTATACTACATTTACCACACCTTAAAGGGATACTACTTTTTTTTTTTTGGAAATAGGCTCATTTTACCACTCCCCAAGAGTTAAACAGTTGGGTTTTACTATTTTCAAATTTATTCAGACAATTTTTTTGATATTTAGAAGATTATCAGTAACCTTTGGAAGCTTGTTTCCACCACTGAATAAAAAAATAAAATAAATAATTCTGACTTTTTTCTCACAATTGCGAGTTTATATCTCGCAATTCTGACTTTATTTCTCAGAAATTGCGAGATATAAAGTCAGAATTGCATGATATGAAGTCACATTTGCGAGATATAGTCAGAATTGGGTGATATAAAGTCAGAACTGGGTGATATAAAGTTGCAATTGTGAGAAAAAAAGACAGAACTGCGACTTTTTATCTCACAATTCTGACTTATTTTTCTCACAATTGTGAGTTTACATCAATTCTGACTTTATAACACATAATTGCAAGTTTATATGTTGAAATTCTGACATCTTTTCTCAGAATTGTAAGATATAAACTCGCAATTGTGAGTTATCAGGCCAATTCTAAGGGGAAAAAAGTAACTTTTCACCCTCAGAATAGTTTAAATCTCACAATTCTGACTTTATTTCTCACAATTCTGACTTTATATCATACATTTCTGATTTTATAACTACGCAATTGCAACTTTATATCTAGCAATTCTGACTTTATATCATACATTTCTGACTTTATAACACGCAATTGCGACTTTATATCTAGCAATTCTGACTTTATATCTTGCAATTCTGACTTTATATCTCGCAATTCTGACTTTATATCTCGCAAATGCGACTTTATATCACGCAATTCTGACTTTATATCACGCAATTCTGACTTTCCATATCGCAATTCTGACATTATTTCTCAGAATTGCGATATGGAAAGTCAGAATTGCAATGCAAATTGAGATGTAAATTCGCAATTGTGAGAAAGAAAGTCAGAATTGTGAGATAAAAAGTCGCAATTACCTTTTATATTTTTCATTCGGCGGAAACAAGTTTCCATAGTAACCAGACAGTTTCTGGTCTCATTGACTTCCATAGTATATTTTTTTCCTACTATGGAAGTCAATGGGACCCAGAAACTGTCTGGTAAACTGATATTCTTCTAAATATCAGAAAATCATCTGAATGGATTTGAAAACGGTAAAACCCAACAGTTTAACTCTGGGGGAGTGGTAAAATGAGCCTATTTCAAAAAAGTGGAGTATCCCTTTAAGATGAGGTATAATGTGTCGTAGCGGGTGTGGGTCTAAAATTGGTTGGGGGGATATCTACCTGAAATAGTAGTCTCCTGTGAAAAAGTAGGTCTTTTCGCGTTCACTGACATGAACAGCAGCATCTATTTGTTTTACTGTTTTTGGAAATCCAAACTCATAGATGGAGCCATAATAGCTCTTCGACTCCAGTTTGTGAACCACAAAATATTTAGGACCTAATAAACAGAAGAATAAAGAAAAAACAGTCGGTAAGATTCTTTTTTAATGTTTTTGAAAGAAGTCTCTTAATAACTGTTTTCTATTTTAACATATTTTAAAATGTAATTTATTCCTGTGATGACATAATGCTGCATTATCAACATCATCACTTCAGTCTTCAGTGTCACATGATCCTTCAGAAATCATTAATATGTTGCTAATTTGGTGCTTAATATTTATTCTTTTTATTATTAAAATAGATGTGCTGCTTAATATTTTTGTAAAATAAAAGAGTTCAAAACTATTCTTTAAAGAAATCTTACTGAGCCTAAACTTTTGAACCGTGTAGTGTTAGTGTAGATGAAAAAGAACAATGACTCAATCGATCAAGAACACAACTATATTATAACAACACAGTGTTTGAATGAAAGTTTCAAAATAACATTCAATACATCAGAATTATCAAATCAATTTATGAAAATCCATTCTTTAATGATAATGTTCATTTGGCAGCATGCTATTATTTCTTTTTTACCTGTAAACACATATACCAGTCGTTTTGAAGGAATGTCATCAGGCTGCATCTACAGGCGAGGTGATGCTCGGTAGAAAAACACTCTGAGGACCTCCTCTTAGTCTGTTCCGGTATGTCTTCCAGTTTGTTCTCATCCACATGTAACTAGAGACATGTACAAGACTTTATACCTTGAACATTTATCATCTACATTTTTAATTTGTCAGTAGAGATGATTAAATGCTTCACCTGTTTTTAAAGAAAATGATTTCTTTTCCGAATATTGTCACTGCATCAACAGAAAAGTTGGGATCACACTTATTGGGGATCTCAGGTGTCTTCTGTTGTTTTGTTTTCTTTCCTTTCAAAAAAAGAGAAAAGGGGAAACAAATGACCATTTCATTCAGTTTAACAACAGAAATGTTTCTTTGGTGAAGACACTCACCATACAGAGCCTGAATCCTCAGTGTGTCGTCTCTTGGCAGTTTGTATGTTGCAGCGTTGATGAACTTGTACTTTGGATACATGAGAGCAGTGGGAATCCCTCGAGTGAGACAGACCCAAAGAGTGACCGACCTCGTGTGCTGCCACCATGAACAGACTGTATCCTGGAGGGCCATCCACATCAACACAATTAATGATTATTAAATATCATTTACATAAATGTATTACAAATACATTTATTTATTAAAAAAAATAATAGTTATAATAGGATATTTTTGATGAAATCTGAGAGCTGGATCACTCCTTCATACTAGTCCATAGGCTTCTTGAGGGATTGAAACTTGCCGGCCTCCAAAAGTTATTAAAGACATCGTTAAAATAGTCCAAGTGACTTCAGTGACTCAATCTTAAGTTTATCAAACGACGAGAACACTTTTGTGCACACTTTATTTCAACTATTCATAGGTCAGGTTACTAGTTTAACAGCATATGATCTGTTGTTGTACGCTCACACGTATCACACACATGACCAGCGTCAGGCCAATAGTGAGCCTACGTGTGACGTAGCTCTACGCAATTACACTAGTTTAACTGACTTGAGGCACAAAGAGAAGGAAGTGAATAGTTGAAATAAAGTTGTTATTTTTGTTTGTTTTTGCGCACAAAAGTATTCTTGTCATTTGATAAACTTAAGATTGTGTCACTGTAGTCACTTGGACTATTTTAACGATGTCTTTAATAACTTTTCGAGGACATCAAGTTTCAATTCCTCAAGAAGCCTATGGACTAGTTTGCAGGAGTGATCCAGCTCTCAGATTTTATCAAAAATATCTTAATTCATGTTCTGAAGATGAACGAAGGTCTTACGTGGTTGGAACAACATGAGGGTGAGTTACATAATTTTCATTTTTGGGTGAACTATCCCTTAAAATCACCCACCCATGGTGCTGCATTGCTATTGCAACTCTTTACAAATCCCATTAGCTAATTCAACAGTTGCATTATGTGAATGATTCAATGTTTACTGTGCTGTACCCTGTCTGCTGTGTCCCGCTGTCCATGTTTCATCCTCGTCAAAGTGAACATCTCCTCCAGTGCCCTCTCCAGGCTCAAAAGCGTGAGCTAGCACCCCTCCAGGCCCATCGAAAGGGAAAAGTCTCCATGTGCTATCGGTGAACAAATATTTCAGGTTTTTACATGTTTCCAAAGTATAAAAGTGAAGAAAATAAATTAGATTCATTTAAAATGTACCTTTGGTGAGAGAAGAGAAGGTAATGTCTGCCCTGCCATGGTTTACTTGGACAAACTTCAGAGGAGCAGCATCACTCCATATATTTAGAGCCAAACGCAAGGAGTTCTCCGCCTCTTCTCGACTGAGATCAGTGGTATATCTCGCAATCCTGAAGGATTCATATGAGCCACATTTTACAAAAGACATGCTGCAACCTGAGAGACTCCATGAGAGGAATAACAAACAAACAAAATCCTTAGGCTTTACTAGTCACTAGTTGACTATTCTCAGTCAATAACACTGGAACTTATTAAAAAACAAGACAACATTTTTGAAGGAACACTCATACAAATCATACCTGTCAAGTTTTGGATTTGAAAATAAGGGACATTTTCTGCGCCCACCACGAGCAGCCCTATACATATATATATATATATATATATATATATATATATATATATATATATATATATATATGTATATATAGGTATATATACATACATACATACACATGAGGGTAGCCTATGAAGAGCATTTAATTTTTATTTTCTTTACATTTTATTTTCATTCCACACATTCTTTTCATTTCATATTGCTTTTCTTTTACAGTTTTTCTTTTCATTTCACATAACTTTTCTTTACTCTTTTAGTGAGTTATTGTACAAATTTGTTGCAGACTTTGCATTCTTTTAAGACGCATTTTTTGGAAGGAGTGTATTTGTGGGCTGGGCCACAGTGGTTCATCATTTTACATGAGAGTAGAGCAAACAGTTCTGCTGTCTAGCGTCATCCTGTTCTCGGTAACAATCTTTCATACCATGCTAAACACCTTTTCTCGTGCTAACATACATAATTCCTTCCTTCCCCCGTGTGAGATGCAAAACTCGCAATTACAAAACGCGTGACTGTCCCCGACCCTGCTCCTTGTTTCCCCCGCGTTGTCACTCATCATCTGACCTCGCGACAACTGTCACCTACACTTACAGTACCTGTAGTTATCGCGAGGCTTGTGACAGAGCTCAGAATTTGGGAATATTTTTTATTTTGTTTTAAACTCTTATTATTATATTTTAATAACTCAGGTTAAAATGCGGGAGATTTACGGGAAAATACTAATACGGGAAGACGGCGGGAAAGAAGGGTAAAATACGGGACTTTTCCGACCAAAACGGGATACTTGACAGGTATGATACAAATATGGATGATAACACTCTACATGTAACGTTAGGCCTATAAAATAAGTAAGAGGTAACTATACTGGACCTGTAAGTGATGGTGTTGCTCTTCCATTTAGACCGTCCATGATAAACAACGAAGTTCTCCACATCGGGTACTCCACATCTGGCCTCTTTCATCACATGCACAGTTTTCTGATCCAGAAGACCACTTTCCTTCAGGTCAAAGAAATGCTGCATTAGTCTGATCTTCACCTTCATGAGCTCTGCATGCCTTTTACTGCGACTGCCTATCTTCAGGTGATGTTCCTGTGGGAGTTATTCCAGTCAGAAAATCAGCTTTAGTGTCTAGATTTTCAAAATTAGCATTTCAAATGAACATAGATAGGCTAATTATTATCAACAAATAAATATTTTAAATTAGACTTACAAATAATTGTTGTACTTTACTTTTACCGTCCAGTTAAAAACATGCTAATACTAATATAATAAGTATTACTAGCCTGGGTTTACATACTGTCTTTGCGATATCAATTAGCCAGGCTAAAGTATTACATGAATATGTTAAATTAATTAGAAATTATAATTAGTATGTATTTTTAATTAATAATATGAATAAATATATGATATATATGAAGAGTTCAGATGCAAAAGCCTCTAAATGCCATTTTCAATTTTCTTCTAAAATGACCATTTTTTATCAAGCTTGTATATTTAAGTTCAGTAATATCACTTAAATGACAATTAATAGGTAATCTTCATTGCCATTTAAGTGAATTTACTGAACTTAAATATACAAGCTTGATAAAAATGATCATTTTAGAAGAAAATTTCAAATGGCACTTAGAGGCTTTTGCATCTGAACTCTTCATATGTATAATAAATATATTAATATGATATATTAATATCACTGATATTATTATCAGTATTAAGTCTTATTCAATATTCATGTAAATGTATTTAAAGTACAACTTAAGACATGTATTTGCCATTCATCCTTTTGATGATCATTTTTATTCTATTGCTATCTTACTAAGATGATGTAAAGCACATTGGTCAACGCGTTTTAATAGTGCTATAGAAATAAAAGTGACATTGACATTCACTAAAGGATTTTTTTTACATGATGTTGCACCATCTACACCAAATGTATCTTTGAAACATTAGTTATATGACACTAATTCAATCTAATTCAAATCAAAGATGATCAGTTAAGTAAAAGATGTTAGATATGCAGTTTAGAGATATACATATTGCCAGACAAACCTCGGCATGTTGGATGTCCCGTGGGCTGGGGCTCTGAAGAGTCCTTACAATGTCTGTATTCAGCATCCAACACAGCAAGATCCAAGGCCACAACCAGCTCATTTTGAACTGGCAACACTCATGTTCTCGCTTTTATGTCTGTGTCTTATACAACTCAAGCACCTTAAGGTAGTAATCGATCATGTGGGACCCAGGCCTTCAAACAAGAATTTACTGTCAGGCATTTAGTGGCTTTTGTGGATGGCTTTTGTCATCCACAAAATGAGGTTACGTCTAGCTTTCATCAGAAGTCTTAGTGGGGTTTATGGAGGAGTGAAGAGGATTGTGTCATGATTTGTAGTAATGATTTTATAGAGTGTTCATCTTGGATATTCTTAAATGTTAATACTTTGGCTACAGGCTAAATACTTTGGTCAGGCATGCAAGTGCAGAACAAAATGCAAACAAGTTTTCTTTAGAAGTAATGATACAGTCATACATTTTTGATTATCATTTTGTCAGAAGAAAATTTTAATTTATACCACATTTTGATACATTTGCATATAAAAATATTCCAAAGACAAACAGTAGATGCATTTATCACGTGAAATTCAATGCAATTCAATACAACATAATTAATACCATCTTTACAGGTGAAGTGTGTCATTGCTAAACCCCTTCAGCGGCACTAAACACAGAATCGCAAAAATTTGATTTAGGAACTATAGGTCTATAATAAATATCCATTAACATCCAAGCCAGGAAGGTGTTTTATCTGCTCCAATAATTTCCTTATGTTTGATGTCATATTTATACACATCTGAGCCAACAAAGAAATGAAGAGAACCTGAAAAAAGTACAGTGATGGATAAAAGTTATATGACAGAAAATACAGACACATTATAGAAGTCAATGTAATACGCACCATCTTTATAAATGGCTGCACTTATGGGTCCATTTATTCCTGGAAAATCATGAGAAATGTTTTGCGGACTTGAGTCATCCATTGTCTTGTTGTGTTCATTATACCTGAGAAAAAAACATTTTCAATGTCATTCACGTTAAAGCTGATATTAGTGATACATTGCTGTGGTCTCTCTGGGTTCACCTCCAGTACTGATGTTGGGTGAAGAATAGGGTGTGTACAGTTTTGTGAATGTGGACGCAGCATCTATCTGTGCTCGACCCATGACGGGAACCCCAGACTGCTGATGTTTTTCGCTCTGCCTTTTACTTGGGATCCTTTCACTGTCCAGAAAATCGTACCTGTGTTGAAGCAGCACTGAGAATTGATATTGTTTTAAATCGTGAAGGCAATACAAAGATGCACACTGTAAAACCATGCCTGTACCGTTGAACAGATATGCTGTTGACCGCTGTGGGACCCAATAAGCAGCGTCAATCTGACAATCAATTTTTGGCATAAAATTGCTGATGGGGCCTTCCTTTATACCATTTTGATTGTTGTGCTTGATCCACAAGTACCTAAAATGATACAAAGAGTTATATGTTATGTAATAACCCTATTTAATAAAAACTGTACATGTGATAGCTTATAAGCAAGTAATTGTTCTAAAGAATTTATTCAAGAGCATAATAAGCCTTGAAATGAAATCCATGGGGAGAGAGTAGATTAGGAGTGAAATCCTCCCACCTTACATATACCTAAACCTACCCATCTCCACCCCCTGATCCCTAATCCCACCCCAAATCCTACCCAGCTCCACCCCTGATCCCTAACCCCACCCCTAATCCTACCCAGCTCCACCCCTGATCCCTAACCCCACCCCTAATCCTACCCAGCTCCACCCCCTGTTCCCTAACCCCACCCCTAATCCTACCCATCTCCACCCCCTGATCCCTAACCCCACCCCTAATCCTACCCATCTCCACCCCCTGATCCCTAATGCCACCTCTAATCCTACCCAGCTCCACCCCCTGATCCCTAACCCCACCCCCAAACACACCCAGCTCCACCCCTCAGATCTGGATCTGACTCCGCCCCCTGGATCTCATGTACTGCAATGAGGTGCTACTGAGAAGTTAGGTAGATATATTTGACACACTGTAAAATTATAGTTCCATAGATGCTTGTTTCTATTAAAATTTTTGTTAATAAAGTTGCAATTATAAAAAAAATGCAACTGTGAGAAAAAGAGTCATAATTGTGAGATATAGTCTGAATTGTAAAGAAGACTGATCTTCACAATCAGTCACAATTATGAGAAATATAGAAAAAAAATGATGAGATAAAGTTGTAATTGCGAAATATAAAGTCACAATTATAAGAAATAAAGTCCCCAAAACAAGAACAACTTTGAGATACAAACTATGAGATATAAAGTTGCTAATCTTAAAGATAAGACAAACAGAAGATTAATACTTCATAAGCTCATTTTCATTCTCTCTCTTTTTTAACAAATGGATTTTAAGTGGTAGCCAACACTATGTGATCAACATACTTGTCCCTGAAGAAGAAAATAGCCTCTCCTACAGTAGTCACAGCATCAAAAGTCAGATCGGGGTTACATTTGTCCTTGAATGACACAGGGAAATACGAACCGCTGAACCAAGGGTTGCTGGGATAGCCCCAGCTAAATCTTGAAGATGGAATAGGTCTTTTGTCCCTTGGCCCTGTTGGAGAAAAAAACAAAACAAAAACACAGACTTGTGATCTCTCGTATAAATGTAGAAACTGAACACTGCCTCTTCCTACAATATTACAATTTCAGTCATAGACTTTGAAACATGATTTATTTTACCATAGAGTGCGTTGATGTTTATGATATCTTCACTGGAGAGCAGATTTTGTGTTTTACTATGTTTATATGTTGGATACATCATCAATTCTGGGTTTTGCGAATGTTTCAAACCAAGTGCATGACCAAACTCGTGTGCAGCTACCACATACAGGTTAAATCCTGAATGAAAAGAGAGTGAACACAAGTTAACGGTTTTCTTTTAATACCAAGCCCTTTATTATTTAAATATGTCTATAAAAATAATAAAAATTAAAATAAAATAAAGTAAATACATTACTTTTGAAACCAGCTGTCCATGTTTCAGCTTCATCAAAATGAACGTCCCCACCGATTCCTTCCCCTGGGCCAAAAGCATGGGCCAGTGTGCCATACTGGACCATCAAATGGGAAGGAGTCGCCATGTTTAGATATTGATTGCAGAATAAATGACATGGCAGATGAAGAACGTTGTCTTCAAGAGATAAATGTGCATATATGCTAACTTACCAGTTTCCAACAAAATCCACCATGATGTCTGCCTGGTGAGAATATGACCGCAGGAAAGTGAGAGGGCTGGCCTTTGCCCATACATCCACAGCCGACGCGATCAGAGTGTCCACTGTATTCACTGGTAAGTCACTGGTGTACCTCCCAACACGTGTAAGATTGTGCCGCTTACATCACCAATAATCAAAATGAAGAGCATTTTATGTAACATATACAAGTTAAATATGGTATTTACCCATAAGTGATGATGTTTTTCTTCCACCTGTTTCCACGTCTGTGACTGTAATCCTCCACATCTGAGACACCACATCGAGGAGTCCTCATGACAGCGAGGGTTTCTGGGTTCAGGGTTCCTGTCCTATTCAGTTCAAAAAAGCTCTGCATATCCTTCAATTTGGACGAGAGAGAAGGGATCGACTCCTCCTCCTGCGGCCTGCCGGATCCGCTTGGAAACTGTAGAAGTGCTGCAGGTATTTCTGCAAGAAAACGGAGATGGTCCTCACTGCAGAACACTGAAATCCAGGGGAGGAAGTTCGGATCCAAGATCACAATTACCTCCTACCTTACATATACCTAAACCTACCCATCTCCGCCCCCTGATTCCTAACCCCACCCCATAATCCTACCCATCTCCGCACCCCTGATCCCCTGAACCCCACCCCTAATCCTACCCATCTCCGCTCCGATCCCTAACCCCACCCCTAATCCTACCCATCTCCACCCCCTGATCCCTAACCCCACCTACTCATAAACCTACTCATCTCCGTCCCCTGATCCCTAACCCCACCCCTAAACCTACCCATCTCCACCCCGATCCCCTAACCCCACCCCTAATCCTACTCATCTCCGTCCCCTGATTCCTAACCCCCACCCCTAAACCTACCCATCTCCACCCTCGATCCCTAACCCCACCCTAATCCCTACTCATCTTCCGTCCCCTGATCCCTAACCCCACCCCTAAACCTACCCATCTCCACCCCAATCCCTAACCCCACCCCTAAACCTACCCATCTCCACCCCCCTGATCCCTAACCCCACCCCTAAACCTACCCATCTCCACCCTCGATCCCTAACCCCACCCCTAATCCTACCCATCTCCGCCCCCTGATCCCTAACCCCACCCCTGACATCCTACCCACTCTCCGCCCCCAATCCCTGAACCCCACCTTTAATCCTCACCCAGCTCCCACCCCCTGATCCTGAACCCCACCCCTAATCCTACCCATCTCCGCCCCTTAGATCCTGGATCAACTCCGCCCCCCCTGGATCTCATGTACTGTAATGAGGTGCTACTGGGAAAACGTGCAGGAACCACCATAGGAAGTATCAACTATTGTCTTTTCCCTCCGTTATTGTGTTTAACCCACTTCATCGGCTTCGTTTTACACTTTGCATATGCTTTTAGGATTAGGGAAAAATCTGTTGCATTTGTATATTTTCATTGTTTTATAACAATGTGTTCCATGACATGTTCAATTGCAAACATTCACGTTAGACAAAAAATAAAAAATAAAATTGTATTTAGCTCATGTATGCATGAATAGAATGATTTGAATAAAACACACCAGTTACTAATGAAAATACTTGATATTGAGAATGAACGATGACACAAATCTCTTATAGAATTGTGGATTGTCCCTCCTGAGTTAATTGAGAACAAACAAATAAACATGGGTTACAGTAATAACCCAGTTGCATTAAAAAGGTACAAATGCAGGACTTACTGTTGCCAGAGACAGGTCATTCTGAGCAGGTACCGATCCATCATCTTCAAGTGGTAAAGGTGCTGGATGATACTGATCAAAACTGCCAAAGGCACAAACTAGACAGAGCAAAACATGCATCTCCCCTCTGCAGACCACAGAAGCTTCTGAATATGGCCAGTCCAAGGAGACATTGAAAGTCTTAGCTGATGTGAACCCTTTTTAACGTGACTAAAACAGTGCCAAAACCAGTAAAACCTCAAGCTTAGGGAGTGGTTTGCTCTGGTCAAGATAAGAGGGATCCTGTGTAAGAGGGATGTGTCAAATTATAGGCATCAAAGGAGGCATTTACCTAAAACAAAAAAACAATTCCTAGATTTCACATGGGACTGAGTGATATCTATTTTTCCTGCAGTATTTTATGGCCAATGAAATGTATCTTCATCATCTGCTGTTTGTTGGCGAGAATAGAATAAATAAATATAAAAAACATCTGGAAAATGTTTTTTCCTCCCCCATAAATAACCCTAATATCAACAATGGATACAGTGGAGTGTTACTTGTATATCTGGTGATCTGGACCATTTATACATGATGTGGAGTTATTTCCTTTCCTCTGAGAATCTGGCAGAAGTCTAATTGTGTAAATATTTTTATTTAAACAAACTTGTTTTCCTTTCTTTACTTGAATTTAAATGCTTTCATAGTTTTGAGACCAATCAGAGAGTTATAGTATTCAGTATTCAATTCATAGTAGCCATATCTTTGAAGGTTTAAGTTATAGTTAAAAAAATCTCAATATGTAGAAAATGAATGCGATCCTGACAATTGCACTCTATCAAACTGCTCATCCACAGGTGACACTACTTTGATTGTATTTCACCATGAATTCACTCACTCATTTCATAAATATCGCAACTATCACAAATTTTGGCATTCTATGTTATCAACTAGTGAAAATGCATTACCATACATTATTTCTTACACGTAATTAAGCAAGTATTAGTAATGCTTCCATAGTTTTGAGGTATTTATCATTCCATTTTCCGTTCAATTTCTATTTACTTTGTTTTAGGAGAATGAAGATGTCTGAAGACATTCTTCAGTGTTGAACTCCAGCAAAGCAGACATTGCATAAACCCTCTATAAATGCTTTTGTGCTAAAATGGGTAACCTGAATGAGTAGGAGGACAGTATTTAAAGAAGCATGTAATTTTAAGTTACAGTCCAAAAAATGTCAGCAAAAGAATTGTAATTGTGGGCTTACTGCCTTTCTGCCATAAAATGCTAAAGTGGCTAATTGTAAAATTGTTTGTGGTGAGAAGAATAAATAAAATAAAATTCCTTGAACAACTGGGCTCAATTTGTAGCATGTAGAGCACAATGTATGCAGACTCCAGACAATCCAGGGACTGTCTAAAAGGGTAGAAAACATTGTTCTTTCTCACGTTTATCAAAACATACAGCCAAAAAGGGACAAAGAAAATTACATCCCGAAACATGCAACGGCATTTCCCTTCTTAGACACACCGAGCCTCACATGCCTGCCAAGAGCCCTGCCAGGGTGCCAGCAAGAAAGAAATAGCCAAACATACAGTATATCCCATCTCATAGCTCATCTCATATGTCTCTGTGGCGTCTTGTTTTCTGCAATGGTTTCACAACACATAGCCGTGAGCCAGTAATTCCACATATAGCGTTGCATTCCTTATTTTGCTTTCAAAGGACTTCCATTGCACAATTCACAACCACTCAAACTTGCAAAAGACGATCTTGGTTATCACTGTAGGCAATCATTCGGTTAATTCTTTTGAACAGTCAGAAATTGCTTTAGGCCTCATAAGAACTGCTAGAAGATCCAACATACGAGGGGCAAGAAACATACGAATGAGTACATATGCTAAACATTATGATAATTTTCAAATGAATGTGATGAATATCACTCAGGATATCTCTTTCACATACAGACCAATATAAGGCAACAACATTTTGTCATCATAGGATTATGTATTGGCAATGTTATTTTGGAGTTTGTTTTGCTGTTTTTAATAGATCGGTCTTTTCCTCATGGCTAGATGAGCATGTCATGATACGCACACACACAAACAGGTAAGTTCCAATAGCAGTATTATTCATTAGGAAATCTCGTACTCACAACAGTTCAGGCAAGGGTCAAAATTCATATAAGCAATCCACGATAGCACAAACCAACAACAAGCAAGACTTCAATGAGGTGTGACGAACAACAAGGACTCTGTAACAAACACTAAACAGGCAGGGTATTCTTACACACACAAAACATGACAATCACTGAAAAGTGAATGACACTGTGGGGAAGACGACCTCTAGTGGACACCAGAGAACATAAACCAGACACTGACATACGCTCCAAGACATACTAAAACACAACACGAGTTTAGGAGGAGGTGGAATTGAGTGGAGAACCAGGGATGGGGGCCAGGTGCATGAAGGGGAACAGGAACGGGGTGACGGTTTACGCTGGCGACCAGGGGTGAAGCAGACCACCATCGGGTGGCCAGGGCAAGACTTCAACCCCTCTGGGCGGCCCAGGGCGGTGAAGACCCAGCGGTGCGGCAGGGGGGAGGCCGTGCAGGGACCAAGGTGGAGACAGTCACCTCGGGTGGCCATGGCAAAAGCCCCGAAACAGACACTGGCTCAGGAACAGCAACAGGAACAGACACTGGCTCCGGCAAAGAACAAACAACACTGGCTCAGGAACAGCAGACACTAGCTCCGGGCTCTGGGAACCCGCGACACGAAAGGTCTGAAGGGCCTCTCCAGGATCCGAGCCAGACACTCCAAATAGTCGGTCAGTGCCCCAGAGAATAAAGCATCTCCTGATCCGTCTCTCTGGCCTGGGCAGATGTGACGTGAACAGTCCCTGGCTGGGCAGACGTGACATGAACTGTCTCTGGCTGGGCAGACGTGACATGAACTGTCTCTGGCTGGGCAGACGTGACATGAACTGTCTCTGGCTGGGCAGACGTGACATGAACTGTCTCTGGCTGGGACGAGCATACATGGAACTGCCCGTGGGCTGGGAGAGACGGCGAGCATGAACTGTCTCTGGCTGGGCAAGACGGTGACGATGAACTGTCTCTGGCTGGGCAAGCGTGACATGAACTGTCTCTGGCTGGGCAGCAGCGGGACATAAGCAGTCTCTGGCTGGGCAGACGTGACATGAACTGTCTCTGGCGACCACCACGGGTCCCTGAAAGAGGTCTCGGGGTACTTCCTGGCACGCTCTCTGCCGATGATGCAAACCCACAGTGCAAAACATTTGAAAATATTCATTCGAAGGCAGCACTTCTCCAGATTGTGACCTCCTCCCCTTGGTGGCTGGGGAAGAGGCCCCGAAACCCCTACTGCTGGAAATCATTCCTTCAGTCACAATATGCACACACACAAACAGGTAAGTTACATTAGCAGTAATATTTATTTGGGAAATCCAACTCACAACAGTTCAGACAAGGGTCTAAAAATCATATAAGCAATCCACAATAGCACAAACCAACAACAAGCAAGACTTCAATGAGGTGTGACGAACAACAAGGCCTGTTTAAGTGTAACAAACATTAAACAGGCAGGGTATTTATACACACAGAACATGACAATCATGATGGGGAACAGCTGAGTGCAATGAACAGTGATGAACGCAGACAAGGATTGTGGGGAATGCAGTTCCAAAGTGAATGACACCGTGGGGAAAGAGGACCTCTAGTGGACACCAGGGAGCATAAACCAGACAAGGTTTTGCAAGACTATATCCACATGATGGCCTGGACAATGCCTTTATCCTTCAGTGAGAAATCATTGGAATATGGAATAATGTGATTCATTATGAAAAAATAATAAATACCTGCTGACCAATCATTGTACTTCCTGCAGAACTTCAGTCTGTCCTTGATGCTTTCTTAGACAGCAGTGACTTCATTCCTGACCTAATGGCAATGGTCCTGCTAATGGTTATTTCATGTGCAATATTCTTTTCAGCAATTTCCCTGCTCGCTGAGGCCATTTGTTTCTGGTTCTTAGCAATTAGCGATGTTGGCTGGTCATTTTGTGCCAGGGCCAAAATACTGCGAAATTTGTCTGTTTTTGTATTGGCCAGTGAGGCTTTTTGCAATTATTCACAATGCATCTGATTACTCTACACAGTAATCCAGAAACAATGTTAATAAACACCACAACAAATGAAGCAGCAAACTTGGCAAAACACAAAATTAGGTCACTGCCAAAATTGCTATGACTGGTACTCCTTCACAATTTTGCTTTCTGACCAATACAATTACTATGCTAAACACTCCTGGATGAAAAAGCATCTGCTCAACTTTAGTGCAGCGCAGTGTTCACTGAGTGCCAAAGGTACCAGAGAGGTCTCTACTCAATGTTCTTTAAAATGTTTTCTTTGTATTCCACAGAAAAAAGAAAGTCTTACAGTTTTGGAACAACATGAGTGTGAGTAAACGATGACAACATTTCAGAAACCTCCCATTAGGAAAAAGGTTAAAAGTGCAATATTCAAGCAGGAATAATACGCTTTAATGTAACAAAAACATTCCATATTATTTTAAAGTTGGCATGAAATGAAACATTTCTGAATGCATGTTAAAGATTGCATTGTGAACAGTTTATCCCTGCATGCGTTTCCAATTTTTTCTTTTTAGACCTCATAATATATAATCAGAATGTCATAACTAGACCTTCAGTGGCAAAATGTCATACACTTCTTTCTGGAGACATATGCAAGTCTGCTTGAACCTAGTCTTGCGTGGCCAGATCATCAGACTGATGGCAGAAAGTCTAGACTCTATTGCAGCTTTCATTGGCCAAAGACCGCCCAGAGGCCGTCTGACTGACATGTAAAGCAACTAATCACGGTTTGTTTTATTCGTGTCATATTTTTCCAAGCGGACTGTTAAAGAACTCGAGATGCGTCTAACGGACATCCTGTAGAATTCAACCAATCAGATGACGACTCTGAAAATAGTGTTCCAGTTGTGGGCCAAATGCATCAGACGTTCAGCTAGCATAAAAGATATTTCTATATCGAATGGTAATAAAATTACTGTTTACTGTTTGGTAATAAAATACACTTTTTATTACTTAATTGTGTCACTATATGAAATACCATAGAGAAATTGTCATGTGTAATTTTGAATGTGTAAACAGGCAAGTTCTCTTCAGCTTCGAAATTTAGTTATGAACAGAAAAAAATGTATATTTACTCAATGAGTGCCACATTATTGGTCAGATATTCCAGATATGACAAGTCCAGGATCTGAGAGTGAGTCATAGCTTACTGGGTGGGAATACAGTCATTGTAATTAATGGGTGTGTCCATACAGATGGAATCAGCAGCCTGCACGGGACAAAAGTCAAATGGCGTGTGAGAGATTACAAGTGTTCACCAATCATCTAAGCTAGTCAGAGTTCTCCTCATTGCTGGAGTGCAACAGTGCAGATTCCTGTCTTCTGCTCTGGCTGCTTCTCCTCTTCCTCCGGCCAACCATCCTGAGCCTTCGGCCGATGATGTCTGGAACACAAACAACACCTCTGTTGAGCCAACATCCATGGGAAAGGGACAGAGATAAATGGTTTACGCAACATGAAGAACTTGAGAGAGTGTACTCACCACCCACGTTCTCATAGTCTTGCTGGTTGTCGTGCCCAGTAGAGACTGGTGGAAGATCGGCAGTGGCGATAGAGACGTGTATGGAGCACAGACAGGGTGAGAAGCACTAAGAGGAAGCCCAGAGCGCCTGCTGCCCACAAGGCCTCATCAGTTCGTGGGATGGGTATCTTCTCCCTCCTCAGCGGCCCTTCTAAATGAGGAGACACTAAGTCTGGGACTCCACACTGTCCAAGCTCGCCGCACTCAGATCCAGATCTCTGCGCCTTTGTGTCCGTCTTGATGCGATGCCTCTTACCTTCCATTATAGTTTTCTTGTGCGTTTTTCTATCTATTTGATATTTGTGTCTTTCAGTCACTTTATTCTGTAAAATTAGCTTCTCTGCATCAATTGTCTTTGTCTGCTCAGAGTCCTTTGCTGAACCGAGAGATTGTGTAACAGTTAGCATTGAGAAGGAAGCCATTTCCTTTGTGATGTTTTGTGGCAGTGTGGCTGCTTTGAACGTCATATTTCAGTTCCACATTCTCTGGTGATTGTTTGAGGACATTTCTGATTCTTCTGGTTTTCCTTCTAGTCCTCTGTACCTCAGTGAGACTGAGAGCCTCCATGCAGCAGTGTTGAAGAGACTAGCAATTAAAGGAGAAGACGAGCATAGAATGTTAACATTAGCATTTCTATTTACATAAAACGGCTGCATCATCATACAAATCTTTGACCGATATATTGGTCAATGTAAGGCAATTTCTTCACCTTTAATCTCTCCACTTTGGACATCTCTTGACTGGTGTTCCCTGGTTTGTGCACAGGTGCTGGTTTAGTCAAATACAGATTGTACTTTGCTCTTTGGCTTGTACTAGCTTGACTTATATTGGCGGAAATGGAAAGCAGCCAATCACAAACCCCAATTGTGATGCGGGACATCTCTAGTGAACGACCCTATGAGACCATGGCTAAAGGCTTAGAGAGAGATAACAGACGTGAGATATTTGTCAGAAATGGTGCTTTTTAAATGCATAAAATAACTGGTAACAATTTTATAGTAAGGTTCAATTTGTTACCACCAGTTAATGCATTAGCTATTGTAAACTAATGGATCTTGACAAAAAAGTTTAAGGTCCGTAAGATTTTTTAAAAAAGAAATAAATATTTATTTGTAAAATTCTATTTAAAATAATCAGTTATTTTGAACTTTCTATTCATCAAAGAACAAAGATCAAAGATGTTTCCACAAAAATATTGGTAGCTACCAAAATATTAAGCAGCAAATATTAAGCAGAACTTATGTTTCTTAAGCACCAAATTAGCATATTAAAATGATTTCTAAAGGATCATATGACACTGAAGACAGGAGTACCGTAATGATGCTGAAAATTCAGCGTGGCCACCACATTACTAAGTTACATTTTAAAATAGAAAATAGTTATTTTAAATTGGAATAATATTTCATTTAATAATTTATAATAAAAAATATTTTATTTTTACTGTAGTTTTGATTTAATAAATGCAGCCTTGGTGAGCATAAGTGACTTCTTTCATAAACATTTAAAAAATCTTACTGTCCCCAAACTTTTGAACAGTAGTGAACCAAGTTGTTAACAGCCGTCGAACTGATCTGAATCAGATGTTCGACTGAACTGAACTTGACTCAACTGAACCGTCTTCCAAAGTTACGCCGGAAGTGATCTCTCGCGCGTCTACTTCATGCATTGTTTACACGGAGATTTCGGAAGTTTTACCTTTTTCACTAATAAACATATTTAGATATACGGGAAATTGCAATACGATTTCGATATATCTAAATATGTTTAGTGAAAGATAAAACGTTCGAAATCTCCGTGTAAACAATGCGTGAAGTAGACGTGCAGAGATTCCAGGCTAACTTTGGTTCAGTTGAACATATTCGACGGCTGTTAACAAGAGGTAAAAAAAAACTACATAAATTCTGTTTATTTTCTCACACAAACCGCTAGTTTCGTGTCTTAAGCCATCAGTAAGTGTGTACTTACATTCACGAGTCATTAAATCATGTTAAATTTTGACTTCTCTGTGCATGCTGCTCTTTGAGGTGGACCCCCTTACCTGCATTATATGACTGACAGACAACAACGGTTTCAGCCAAAAAATGTCAAAATTGAAAATGCAGTGGAAACAAAGACACCTACATCTTGGATGCCCTTGAGGTAAGCTAGCTAACACATATCAAAACTTAATTTTAAAGTGAACTATCCCTTCTACCTAAAATATCCAACTACCTAAAATGCACATTTGAGCTGTTTTAACTGAAAGCAACTTATTTCTTATTTTAAGATAGTCAGTGCCATTGTTTTGTCTCAAGATGCACACAAATAATGTTTTTTCCCACTATGGCACATTTATAAAAGCTCCTTAAATGTCCTACTTAAACTAAGGCTTAATCCTGGCTTAATTTAAGCCCTGTCTGTAAAACCAGCCATCAAGTTTTATAAATGAACATTATTTAAAATATTGTGAATTATAATGTATTTACAATGATACAATAATATATTTATAAATTAGCCTAGATTAATGAAAGCTACATTTGTTTGACGTCAGTCACAGACAACCATCCAGTGCACACCTGTGAGCCACTGTTGTGAATGTTGACTCACTCTGTGTTGGCTGAGCCACGGGTGAGGTGTGAGGATGTAATGAGGCAGACACGAATGAGCCAACACCCCCAGACTCCTGTGAGCTTCCGCTGACACACACGGGTGATACAGAAACACCAGCGCTCCATTCTGTCAGAAACAACACGTTCAGAGCTCATTTATAAAAATAGCTTTAGGTTTAGATTTACAGTATGAATAGTGGGATTGTTTAGCAATAGTATGAATACTGTGATTACTTTGAGGTTGTTTAGCCAGCGCTGAGGGGGGCAGTAGAGAATACTCTCCACTCCCGGCCTCAACAGGCCGGTAAGGACCACTGAAAAAACAAAACAACTTATTTAAAAACACAACAGTAGCACTTTACTTTACAGTGTCCTTGTTAAACATGTAGTAATAACTATAAATTACAATTAATAATTCATTACATTTATACAGCGCTTTTCTGGGTACTCAAAGCGCTTCCCATAGAAGAGGGATTCCTCAACCACCACTAATGTGCAGCATCCATCTGGATGATGTAACGGTAGCCATATTGTGCCAGAACGCCCACCACACACTAGCTTACTGGTGGAGAGGAGACAGAATGATGAAGCCAATGAGTATATGGATGATTATATGATAGAGTATATGAACTCTTTTTCGAAGGATGTAACGCAAAGTTGATGTTGCCCAGATAAAAACAATAACTGTTATGTCAAGGCGTTGGAGGAAATCAGGCACTGAGACTATAGCGCACTTTCCCGTGTTTAATAAAGCAACAGTTACTCAAACGCCACACTCGTCCGCATACATGTAGATTCGAGTGAGGAAAAAGTATACAAAATAAAACATCCAACTTTGGTCACACTTACAAGAAGGAAAATAAAAGAAAGAATTCAAAAGTCAGTAGAGTGGTTATCCTCACCCGTCAAATCTAACTGACAAACACGCACATGCGCAGTTCTCATATTACATGATCATTAACATAAAATCACAAAGTGACCGTTATAAGACATACTGGGATTTTTTATATATATTTTTTAATAATTGCATAATGCAACCAATACTATAATTACACGGTTACATTTTATTTTAAGGTGTCAGTATTACAAACACAACAATTTAAACTGATATCGCACAACTACACATTTGAATAAGGTTGGAAAATCTTTACACATCCGAATAGGGTTGGGAATTCTAATTGGGAATTCTAATTCTTAAACGGCTTACCATAGTGAATCAGGGTATGAGACAAAAACACGTTTTAAAAGAGCGATTTATGATGTAAAGACTCGTTATTTAAATGTACTTTTTTTTTGCTAAAAATTTAGCAAAAAAGTTGATGGGCCCCATTGACTTCCATAGTATGGGGAAAAATATTATAGAAGTCAATGGGGCCTAACAACTGTTTGGTTACTCATATTCTTCAAAATATGTTCTTTTGTGTTCAGCAAAAAAAGAAATTCATACAGATTTAGAGCAAATTGAGGGTAAGTAAATGAAAGATTTACATTTTTTGGGTGAACTACCCCTTTAAAAAATAATCTGAACTAAAACTGGATTCAATTATTTACAACCCTTATATTCAAAGTAAAAACAGATAAGAAAAGACAGGTACAGGATCTGAGAGTGTGTCATAGCTTACTGGGTGGGAATGCGGTCATTGTATGTAATGGGTGTGTCCATACAGATGGAATCTGCAGCCTGCACGGGACAAAAGGCAAATTTACAACATACTTTTATTAAAAGGCCTACTTTATTAGATACAATAAACAAATATAGCATTCTGCTATTTTAAATGCATAATACAGAGTTGAATTGCCATGCTTCAGAGTGAACAATGCTGTCAACATGTCCCATTTGAGATTCATTTACCTTTATAATATGTGTTGTGTCAATATCAGGGATAATCTGAAATACCAAAAAGGAACATACATCAGTCATGTTTTTATTAGGGCAGCACGATAAATAGGCCACCATGTGGGATAACAATAGGCCAATATGTTCATTTTTTAACGTTGTTGTTATTAGCTTGATGAGACAATTTGGCCGATATATTAAAGTCGATAAATATTGAGTTATTTCCTTCAGTTGAGACACTTCAGATGCACACTGTTCACACATGATGGTTTTGAATTGCTTGAAATATGATATATACAGTAAAGTGCAATATGCAGCACAAGTCTGTCATTTAGGCTACATAAAATTATAATAAGAAAATTATAATTGTGTGCTTTTAATAGCGAGACTTTTGTTTTTGTAATTAATCATGCCATCAAAAAGTATATAAAACATTTGGATTTGGATTTATCGGCCAATATATCGGTTACTGGATTTCAAATATAAAGAATGAACGATATCGGCCAAAATGTTCATATCTGTGAATCACTAGTTTTGATCAACACTGTGCATTTGGTACTCAGTAGTTTAGTTTTGCGCTGTATAATAAATACATATTTTACCGTCTGTGACTGTGGCCAGAGCTCTCGACACACAAGCTCTTCAGGTCCTGGTAGGTCTGTGACTAGATTTGTCTGAAATAATTGTAATAAGAGAATGAGATCTACTACAGATCGTGCCAAGTTTTAGAAGTCATCTAGCAGGAATGCGGCTGTCACTGCTCTTGACATGTCAATTGATTACTATGGTTGGTTAACATTTAATAATTTATAACGTGGTGTAAGTTAGAGTGAATATAGCAAATACCTTGCCATTGTCGCAGTGTGTCAGTCTTGAGGGGCAACACTGTGTCACACAGAGACAAATTAATCCAGACAGGAGAATCACTCGACGGCTCATGACTTCATCTGAGTCAGTTAAATACATTCAATACGGTAAGGTTTACGGTATCTCTGCCACATAACTACAACACACTGTAGGACTTTGTTAAATGCGATGACTGCGTTTAAAAGCGCCTGATGATCCATGCTGAGCTCGAGGATAAAACACAAGTTCTCTGTTGGAAAGTTATTACTTAAAGAAACACGAAACCAATCGTGAAAGCCATCGTGATTCGTAATAAAGCAGACCAGAACAGTCAGAGATGTTTTGAAGTGTTTAGTCTAAAGTTTCTCTTTTGAAAAGTTAAAAGTTGACGGATCGGATTATCGCGAGCTGTAACATCTGCACGTACATGTCTTCTGTTTATAATTGTTTGTCAGTACACCCTAAGATCACGCAACATTTATACACATAACAACAGGAGAAGTGATCATGAGTCTTCAGGGATACACACACATATTTTGACTACGGTGGCTCACATGGTTCAAAATTCGTGTCCGTCCACTCGGACTCCTGGGCGTCATATCAACTAGGAAGTCTATTATCACCAGTAAATAATGTTGCAACTTGGAAGATATTTTGTTTATCAATAATAATTTTAAATTAAAAAAGAGAAAACGGAATACTAAATTTCACGCAAAGCGAGCACATGTTATTCGAGTGAAAGTATGTGAAACTAAATTGCCAAATTTTAGTTTCATATAAAAAAAAATAAAAACATAAAAATAAATAAAAACAAAACAAAAAAACACTGATCTTTGACTTTATTATGTCATTATGTAGGCCTAGATCAGTGGGTAAAACCCAATGGAAAGTTGCAAAGAGTAAAGTTACATTTTGATTTATGTATTCATTAATTTACATTTACACACAATTTACATAATTTCATTTACACATAATGAATATAATGACTAAATAAGCTTTAAAATAATTCAAAATAGGCCTCTGCATTTCCCTCTGGACACAATCTGTTTCTGACATGTCTAATACATGAATAATTGAATGTTTAAATATTATAAGTTCCAAAATGGTACTAAATCCACTGAGTTGTTCTGCATGCTAAGCTGCATCTAAAATGGCATTACACAGCCATATACACATCCATGTAAACTTTTCCTACGAATTTAAGTATTTTCATTTAAACAATGTTTCAAGTTTTTTTTTTTTTTAGACTTAAACTCAATTAGTAAATTGTGTCCGTTTTACTGGTTGGATTAAACTGTCTTTAGCTTGAAACAAAAGTGAAAAGCAAGCATAATATTTTTGAGAACAACATTATACCTAAATAAAGGAGACTGGGAAAATGATTAGACTGAAAAAGATTTTGAAAAAGATATTTAGGTTTGAGGAAAAAAAGTTATCACATTATATCAAATGTTCTGGTGGTCAAGAATAAATTATTGTTGCCATTTCATCTAACAAAAAGTCAAAAGAAATGTAGTGTGCAACTTGAGGAAAACATCAAGCTGTCAATATAATAATCAATATTGCAAAGAAAATCTCCATTAGAAATGAGATCTAGACACATAAAAAGCTTCAATGCAACCATCAAACCGCTAGTAATCATAATTCAATGAATAAAAAGTCAGACATAATGTACTAAATTTATATTTATTACACTGACCAGTGTTCCTCCATCAACACAACAGTAATTACAGAACAGAAAAAATAGTTCATTTATCCCTAGACTTTTGTCTTCTCTGATTCATGAATACTTTAATACAATTTCAAGCCATTTATTCTGTGTTTTTAAACTTTTGTATACTCTTTTTAGACATTCAATAACATGATACACGATCTATACATTTTGATACAGGTTACATATGAGTTATAGTGGTGATGCTGAGTCAGAGGACAATGGGTGCAATGCTGAAAACGGCATACTAACATACTACTTTTAAAAATTATTTCAGTACGGAGTATCGTTCAGTATGCCATTTCGACCACAGCAATCGAATACTGATGTTCTTTACAAGAAATGTAGCCCTTCCCCGTAGACCAGCCCTCTCTATCGCTCCCCGTTTCATTTCTTTGTAGTGTTGGCGATAGGAGTGTTCAGGTCCATCAGAACTGAAATAACCATCACTCTTTCATAGCCTGTCAACAGGAGAATGCAGTAGTGACCGGGCTTGGCAGCTGTGGGATGGCACAGTGTTTGACCAGAGGTTTGAACCTCCATTATTTAGAAAATAAGTTTGCATTCCATTCTAGTATTTCTCATATATCAGTATTACTTACATATCCCCTAAATTCAGTCAGTAGGACAAGTTTAAAACTAGGATAGAATAAAAAATAAAATGTGTAATCTATATCGGTGGCAGGTATGATATTAACACCACAATTATAAGTAATGGCAACCAAATTCAAACAGCCCTCAGCCAAAAGGTACTAAAAAAACGAAACAAAACTAATCCTTTGTTGGGAAGAATAAAACTGTATCCATTTAGAACTCTTTTCTGTGCCTTTCATAGATGCTGAACCTTCTGACATTCACATAAATGGAGGGTTCAGAATAAAGGTGGCGAGAATACAGAGGACCCGAAACGTTCCTGTGAATTTAAAATACTAATGGAAACACAAAGTGTGCAGAGGTGACATGTAAACACACACTACTCCCTGAAGTTCAACTCTGAGGCTCCTAGTACACGGGCCAATAACCCCTTTAAAAGCGCAAGGTACATACTTTACAATTCTCATCATTTCTCTTTTAAAACCTTTTGTCTATACGTAAAGAACCTTAACGGGGGATTAATAGAATTAATTTCTATTTTAAATCTTTATTTTAAATCAAATATACAATATGAACACTCTCCCCAGACAAACGACTCTGGAGTTTGTTAGGTACACTTACTTGCTCTTTCACATTAGAGCCGGATCCATTTGGTAATAAGTGGATTTGGACAGAGGGATATTAAGGAAAGGAGTTTTGTCTTCACCAATGATTGCACAATGGATTTAGAAGGGTGGGGAGGTAACAATGTACTCCATCAGAAGTGTTAAAATGTGAGTAAAAAAATTCACAAGGATGAGTCAGTCAACGTAATTCCTGCAGTCAAAGTGATGTAACGCAAACCAACTAGACAAACTCGCTTGAAACTCGGTTAGCTTGAAAAATTCCCCGAAAAAGTGCATTCAGGCATCCGTGCGTTCAAACACGGGATCCAGGCGGAGCTTGGCGTGGGGTGATGGCATGTAAAGCAGAGGGGGAGAGCGAGGGCAGGCAGGGGCATCGGAAGCACAGCTCAAATCCTCACAATATTAGGCACTGACACCTGTGGTACGGGCGGCACAGAGGACAGAAAGAGAGCAGGGGAAAGGGTTAAAAGATCCCTGCCTATATGGGATTCAATTCTACTTACCGACTTGGTCATCTCAGTCACTTATAACAGCCAATAAATGAGGGAGGGCTGGGAAATCTTTGGGGCAGCTAATGATTTAATAAAATACAAGTAATTACTGGTACCGACACTACCAGTCAAACGTTTGTTTGGACACATCTGACTGAATGCAAGTGTTAACTTTTTAAAACTATTTAAAAAGAATCTCAGGATGCACCTCATGAAGTTGGCTGAGAAAACCTGGCCATTAACTTTCCTAAAGACCACATAAATCAAAAAGATATGATTTATTCTACCAAAAATGGAAGAGTGTGCAAGTTTGATTCATTTTCAGAGAATTGATTATAAATTCAAAATCGGTCGAGTCATCACAAAGAAATCTTCATGAAAGTCTCTGCATGGCATTTCTCCTATGCCTTTGTAAACATAAATGTAGGTAAAGGATAAAACATAGGGAAAAAAAAAGATTTTGTGTGAGTATTTTACTTTACAACATAAAACATTCTGAATCTACTTGGCAACAGCTGTATGGATGAAATAATGCAACTCTCCTCTGATGTACACTACCATTCAATAGTTTGAGGTCAGTGAATTTTCCCCTCAAAGAAATAGAGTCAGAGGACACATTTAATTGATAAAAAGTGGCAGTAAATACATTTGTAATGTTAAATATTTCAAATAAATGCTGTTACTTTTAATAAAGAATCCTGAAAAAACAAAAAGCATCATAACTGTGTTCAACAAAATAATAAATGTTCTTAAGCACCAAATCAGCATATTAAAATGATTTCTGAAGGATCATGTTGACACTGAGGATGATTCTGAAAATTCAGCTTGCCATCACAGAAATAAATAACTTTTTAAAATACATAAAAATAGAAAACAGTTGTTTTTAATTGAATAACATTTCACAACATTACTGCTTTCACTGCAAATGCAGCTTTGATGAGACTTTCAATAACATCTTACTGACCCCAAAATTTTGAACGGTCAGTGTATACTCAATATACTATTATTTAAAATATGGAAAATAATAGTAATAATAAATAAACAGTAGATGTGTCCAAATGTATGAGTGGTAGTGAATGAGTGTGAAATAGTGCTATTTAGTGTGGAGGTCATGAGACCATCAAGAGTGTTTGCCTGCTCCTATTAAGTGTCACAAACCTAAGCCTGCTGTCACGACCTTGCAAGAAAAGTCATTCATACTCATTACATTCCTAGAGTGCCAAAAAACACAACATAAACCTGTCGAAGGTCAAGGATACATTCAAACAGGTTCTACATTGTTTTCCTTATGCATTGACAAATCATGTCAACACTAGTAAAACTGCCAAATAATTCAAATCTACCACTTTCTTAAAATGACCACATAGATCTTTTAAAAAGAGTAACAGTGAACATACTGGACATCCGCCATCACACACTACAGTTTACGCCTGCATTAATCATTGCCATAACTGAGAACGCTTGTAAAAAATATTCCTCGAAACATGATACTCTACATAAAGTGCTTCTGCATGGCAGCTATTAAAAGGCACCTCAAAAGTTTTTAGCGTTACATTAAGCTCATTTTTCATAACAAAACACTCATAATCCAGACCTTAAATGGACCTTCATTACATTGGAATATGTTTAGACTCTAAATTTGGGAGTGTTTTTTTCAGCTACATGAGAACATTCAGTCTCTACTTAAAATTTAAATTATTAATGCATTAAAGGCACTGAACATGTATCTGATATCTTAAAGCTGGGATTGTACGCATAAAACATCACATATAATGAATAATCAAGAAAGCACATCTTAATGTGTCTGGACACCTGATCCAGATGAAAGCTGGCTGACCTAATAAAATGTAGGGTGTATTGAAGACTATGAAGCCATGACTAAGTTTCTTAATGCAAGTACATCCAAACAAATATGCTGGAGATATGAAAAGATTTGTGCTTGCTTGCACGATTTAAAATCCTAAACTCGGCAAAAACACACTGCTTGGGCAACACGGCCCCATTGACCTTCACCTGCCGACTACACATGACAAAAAGGTCTGTAAGGTATAATGTCAAAATAAAACTAACGAAATGTGTATTTTAATTCACATTATTCTCCGCAAAAATACAGTACTTTGATGTAGGCAAACTCTGCAAATGAACCGTCAAACTTTAAAAATCTAAAAATGAAAACGCTTTCCTCTCTCTTCCTAACACAGACATTACGTATACTGCGCAAACTCAATCCATCTTGATTTCATAATTTTTTTAAAACCCAAATTGTTTTTCCTAAGAGCATGACAGCAGGCTGACAGCTTAGATTCTATTCTTACATAATCGTTTACGGATTTATATGCAAATGTTCAGAATTATGGCCAACATCCTTTTGGTTTATGAATCCACACATTAAGTGGAGTAAAGCTAAACCAATAAAAATATTTATCTTATATATTTATATTTCTTTATAATATAAGCATGAAATGAATCTCATCAAGTGAGCTTTAAATTAGACTAGTGTTTTTGACTCAAGCTCTGCATGGCTGTCAAAACAATTCATGCTAAGTCAGAATAGCTATTGACCTGAGTGATATTTACTAGAGCCAAGTCCGATATATCGGCCAGCCGATATTATTCGGCTCGATATTAGGCATTTTTCAAAATATCGGTATTGGCAGTTATAATGGCCGATAAATGAATATTTCAAAAATAAAATTAAAATGGATGAAATACGCTTCAATCATCTCTCCTTGGCCTGTTATATTGAAAATGTATATTTTACAATTTGCAGTATGACGTAATCTATTGCTAAATTATGGCTCATCATAGACTAGCTAACCACAAAGCTAGCTAATGCCACTATCATCAGTGGAAGACCACTAACGTTAACATTAATGAGCTTGGAAACTCCATTGAAGTTTTTCTGCCTAAATAAATAATCTCTTTTCAAAATGCTTTATCATATTATTTTAGTTAAAACTCATAAATGGCTACAAATAACTATGTTAGGGAAATCTGTTAATGTTTTGTTGCACGTTTCTGAAAAAAAAAACATATATTCGGCCGATATATCGGCATATTGAATTTTAAAACCCCAAAATATTTGTATCGGTATTAGCCTTCAAAATCCTTTATCGGTCAGGCTCTAATATTTACTATAGTTTACCTGCACATCTGCATGTAGGAAAGTGAAATGAGCGAGAAAGAGAAGGAGAAAGAGGGAGGTGGGTAGACGGGTGCAGTTAGCTCTGCTCTCTGTGCCAGTCTTTAGTGTGGGCCAGTGCGTCTCCCCTACCCTGTGTGTGTTTGTGTGTGCAGGGTTGGCACAAACGCACTGGTGTCTATGTAAAGGACAGGTGTGAACCGTTCGGATATCTGAGATGTGATGCTGGTGCTCCTACTCATGCCCGGCTCAGTGCGCCCCGCTGAGGTGGTCCTCCTGAGCGCCTGGGGGCTGTTACGCATCCCCACACTGCTTTTTGGCATGGCCCCTGGAGGGCCCGAGGAAGAGTGGCCCCATGGAGGAAGCCCACCTCCTGGGATGGCTTGGCCCCAGCCCTGCTGGGCCTGTGGTGCCTCCCTGACTGGAGTGGTAGTGGTGGCTGGGCCCTGAACCAGTGCTGCTGCCCCACTGTGTCCCCTGAGAGCCATCCGAGTGATGCTGATGGGGGATCCAACTGGCCGGAGCCCAGGAAAGCTGTGGCTGAGACCCTCAGGAGAGATGTTAGCCAACACCATGTTGCTAAAGCCTCAAGCGCATGCTTTCTGAGTTGAAAGCCTCAATCTCTCGGGCCTGGCGCTCCAGCAGGCTACGGATACGCTCCGTGCGCTCGTTCTGCAAGGTAAACATCTCCTCTTCGATCTGCAGAGGACAGACAGTCAGGTTTAATTATTAATATGGTTTTGTATAAAGTTTCATGTACGGTAGCCCAAACAATCTGGACACTTGAGGCTTGATTATATATAAATGGCAATGTATAAATATCAAATCATTAGTAATATCAACATTAAATGAATTGTCCAAATACATTTTGGGACTACTATGAAAAAAAATGTCTGTCTAAACAGATCATACAGCACAAAATATGACACTGGATTTTTTTCAAGCTTCATATATTCATATATACAGCTGGTTTTGTATTACAGCTGGTTTGCGTGTTGTATTTTTGTATTTTCCACACACCTTTTTAGTTTTGTGAAGTTGCACCAGAAAAGCCCTTTAAGACTTATTATAGAATATATCCTACTCAGTAGAGCCAGACCGATATATCGGCAGGCCGATATTATTGGCCGATATTAGACATTTTCTAAACTATCGGTATCTACTTTTATAATGGCCGATAAATGATTATTTCAAAAATAAAATAAAAACAGACGAAACATGCTTGAACCATGTCATGAGTGTTGGAGTATAGATTATCCACCAGAGGGCACTCTACAACGTCCCTGTTAGCAACACTCATTGAGTTGGTCACGAGACATACATTGCTGAATAACAATTAAAAGAACATCCCCATCAGTTCTCTTAACTCAAATAACCATGACAAAATTTGTGACTATCGTGTTCCAGTTTTGCTGCTGTTAAATAACCCTAGAGTGAAGCAGAATTAGCTAGTAATAGTTACGTTACATTGTTACAGTGCAGTTGACTGACTGTCCTTTTAACTTTTAACAATGTGACTGAAGTATTTCTTTAATAGCGCGTGACAGTTCTCTCCTTGGCCTGTTATATTGAAAATGTATGTTTTACAATTTGCAGTATGACGTTATCCGTTGCTAAATTATGGCTCATCATAGACTAGCTAACCACAAAGCTAGCTAATGCCACTATCATCAGTCTGTTCTGTTGTGACAATAAAAGAAACAAGTTTCTTTTTAAAATGCATTATCATATATTTTAGTTAAAACTCATAAATAACTACAAATAACTAATGTTGGGGGAAAAAAAATCTGGCCGATATATAGGAATATCAGATTTTAAAATCAACAAATATTTGTATAGGTATCGGCCTTCAAAATCCTTTATCGGTCGGGCTTCTACTACTCAGCTGCATGACCACAATATGACAATACTAAATTGGACATATTTTATAAGAACATATAGGAATTATTTAAAGCTTTTTGGTTGTCTGTTTAAGTGTAGGACCTTAGTCTCCAGCAAGGCCCTCGGAGAGACACTCTCTGCTCCAGCTCCTTCCTCTCTCGCTCCTGCTGGGCGTCCGTCTGCATCTTGATCTTACTCTGATATGCATTCAATAGCTCCAACTCTTGCTGCAGCTGCATCCTCAGCACCTGACACTCCGCCTCCTGCGCCTCGTCCCAGGCGCGACTGAGAGAGCGAGAGCATTCGTGTCATTAGATCAGGCATTGATGGTCAAACAGTTTTAGCGTATTGTTTTCCGTCTTTTACTCACAGCCTGTGTGGAGAGCATGTTGTTGATGGTGTGGTCGTACTGCTCGGCGAGGATGGCTAGTTTCCTGGTTTGCTCCTCCTTCAGTCTCTTCAGCATGGTCTTGTGTTCGGGTTTTGGCGTTGCTCTCCAGCAGGTGGTTTCGACAGGGCTTTGTACTGCCGGGTCTGGATCTTACATGTATCCTGAAACTGTTTCTTGATCTGGAGCTCTTTGGACTGTCATAGAAACACCATGATGGCAAAAGCATCAGTAAACAGAATGCAAAAGGGTTTCTTCAGGGGCATTAAAATAGGATGTGTAACGTGTTCAAAAACAAATGGATTGGACGCAAAAGAATGAAATTGAATGTTAGCGGTCCTCACTAATTAACTAAGGTTCGCTAATCAGGTAACACTTTATTTAAGGTGATGTAGTTACACATTACTACATGGACTTTCTATAATAACAGTTAATTAATGCATAATTACAAGTTACTAGCCCTAAACCAAACTCTAACCCAAACCTTAACTCTATAGTACTGTAAGTAGATGTAGTTCATTAATATTACTTAGTACTTATTTGAGTAAGTATAATGTAACATGTTACCATAAAATAAAGTGTTATTTAAAAAGTTCTAAAACCCGTTCATCTAGAAGCAATAAGCGCTGGATCAAATTTTTAATGACCAAAAAGGTAACACTTTACGGTAAGGGTACATGAATTCATGTATAAATTCATGCATGAATAATGCATTAATTAATGCATTAATATCTCATGAATCATCAGGAACCAACATAAGTTCAATGTTTTTCATTCATGACTTCATGGATGAACATCACCTTAATTAAAACATTAACTAATATGAGTACATCATCATGAATTATGATTTATTACGCATGATCATGTTTTCTTTGTTCAAAGTTATGTCACCTTTAAGAGCACATTGTTCATCAGTGTTTCAAAGGACCTAGTCACCACTTTAGTTGAGGGGCCACACACATGATGGAAGTCATTGATGGGGGTGGTGATGGCACAGTGGATAAGACACATGCCTTTGGTGTGAGAGACCCAGGTTCGAATCCACTGTGAGACACCAATGTGTCCCTGAGCAAGACACTTAACCCCTAGTTGCTCCAGAGGCGTGCGAACTCTGACATATATAGCAATTGTAAGTGGCTTTGGATAAAAGTGTCAGCTAAATGAATAAATGTAAATATAAACCATATATACACCCACCAAACTTCTTTTTAAGGACTTTGCAACTTATTTTACCTTGAGGCTCTTAGGCTGCTGTCGGACCTCCATGACGTGTTTGCGTCTGAGCTCCCTCTCCCTGCGCTTGTTGTACTCCAGCTGGTTGGTGAGCTCGGTTTGGTGCTGCAGGCGGATCTGCTCCGCACGCATCTTCTGGATATTGCTCAGGTGCCTGAACTCCAGCTCCTGCATGGACTCATGGTGTCGGAGCAGCATGGCGTGCTCCAGATCCTTCTGCGTCTGACGCTTGTTCAACTCCTGAGAACAGACACATGTCAGACTGATTGTCACAAATTTCTGGCTCGGTTTAAAGCCCAAAACTGGTGACATATTTGTGAGTTCTGCATGCTGACCTCTCTCATGAGATCTTGCTCCACGTTGTGACGTACAATGAGAATGCGCCGTTTGAACCTGCGGCACTCGAGCTCTGAGATACTGCCGCTGTCTGCGGAGTAGGTTGGCCTCCTCCTCTGCCTGGAAGTGCTGGATGTTCTCTTTCTCTTAGATAGCCACTCCTGCTTCTCCTTCTTTGGTGTGGACTGGTTCTCATTTAGCTCCTGCATTGAAAAATTGCAATAATGTGTAACGGAATATAACGAGGGTGAGAGTGGCCCTGTCCCAAATGGCACACTCAGGACTTGTGGGGCCCTATTTTAACGATCTGAAACGCAAGTGTCAAAGCGCAATTAACTTTGTGGGCGGATCCCGGCGCTGTTGCTATTTTCCCGGCGGGATAAATGCCTCTTGCGCCTGGCGCAAATCTAAAAGGGGTTGGTCTGGAGTAGCTTCATTATTCATAGGTGTGGTTTGGGCGTAACGGAAATAAACCAATAAGAGCGTCATATCACATTCCCTTTAAGAGCATGATGAACGAGATGCGCTTGTTCCATGGCGCAATTCTATTTTAACGGCGCATTTACCAGGCGCGCTTCAGCATCGGTTCACAGCCGAGTAGAACGATGTTCTCGTCAGGGCCGTAAAAGAAAGAGAAGGGACACTGGGGATGGGACAAACCCACCCAAATTAGCTTCGGGTTAAACATGCATATAATAATTTGTGTAAATGTGTTTATGCCTGTTTTTCCCATCATCATGGACACAACAATGATTTCCCTCATGTTTATATATTTTTCCGTATAATAATGTATCATTTGCAAAAATTAAAATGCATCTGTGTTGATGAGAGAATCATCTACAGTGTATCGCGTTGTTCACACTCTGTATTATGGCCAAGCATGCACGCTTAAAATAGCATCTGAATATACGCGCAACGCGCCACTGACTTTAGACCAGGTTTTTTCTGGTCATTGGCGCAATTGTTTTCTGGAACTGCAAAATAGCACCAGGGATTGTTTGCGCCGACACACGCCTCCTTTTGCGCCAACCCGCCCAGGAAGCGCAAGTTCATTTGTTAGTTTACCGACGTGCGTCTGTGGAGGAAAAAAGCCCGCTTTGCGCGAGTGCAAAATAGGAATGATAAATGCGTCAGTGTATAAAGTCATTTGCGCCGGGTGCAAGATAGAGCCCGTGGACTTCCTCAGAGTCCACACTTCGGTGACGTCATGAAATGCAGACCTATAGTGCCCTTCAGCGCGAGTCTTCGAGGGCGCATTGAGATGTATTTTTGGCACAGACTCGAATCGTCACGCCGGAAACAGGAAGACGGTCTGGTTGTTGCATAGACAGTATAAGAAGTACAAAAACAGGATTTATTTTATTTTCTCAAATCTTATGTCCATGTGAACTACGCAGCCTGCTTTTAAAGTTCTATAATTGTATATGCCACCTGGGCATTACAATTGATGTCATGGTTATGTAAATGATAAAAAAGTTGTACATAATAATACATAATGTTTTAACACAAAATGAAAATGAGTTTAAGAAAAATGGATAGGTTTTAATATTCATAATATGTTTATGACTCAGTAAAGCCAATACATTCGGTTTTATTTATGTAATTAATCATATAATGCGATCGTATTATTTAACGTGCTTTTATTATGTTTGACATATCAACCATTCAACTGGTAAAATGTACGCCTATGTCATGATACTCCTCCCATCTGTTGTCTGATTGGCCTTTCGCAAGGATTCCTGGGTAGTTAAAGTGCGTGAAGCCTGCATCTATGCGGGCTTCGCGGAAGACCGCTTCAAGGGTACAAAAGGGGCGCTGCTGAGCACACTTCAGAGCGTTAAAATGCCAAATGGGACAGCCTACGGACTCGTAGACTCGGCAGGCACGCGAATTTAAGTCCACGAGACCGCAAGTCCGCGTGAAGTGCGTGATTTAGGACAGGGCCAGTGAGGCTGTCCAGAGTGGCTTCCTGACCTCTTTGAGCTGTTCCTTGCGCAGTTTGTACTCGCGTTTCTGAGACTCCAGGAAGCTGTTGAGCTCCTTCTTCTGCTGGCTCTGAATATGCTGCATAAATTTCTTTTCATCGTTGGTAAAAGTCTTGGCCTGATAGGCAGAATAATGCATTATAAACAGATCATTAATTCTGTCAGATTAATGTATTTAAACTATAAACATCAATCATTTACGACATTTTATGGTTTGGTTTTGCATGATAATGTTTCATTACATCTTTCTCCATGGTGCCTTGGTGCTTCTTGATGAGTTTGTCCATTTCGGCAGCAAAGCTGTTCCTCTGATTCTCCAGTTCTTTGTCAAGCTTGAGTCTGTGCTCGTCCATCTCACCCTTCAGCTTGTTCTCGAGGGCCAGGAGGTGTTTCTGGTGCTGTCTGCGCATTCGTTTGTAGCCAGACATCTGCTCGCGCACCTCAGAGTCCTGCTCGTGTTCTTGAATCTGACGCGGTCACCTAGGACACACAATGACAAGCGCTTGACCAGCAGAACAGAAAGTAGCTTTGTGTTGCAGAAACAGTGATCTGTTAAACTTAAAGTGATCAGAGAGCTAACAGACTCCCTGACTCTCACCAGTGAGGCTGTGCGGATGGTGGCAAAGTGCTCTCGATTCCGGTACTGTCGTCGTGGTGTCTGTGCTGGGGAGACTGGGGCTCTATGGGCTGTTTCTGAGCCTCGGTTTCTTCCTGGTAGCTTTCTTCCTCCTTCAGACACATTAAGCATATTATTATCATCAAATAGGCCATGCATATGTTTAATGTACTTTAGAATTCAAAGACAAACGGCAATTGCAAAGGTCTCACTTCTTAAACAAAACTAAGTTTAGTGTCCTGCATTAATACTAGGCATTTTAGTACTCAACTGTAACAACTTAAACTTTAAGCGGTTTTGGCTTAACTAATAATTTAGTTAAGCCATTGACCAAACTGCAAAATACAGTTTATTCTGTCCAAAATTGAAAAATGTAATTGTTTTTTTGTCGTGTTTAGTGGTCTGTAGGGTTGGGTATCGTTTGAATTTGAATCGATTTCGATTCCGATTCCTTGTTTCGATTCCGGTACCTAACGATTATCGATTCTGATTCTTTTAAGAGGCAGGGTAAAAAAAAGTTTAGCTAACCTTGCTAACCAACGGTCTTTTTGAAGGAAACACTCTTGTCACAAATACTCCTTTTGTCACAAATTTTGCATTTTGCAGAGATTTCTTTATATTTAGAAAAGTAAAGCCACACTTTGGACCGCCAGACGTAAGCTGCTCATGTTCGACTCACGCGGTTATGCCAACACTTCTGGTAGACGCTTCTTCGTTGGTGTTGTTCAGCGGTTTCTTCTTCCGGTCGGCGGACTGTGAATATTCGAAACTAGGAATCGAAATTTTAACTTTTGAACGATTCTGGGAAAAACAAAAAGTTAGTCCCGGTTCCAATCAATACTCGATTCTCGATACCCAACCCTAGTGGTCTGTAACTACAGTACGGTGCTAAAAAAATGGGAAAAAACAGGATTTCTGTCCATCCAAAAGTAACAAGTACTATTTTTAGGCAGTACCTTGTAAACTCATTTTTTTACTATAAAACATGAATGGTGTCAGCCAATCAGATTAGAGCTGGCCAGATCGAGAAAGTGGTAAACAGTCCGTAGGAGTATCCTTTGTGAATAATCAACCTATGTATTATGTGCTAAAGTGATACATGCACTTTGCATATAATACAAGCAAGAGAATAACGTGCACAAACCGGTTTGACGCTGGATCATGGAGCTGTTGGGTATGATGGTTTGGTCTTTTTCCATCAGGTCCACCTCGCTCTTGTTGTCATCGGTGGCGTCTGTGGCGTCAGGCAGGCTGTTAACCGAGCTGCTCTGTGAACTCGCACTGATGGACATGCTAGGGATGGACTGGTTACTGCCCACACTGTTCACTGTACCCGTGCGGCCAGCACTGTGCTCCACTTCCTACAACACAATTATTAAATAGAAACATCTCTTCATTAAAAAAAGGGTTGAGGCAATGCATGTTTTATAGACCAGGAAAAAAACGTCTCCCCTCTGCAGGGAGACTGTAAAACATATTTGACAGAGCACCAATGGTTGAAGGAAGATGAGATATGCTATTAAAACAACTGACCTCCTCGTCGTCTGGGACCTCTGCCGCAGGGCCATTGTGGGCCTCCTGGAAGAGGATCTTTTTCATCTTGCGGTACTGCAGGTTGTCCAGCTCTCTCACAGCATCTTTGGTGCGCAGGATCAGGTCCATAAGCACCGACTCTGGCCGCTCGCGCTGGACGAATGCATGCTGCGCACAACAAGACAAGGTCATGTGAGAAAAGCCAGAAAACATCAGAAAGCCAGAGCATTAAGCATAACACTAAACAACCAAAGGCATCAGAGCGCAGTGAAGATAAAAAAGATCACATTAAAATAAATTAATTCTTACAGCGTCCCTGAGCAAGTATCCTCAGGAAGAACTCACTGAACTCCATGTACTAGAGTACTTTCCTTAACTTACTTTCAGCAGTTCTTCAGAGTTGGGTCTGTCCTGGGGCAACTTCTGTAAGCAGGAGTCCACAAAGTTTCTGAAGTAGTCCGTCCTGGGAAGAGAAAGAGCAGGATATTTTTCAAATACCACTGGATTTCTCTCAGTGTTCGTTAACCTTCCTCAACTCGAAGCTTCCATCAACTCACCATTCACTGGACTGTAGGGATGGACTCTCATTCTGCGCGATATGGTATAAGGCACTCATTGCATTCATGTTGAAGAGCGGAGGTTTCCTTTCAGCTAGAGGAGAAAAACACTATTAGAAACTATTAGAAAAAAAAGTCTACATGAATCATATTTTTCATCTCACCTAATTCAATACAGGTTATTCCTAGAGACCAGATGTCAACCTTTCCATCATACTGACCCTCATCCATGGCCAGAATCACCTCTGGGGCCATCCTAAAATAGAAGAAAAAGCAGATATTGGAGAAAACAGAAGATTTCAGTGTTATGTAATGCAATCATAAACTATTAATAATACGTTTTAGTAGTTGGCAGGCCTAGACAGAATCCAGCGATCCAACTTTTAATGCTTAAAATCTGATTAACTGATTTACCAATATTTAGGCTCTCCAGGCATGACATGCAGACTTGCCTATGACTGATTCATTTATATAGTTTGATGAGGTCAATGAAATTTATAACTATTGAAATTCTCAGCAATAAATGGGAAAAAAATTTGCTCACCAATAAGGAGTCCCTACAAATGAATTAGCAGGAGAAGCAATAGAAGCAGAACCGAAATCTGCCAGCTTCACCTGTCCAGGCTCTGTGAGCAGGATGTTCCCAGCCTTGATATCCCTGTCAAAACAGCGGGGTAAAAGGGTGAACTTTCAAAACTGAACTGAACCCCTGGAATGGGATCATTACTCCCGTCTTCAGTGTCACGTGATCCTTCAGAAATCATTCTAATATGCTGATTTGGTGCTCAAGAAAAATTTCTTATTATTATCAGTGTTGAAAATGTTTTTCCAAATTAATCTTTGTGGAAACCATGATACATCTCCATTCAGAAGTTTGGAGTAAGTAAGATTTTATATATATATATATATATATATATATATATATATATATATATATATATATATATATATATTAGAGCTGTCAAAAGATTAATCGCGATTAATCGCATCCAAAATAAAAGTTTTTGTTTACATAATATATGTGGGTGCATTGTGTATAATTATTTTATATATAAATACACACACATGCTTGTATATATTTAAAACATATTTTCATTTATATACTGTTTATAGATTTATATGTAATTTATATTATATATAAATATATATATTTTACATATAAATAATATTTTTTTCTTAAATATACATGCATGTGTCTGTATTTATATATATACAAAATAATTATACACAGTGCACCCAAATATATTATGTAAACACAAACTTTTATTTTGGATGCGATTAATCGCGATTAATCTTTTGACAGCCCTTATATATATATATATATATATATATATACATATATATAAATATATATATATATACATATATATATATACATATATATATATATATATATATATACATATATATATACATATATATATATATATATATATACACACACACATACATGCATATATATATACATATATATATATATATATATATATATATATATATATATATATATATATTTTTAAATAGCACCAACAGTCATTGATGGAAAAATATGTTATTATTATTCAGGTTTGATACTAAGAAACTTTATATCTATATATAGCCAGATTTGGTACTAATAAACTCTTCAGTAACATGAGCCCTCACCTGTGAATCATGTTGTGAGAGTGGAGGTACGCTAACCCCTGCAAAGCACCATGAGTAATCGCTGCTATTTCCATCTCTTGTAAAGGTTTTTTGTGTACTGCGAATAAAAAACTGATTTATAGATAGTTCTCTCTGGAGATAAACAAATACTTCCATAAATAAATGCTTCTTTTTGCTCATAACAGGAGGATGTATAAAGAGACCAAGCATCAAAACATCCAAGCATACCCTCGAGAAGATCTGAGGCAGACCCCAGACAGTACTCCATAGCCAGCTAGAGAGACAGAGACACATTTCAGCAGGTAATCCAACAAATATAATTACATCATATTTAGAACTGCCACCATTATAGATACATATGTCACATAAGGCTACGTGAGCTGCAAGCAGGGTCAGGTTTCTTACCCATGCTGTGTGTTCTCGCAGGTAGCATCCTTTATATTCTATGCTGTTAGGATGCTTTATCCTCTGAAGGAATTTCACCTCCTTTATTATATCTTGCCATTTCTGGAAAAAAGATGAGACTAGATTAGAAAGTAATCAGTTTTGCCAATTAATCAATTCATATGAAACAACACAATGCAATTAGACCTTCATATACAGTACTTATGCAAGGAAAATGCCTTTCTGGGCAGCAGGAGCAATATAGATTTTTTTACCCTGATTAGAAGTGTAGGTTAAAAAGACATGACATGATGTGACATCAAATAAAAAGAAAATGATTTATTCCTGTCTTTTTATAAAAAGATAGGATTCAGATAAACAGTGATTGGATCATTTTCTTTTTGTTTTCTGTCTACAAGTGTCCTCTTTGAGCCATAAGTTTCAGTCCTCCAGTGTTAATATATATATAACTTAAACTTAAAAAAACCCCAACAACTTAGAAGTGTTGCCCTGGCAATTATAATAGTATTTATTCATGTTTTGAATTAGATTTAAATTGAGTAATTTTTAGTAATTTTGTTATGTTCTTTTGTCATTGTATTAATTCTATTAATCATTATTTTTTTATTTATGTCAGTTTATTAATTTTAGTCCTTCATCTTGCACTTATTTTATTTTATTTTTATTGCCAGGGCAACACTTCTAAGTTTTTTATTTTTTTTTAATTTAAGTTTTTCCATTTTTATTTAATTTACAACCTCATTAAACCTTTAACACGTCTACTCGTGAATAGAAAAATACAGTGTGCATCAGAGCTCTGAGTCTAGAGGGATACACAATCATGTGTAATCTCTCTTAACTCAGCACAGAATTTTATAATAGCATTATAAATAGTATTTATTTTCACCTCATTAGACTGTTTTCCACTGTATGACATTTTCTTGATGGCCACCACCTCTGAGGTCCGCACATCCCGTGCCTGTAAAAATAAATAAACACAAAATTCGGTAGAAGAGTGATTGACTGTTTCCTCACAACCTAAAATAAGCCAACAGAGTTTAAAAGCCATTTTCTAGGGAGATGCAAAAGTACTCACAAAGTATACAGCACCGAAGCTGCCATGACCGATCTCCCTCAGGTCTGAGAATAGTTTTTCAGGGTCTTCTTTAAAAAAGAGATCTGAGATCTCGGGGTCTTTCAGACTCCCCGCGCGAACAGCGTTGGGCATGCTGGGAGGGGGCGGGGCCTGGGCGCAGCCGCCAGTCACTATCTGGGTCTGCGACACGACAGCCCCCACTGATGGCTCATCTGCAAGACAGTGGCCTCATATGGACCAAAACCTGACAGAAAGAGAGAGAGAGAGACAATCATTAGCATTTCCTTGATAAAAATAGGGATTCAAAATATGCAGAAAGATTTATGAGAATATTTGTGAAAAATCTGTTTTTTTAAATTCTGAATCCCAAATTTTCTATGGGGACTCGTCTTACGAGATGTTTGGACTTCACTGTATATGTCAACTAGCCTGGCTAACGCCAGACCACGCATCATTGAGAATGATACGTGGTCTGAAAACTAGAGCCCAACTGATAAAGGATTTTGAAGGCAGATACCGATACAAATATTTTGGGGTTTTAAAATCCGATATTCCGATATATCGGCCGATAATTTTTCTCTAACACATATTTCCCTAACATTAGTTATTTGTAATTATTTATGAGTTTTAACTAAAATAATATGATAATGCATTTTTAAAGAAACTTTTTTTTTATTGTCACAAAAGAACAGACTGATGATAGTGGCATTAGCTAGCTTTGTGGTTAGCTAGTCTATGATGAGCCATAATTTAGCAATGGATAACGTCATACTGCAAATTGTAAAACATACATTTTCAATATAACAGGCCAAGGAGAGATGATACGACTCATTGCTATAACTATCACGCGCTATTAAAGAAATACTTCAGTCACATTGTCAAAAGTTAAAAAGGACAGTCAGTCAACTACACTGTAACAACGTAACGTAACTATTACTAGCTAATTCCACTTCACTCTCGGCTTATTTAACAGCAGCAAAACTGGACACGATAGTCTCAAATTTTGTCATGCTTATTTGAGTTAAGAGAACTGATGGTGATGCTCTTTTAATTGTTATTCAAGCAATGTATGTCTCGTGACCAACTCAATCAAGTGTTGCCAACAGGGACAGTGTAGAGTGCCCTCTGGTGGACAAATTATACAACTCCAACACTCATGACATGGTTCAAGCGTGTTTTCATTCGTTTTTATTTTATTTTTGAAATATTCATTTATCGGCCATTATAACTGCCGATACCGATATTTTGGAAAATGCCTAATATCGGCTGATAATATCGGTCTGCCGATATATCGGTCTGGCTCTACTGAAAACCACATGTTCATTTTCTCGTATTTGAGGCGTGGTTTACGAATGCCCGGAGCCGTATTATTGAGTGCTATGAATGTCTATCAAATGCGCCTGTACGTAAGCTCATAGCCAATCGGTTCAATGATACCAGATGACGTAGAGAAATTAGACGAGGAAGAAGACGATGGGTCAGACGTTAGAGATTTATGTATAGACAAAGGCTGTATCAAAAGGTAACTTCGGGTCAGCTGCCAAGATGGATCCATTCCATAGATATAAACAAACTGCTTCTGTGTGTTGCTTATACATCATCATCGTCTTGCTGCTCCCTCTACGTTCTGTGATTGGTTCCCTATCTCAGGCGAAAATTTGGTTCATGGTGTCCAGGCTGCCTAGCAGTGTGAATAAAATTGCGCTGAGGCAAGGCAGCGTGGGGAAACCCAGGCTATATGTCAACACTCCTGTGCTAAGAATTATGAATTAACAGAAAGGGAGGATCATAAAAGTTCTGTTCACTAGACAGACAACTCTAAGAGAAACAATGTGCTTAAACTGCTGTTTAACTGCTCCGGGTTTGTGCATTACAGCAGATGTGGTCACTGAGCTTGACAGTGAGTTCCTCTTGTGAGCCTAAGAGAGGGAGAGGAAGTGTGCGGGAGACAACCAAGAGCTGCAGTCAAAACACCAGTGGCCCTCCCATTCTTACAAACACACCGCTCCCACAACACAGTTTTCAACTACAAACAGAAAACTTTTTTTTTACATTTTGGCTGTTCATTTACACGACAACAGCGTTTCGGGGCCTGAAAACGCAACCTTTTGAAAACTTTTTTGAAACATTACCGTTATTCGTCTTGTTAAAACGGAGATGCTATGAGCGCTACATGTTCAGTCTACATGTGCATAGTTTTTTTTACAAAGTGACATCGCCAACTACTGGCCTGGCATGCATAATACAGCATTTATAGTCGTTTGGCGGTTCGGTGTCAACAGTTATCTTTTTGACAGTGCTGTTGTCTCTACATGGAAAAACCCTGAAGGAAAAACCTTTCCGTTTTAAGTGCATTGTTGTCGGGCAAACATACCCAGAACTTCAAACTCCTGAATGACAGCACAGCCCTCAGCTTCCTTATCCATTTTAAACCATTCTGACCACAGAATATGTCAAGCCATCCCTAAACAGCTGATCAAGTCAATCATTTTCAGTTCAAAATGTGTTTCAACCATTCAAATCTGATTTAACAGTTTCACTCATATCACAAGTCTCCACAAGGCACTTTTTATCCATCATAATATAATTAATAATATAATATGAACATACGAACGCAACTGTTTTCAACAATAAGAAATATTTCTTAGGTACCAAATCGGCATTGATTTCTGGGGGATCATGTGACACTGAACACTAGATTAATGATCCAGCTTTGCTATCAAAAACTCAAGCTTGTTATTTTAAATTGCAATTATATTTTAAAACATTTGTGTTTTTACTGCATTTGTGACTAAATAAATGCAGCCTTGGTAGGCATAAGATACTTCTTTAAAAAAAAAAAACATTACAAAAAAAAAAAAAAAAGAAAGTCACCATATATTTCAAAAATCTTACTGACCCCATTGAATGTTTTGGGATTCACATGGAAACAAACTTGATTACTATATTTATAGAGTTCTAAAGTTGAAATAAAATTGTCTGATAGGGATGATCATGATGTATAAAAAAGAGACAGAGACAGAAATATCCATCCTCCACTGATGCAGGTGGAGTGGTTTATTGGCGAGAGGTTGATGTTAATAAGCGGAGTGTCAGAGCAGTCAAGCACACTCCGGCCAAAACTCAGGAGAGGGATCGCTTCCAGCACTGGCTCCCATCTGAAGCCCAGCAACAACTAGCACATCAGTTTCCATGGCAACATCATCTCTTAGCCAATAGCCAAGAAGCTGCAAACTACCCTCTCGAAAGATGTTTATCTGCTTACGTGCATGACTGACTAACTGACAGAGCGATATAAAAAGAGACATCATGACACCTGGTTCACAGCTGTACGCGTCTGAACTGAATCATTCCAGATATCTTTCTGCTGAGAATTACTTCAGCTCCGCTGCGTGCACAGTTACCAACATCCATCACTATTCAAAATGCAAACCCTATGACCTATGCTCACCTTGTCCATTATCAGCCAGACTTCTGGAGGGACACACAGGACTGAGTGATAAGCTCAAATCTACACATAAAACAGAATATGCCATCATCATGAAACACAATTATTATTATTACATCAGTTGGTTTTGGACTAGAAGTTGCCGGCTCATGCATAAGACTGAGTGGTGATGTACGAAATTGACTTCATACACTTAAGCTACGGTTTACACTGTCAGTCCAAATCCGATTATTTGTATTCGATTGGAATCTGCTCTAAATTTTGACTGTCCAGACTGTGAATCATAACTGTAGAGATCCGATTTGTGTGTCCCATGCCGCTCTTTCCTTTTCTGGAATATCTGCATTGGTTTATGGCAGTGAGCATTGGTAAAACAACCACAATATGGAGAGGGGGTTTGCAATACAGATGTTGTCCTATGCCTGGTTCAGATTACAAAATTTGTTTTGTCTGTTACGCTAGTCACTGTGTCAGATTACGAGATTTTGACTCCTAAAATCTTGTCGTGTCGTGGACAAGACACATTTCAGACTACACTTTGTGATGTCATTAAGAGGGCAAAACTAGTAGCAAGTGACTTCCGAACACGAATGTAAACAAAAAAGAAAGAAAACCCGACAATGGACACGTTCCTGGATTGCGCGAAGAGGACAGTATGGGCTGTCAATCCTCCAAAGAGAACTTGAGGTAAAATATTGTTTTCTTATATATTTTTCGCCATTTTTTGAAAGTTGTGTACAGAAAAGTTGGTCAACCTCATACATGTGACGGAACCGTCAATCTGGACGACTGTTAAAAAAATGAAACATGCTAGTCTTTTTGTCGTAATGTCGTGAAGCATCACAGACACGATGTTGTTGCCCACTATGACACTGTACGAGATGATACGATCAAATCTGTTCGCCCGGCGGCCGCTGTCGTTTACAAATCCCCACGACACCCTACGTCAAATGAATCATGCCAAAATCGGGGCTAAAATTGTGTAATCTGAACCAGGCATTAGTTTACAACATGTCAATGTGTAGCCACCACACTGGACTACTGTGTCTTATCAGGCAACAGCAAAAACGTAGAAGGCTGGTATGTGTGCTATTAATTTGTGCTGTCGTTTGTGATCTCCTTTATATTGTAATTTTCTGCTCTTTCTGCACTTTGCAACAAAACAAACTTGTTTCTGCACAGACTTTCAACATGTCTCCTATAACAACATCTGATGTTTGTTTTATGTCGCAAGAGAAAGACACACAAACCATGTGAAATACGATCAGGAGCGGTCAGACTAGAAACGGATTTCCAGAAATGCGATTTGACTAGGATTTCAAAACCACATAATGTAGCTCGAAATGAATTTTGTAAAAAATTGTGATTTTTTGCCTTTCACACTTGCTAAATCAGATTGAATTTCATTCGTATATGCACAAAAAAAAAATTTGGATAGACAGTCTGAACGGCTATTTTCCTTAATATTTTAAGGAACAGTTCACCCAAAAATGAAAACTGAATTCTGTCATCATTTACTCACCCTAATCATGTAATCAAACCTGAATTACTTTACTTCTTCTTCAAAACAAAACATATTTAAAGAATGTTAAACTGATTTCAGTGGGGTCCAAAACAACATTAGCTGTTTCCATCCACCTATTTTTATGCATATTTTAGGATATTGCATAAAAAAAACTGAATGGAAACACCAAGATGCGCATACATTTTTAAAATTAAAAAAAAAAAAAAAAACGTATATGCTCAATCGAGGTGGATACTTTTTTCCGATAAGTAGATAGAGCTTAAACTAAGATGGAAATATTACAGTTACTGTAAAAACAAAAAACAAAAAAAAAAAACAATGAGACTGCCTCAAAAATGAATGTGATTGGAAAACTGGACTAACTAGCAGAACAATTTCAGTGCACAGCATCTCAAATGTTGGATCATTCTGAAATGCCTGAGCCATCAGAATGTCATGATAATGATATGGCATAATGACCTCCCAGAAGTGTTTCACATGATTGCATTCCTAAACACCATGCATCCGAACACGAGATAACATCACAGCATTTATTGCATTTCGTTTGAGTGCTCTGAGACACAAAGCATTAATGATCAAAAAGTGCCACACACAGTGGCTCCCCCATTGCATCAACTTCCATTTTTTATTACAGATATTTAGCTTCAATTTCTCAGGATATGACGATTTTGTTCTCTTGAACACATTCGATGGAACATAGTGACTGAGACACAAAAACATTGTGACATCTTAAAATACCTTCACTTCTGTCTTCTTTTCAGTATCAAGCATTTTGAAAGATGACAATTTACATTTTTGGACAAACTGTCCCTTTAAGATAGTTATGTTGATAACATCAAACACTGTTATAAAGCATCTAAACTTTAACACTGACCATGTGGTCATAGTTATGCAAACAGCCTGCATTCCCACTGTGTGCTTTATTAGCAAACACCATCAAACTAAAGCCACATAGGAATGACCTCATTCTAAAATAGCGCTTTGTTTGTTGCTGGAGCTCGTTGGGTTTTGGACGCTTCTCCCCCTCAGAGAGACGCTCAGATGATCGGCTGCACAGACACAATGCTGAGAGCTCAGGGCTGATGTCTCAGTCACAAGACCGGCCCGAGTGCCGTCCTCCCACCACACCAGCTGCCTCACACTCTCTCTGCCCACACACACACACACACACACACCAATCAATTAACCCACTCAAATCACACCATCCCGTTCACCTTTACACAAGCGTGAGCACTATAGATGCAGAGCTGACAGATACAGTGAAAATGCTCAGTGACTGGGCCACATCATGCACTATTTTAGGTGTCCGGGATTTTTGAAAGGATGATTTAAATTTAATTTATATTTATTTATGACACCAATTAACCATAAGGCACTGATGAATGAGTTAAGTGTAATGATAATGTCCACATAGCATGAAGGTAAATGTGATCATCATGGTCACCTCTATATACCGTTTATGATTTCATGATTCTGGGTGGCAGTGTCATGTGACATCCTTTATTTAAGATGTTACCTTCTTGAAATAAAGCCACTTAAGCCCAATATTTTATATATTTAAAGATTCAAAAATTAAACTTTTATAGTTTAAAATAAGTGTTTTCTTTTTTTATATTTTATTTATTAAAGAATTGTTTTTATAGTTTTACAAAATCAAAACCGCGGTACAGGTGTCTCATGGAGGCATCTACAATCATCCATCAACTGGTAGTTCAAGGATCGAGGTGAAAAAACAAAACAATAAAGATATTCAACATAGGCCTACATTCACAAGAAAATTCCAAAGTAGCGACCAAATAAGCCAGAAATATTTAGACCTCGGGCGTAAGTCACAAGTTAGTTTTTTCTAAAGGAAGGAAAATAGCAATTTGATTTATCCACATATTAACAGAAGGGACATGAGGAGTGGACCACAACAGAAGTATACATTTTCTTGCTGAGTAGGTACACAGATGTAAAACACATTCTAGATCATGCTTGAGGTGTAATTCAGCAATTTGAGTTAAATACTTCGGGGATAGAGCAAAACAATTACCAATGATCCTCTGAACGATTTTATGTGTTTCTTTCCAGTAAACCTTGATCATGGCACAGCTCCAGAACAAATGCATCACAGTGCCAATAGACTTACACTTGAAACGATTTCTGTTGAGACATTCAGATGGTAGAGTCAGAATTTGGCGTAACAGAATGAGAATATTGATCCATCATTCCTTGTTACCACTGTGCAGGCTGGTGGTGGTGGTGTAATTGTGTGGAGGATGTTTTCTTGGCACACTTTAGGCCCCTTAGTGCCAACTGGGCAACGTTTAAATGCCACAACCTACCTGAGCATTGTTTCTGACCATGTCCATTTCTTTATGGCCACCATGTACCCATCCTCTGATGGCTACTTCCAGCAGGATACCATGTCACAAAGCTCGAATCATTTCGAATTGGTTTCTTGAACATGATAATGAGTTCACTGTACTAAAATGTCCCCCAGAATCACCAGATCTAAACCCAATAGATCATCTTTGGGATGTGGTGGAATGGGAGCTTCGTGCCCTGGATGTGTATCCCTCAAATCTCCATCAACTGCAAGATGTTATCCTATTAATATGGGCCAACATTTCTAAAGAATGCTTTCAGCACCTTGTTGAATCAATGCCACATAGAATTAAGGCAGTTCTGAAGGTGAAAGGGGGTCAAACACAGTATTAGTATGGTGTTCCTAATAGGCCTAATCCTTTAGGTGCGTGTATAAGTCCTGTAAATGAACTTAAAGTTTTGCTTGTGATTCGATATTGAAGTGTTTCCTATTTTAATATATATTCAAATTAAATTAATTCCTGTGATGGCAAAGCTGATTTTCATTTTCAATTTTGAAAAAGCATCATTACTCCAGTCTTCAGTGTCACATGATCCTTCGGTAATCATTCTAATATGCTGATTTGGTGCTCAAGAAACATTTCTTATTATTATCGATGTTAAAAACAGATATCCTGAATCATATTTTTGTGTAAACCATGATATATTTTTCAACTTCGAATAGAAAGTTCAAAAGAAAAGTATTTATTTAAAATGGAAATCTTTTGTAACACTATAAAAGTATTTACTGTGACTTATCAATTGAATGCATCCTTGCGAATATTGTTTTTTAAGCTCCGATTCAAAACTTTTGAATGATAATCTGTATAATATGTTTAACATGTAAATATTCTTTTAAATAAATGCTTGTTCATTCCGTTTTATCCTGTGGTGATGATGGCACAGTGGATAAGACACATGCCTTTGGTGTGAGAGGTCCAGGTTCGAATCCACTGTGAGACACCAATGTGTCCCTGAGCAAGACACTTAACCCCTAGTTGCTCCAGAGGCGTGCGACCTCTGACATAGCAATTGTAAGTCACTTTGGATAAAAGCATCAGCTAAATAAATAAATAAATAAAAATTCCTACCTCCTTAAATTAATATTCAAAAGAATGTTCTGTGCTGCATCCTATTTATACCTCAATTCATATTCATTGGCATGGAATTTAAGAAATTAAAGGGTTAGTTCACCCAAAAATAAAAATTCTGTCAGTATTTACTCACACTTATGCTGTTCAAACCCCGCAAGAAATCTGAGAGCTGGATCCCTCCTCCATAGGCTTCTCAAGCGATCGAAACTGTCTGGCCCACAAACGTTAAAATATTCGTTAAAATAGTCAAGTGACTACAGTGGCTCAATCTTACGTTTTGGCGAGACAACTTTTTGCGCAAAAAACAAACAAAAATATTTACTTTATTTAACTATCCATTTCCTTCTCTGTGGGCCTTCTCACATAGTGAAACTGCGCAAAACTTCTGTGTTGCTAATGTTGAGGCCAACAGAGAAGGAAATGAATAGTTGAATAAAGTCGTTAATTTTGTTTTAGTTTGTGCACAAAAGTAATCTCGTCGTTTGATAAACTTAAGATTGAGCCACTGTAGTCACTTGGACTATTTTAACAATGTCTTTCATTACTTTTGGGCCGGCCAACAACATGAGGGTGAGTAAATACCATAGACTGTAAATAATATGGACAAAGCGTCTGTGACGTCACCCATAGACTCTCTGAAGAACAGGTTTGAGGCTGTTTATGGGGGTATGGGCGGCGCCATACTGGAAAATACAAAATACAAATGTTCAGAAAGCATACAGAGGTGGTATGATGTGTTGTGTCAGATCATGGCTGAGATGTCAAATTCACTCTGCGCAGCCCGTTCTCAGCTGTCGATCAAAGTTAACCACCCTTATTTGTCATAAGTTTTATATCTAAATATGATCTAAACTAACGAGTTAGAAAAAAATTCACCCCCCTCACAGTTGTCAGGCACGCGGAACATATTGAAGATTACAATAAAAGTCCATGGGACCAAACTGTAAACATATGAATTTATGCTGTGAAAACTGAGATTTTAACATGACGTCTATGGATATTTGCTTCCTTTTGGGACCGGCCTCTAGTGGATTTGAGGTGTATTGCAGTTTATCGCACTTCCGGGTAGGCTTCATCTTTCAGATTAGAATGTTGCCGCTTGGTAAAATACTGACAGAATTTTCATTTTTGGGGTGAACTAACCCTTTAAATCAGTGATGCACAGCATTCATGCTAGCTGCCAGATGCTTAGTAGCATGTGACAGGGTGTAAGGGCAGGACTTGGAAAGACAGAAAGAGATGACACCCCATCATGCCATTTAACAGACACACAGAGAAGGAATGTGGCAGGACAGGACGACACAACAGGAGGGCAGGAACTGCCTACATGATGTCGTTTTCTTTCACTCACGATTTCTCTACTTCCTGTTCACTCAGCTCATGTGCCACTGGCACTTCAAATCTCCCATCAACCGTTTCAGTGCTAATCAGCTCTTTAAGTCAACATCAACATTCTTCACCCCTTTACTCATTTCCTTCGGACTTAATCTCATTTTACAATGAACTGACAAAGTTAAAACAAAACTCGAAGTCAACGCAAAGCCGAGCCAACGCAAATGGAGAAATGCTGAGTTGCTATTCAGGAATGTGTGAAAAGCTAAAAAACAGAACTGCAACTTGGGTCTGCAACTGCAAAGATGTGAAATACAAGGAAATAGCTATATCGCTTCAAAAACCCAGCTTGTTCATGCGTAATATTACCAAAAATGTAATTTTAGGGAACTTACACTTTAGATATTACTATTACTGTCCTACACCTATATATCCCGTCCATAGACACAGTCCGGTCAGGACTAGCCTGAAAGAATTTGTCAGGATATTAAACCCTCTCCTTAATCAAATGTCACAACATCCTATAAATTTAGAGGAATGTCAAGGAAACTCCTCTGTCTGAGCAGGGAGTTCCCCTCATTTGCCAGACAAACAGCAGCACAACTCTGAGTCTGACCCAGTCCTTCTCCACAGGGAGAGCTTTAGAGATGCTGCCCCATGCCGGTGGTGCACGCCGAGTATTTATAAACACTGAGGATGACCTTGCGAGTGATTAGGCCCTGCGTCCTAGCTGCACCTGTGGAGATCATTTCATTTGGAAATAGTACCATGGCCATTATTTTGTAGACCATTTCTAGCTACTAAGTAAGTATTATTGTTCTTTTCAAGCAAAATATGCAAGCCTCTTGCACAAAATCTATTTTCTTTTTTAATACATTTTTTGAAAAAGCCCTTGATGCTTCTTTAGGATACATTTGGTCTTTTTTTTACAATAAACAAAACAAAAATGTCTTTATTATATACTTCCATAAAACAGGCCAAATAATAACAAAGCTGTACACATGCTGATAGTACAAAGTGTTCACTGCTGTAAATATTACTAGTTACTAATAATTTAATTTATATAGTATTCCATTATTATAATAAAAACAAATAAATATGATCTTTTGTGACAAATATAAAAATATAAGTTTATAATTTTGTGAAGGTCCCAGTGAAAATATTCGGCCAGCAATAATAATATATATTTAAATAATAATAATAAAAATAATAAAAATAAACAAACATAAATATTACATCTAAAAATTTAATAAGTTATAATAAATAACATAATAAATGTAAAAATTATACATATAATGAACAATTCTAAACTACTGGGCAATAATAATACAAATAATAATAGCAGTAGTAATAATAATAATACACATACATAAAAAGTATTGTATGCAAATATTAATACTGACAATTTATTTAAATATTTTTAAATTAGTTATAATAAATAATGTAATTAATGTATAATTAATACATGTATTATACTAATATCTGCGCAAAATTCTGAACTAATGGGCCAGCAATAATACTACTACTAGTAATAGCCTAAATAAACTGTTGTTGCGCACTTAAATATTAACCATAATTAATTGCAACACTCCTGAGGAGAAAACTCAGATCTGGTCAGAGCAACACCAAAGCTCTCACCTTGCGAGAACAGCAGTACATTTCGGATATTTGAGACAATTACAATCCATGGAAAGAATCAAAACTGATAGCCCAAACTTGTGCTAGTCACTTGATGACATCAATGATGATCAGAGGTCTGATATCAGATGGATGTGGGAGTGGAGACCCCGAGGGCTCAGTGTAACGGATGCTGTGCGGAGAGAGGACAGAGGCAGCAATGAGGTCAGAGAAAGACAATCACGGTGGAGAAAGCAGCCAGTGTTTCTCAACAACAGAGGCACTATTCAGCCTCTCAATCACATACCACCAGTTTGCATGTTTATGAGCAATGCAAAGCCATAAACAAATGCAGCAGAGTTTCACAGCATTACAATCAGAGCTGCCCTTTCTACTGTGTCAGGACAAACTCAGCATACGGGCATCAATGCACAAGAAACAGAAGCAATGATAATGTCTAAGAGCCATTTATGAATAATCAGATCTATAACAATAAAGGCAGCATCCCGCTGACAGATAGTCATCATGGAAACTTCAAAATGTAAACAGTAGGTCCATCCATCATTATCATTCAGTCTTTAGTACATCTCAACTGTACAAATACATCTAATTAAACAGCTGTTTACACACGGATACATCAGTCTGGACATGATAAACTGCACTTTCACTTAAACAGCATGTTTGTGTTTCAGATCAAAATTAATATAACGTAACACATCTTAATAGACATTACACATATGATCATATTGGACAGAAATAGACATGCTCTCCTGGTGACATCCCTATTACTCACAGATTACACACCCCAGAGGTACAATCCTAACACACATGCATTTCTACATTGGTGAATATGAAGATGATTTGTTAACTGCTTCATCACCTGCAGCCAAACTTCTACAGTCAAACCCATGACTTGGGTGGAAACTAATAAACTTAGACCAAAACAGTTGCGTTATAATGTTGATTTAAGGGAATCGGTTACAGTAAACCGACAAAGGTTTACCTGAACCCCTTCTGTTGTGTTGAAAATCAGGAAGTGTTTATTTTGACATGAACTTAAGTTAGCAGAAGAGCTAACAGCTCACTTACCCTCCCAACAGGCCAGGATGAGCAGCCAGCCCGAGAAAACTCTTCCGACCGCAACAACAACAAACTCAGGTGACAGAAACACGCCTACCGACCCCAAATCAGTCCCCAAAACTTATCGATCGCTGTCAAGCATGAGAGTCCGCTGAAGAAACTCCTCCAGCCCGGGTGCTGGTTAACGGTGGCCCAGCAGCTCTTCACTCTCCCGGGCTACTGCTGCTAAAGATGGCGTCCGAGACAGATCCACTCCCTGACGGCTTAAAAACAGAGATAAACTCGGTCTCTTTTTTAGACCGACGGCGGGACCACTTCACAGATTCGGTCCGAAATGCTCGAGGCTGTTGTTTTTTGAACCAGTGTGTTTGGGCTGGGGGGTGATGATCATGTTGTGATGGTGGCTGTGATTTTTCTCTCTCTGCCCTCCTCTAGTGATGTCCGATTCGCCAAAGAATCATTCTTTTTGAACCGAATCATTATTTGACTCGCTCGAGCCGATTCGCAATGCGCTTGAGCCTTTTGGCTTGAGCGACCTCAGGGTGCGAATTATTGTTCTCTAAAAAGTTTCTATTTTCATCCCCTAAAAACATATTTTTAAATAGGTTATTTTTTTTCTATAGAAAGTAGTATGCGTTTATAGCGTTCTCAAAAGTAATAGTACTATCCATTCCATCCACACACTTTTCTGGATCAGTCGTTTGAGGAGGTAATCAATGCTAGTCCCACGTAGCTCTATGTTTGACTACTTAAACAAAAGTTAATACTAAAAAATGGTATTTTTTCTAAAACGTATTTACTATCGTTTCTAGAGCGCTTTGGAGTGGCGACTTAGACGATTCTATGATTCATTTTAACCTGTTCAAGAGAGAGAGCTGATTCACTTTCGCCTTGGTTCCTGGAACTCCAGTTCCGCCCTCCCAATGTGGAAAACTCCCACCGGCCCCAAGAGACAGAGCATTAACATGTAGCCTATAGGCTATAGCCTACACATAAATATGTTCTTTATCAATATTTAAGACATTGTTTGCTGGGGCTGCCAAAATCTTTTATAAGTTTTATAAGGAATAGGTTCTGTCTTGGTCTTACATTATTTTTTTCCTATAGAGGAGCATTAGGATATCCCACCCTGATCCATTATGATGTTAATTGCAGCATGGCAGTTCTGGAGAGGTAAACACAGATGAAATCAGAGGAAAATGTAATGAAACGTGATTCCTGTAAAATAAGCAGCATTTTGATTATATTTGCTGGAACATTTTGAGGAACACATTTTTAAAAGTGTATCGCATAAAGTTATCATTTGTCAAAGTCAAACATTTTGGAAATTTAGAGATTATAATTATGAGTGCGTATGATGATGACTATGTAAATTATGATTATAGGGATTTTTCTTGTGTGTCTGAAGTTTGAAACCCCACCACCACACACACAAATGGATTTGAAGATAACTAGGACACGCAGAGAACAACTCATAAAAATCAAATGTAAAGTATTACAGCTTGCCTCTGTTGTAATCCCAACTAAACTCGATGATGACAATAAATGTCACCACAGTTTAAGCCTAATGTACAGAGCTGTTGGTTTTCTTGGTATTCTTCAATATTGGCAATCATTGCTTTTATGGATCAGTAAGAGGTTAAAGTTGATCCCTGGGCAAAATTATTACAGTGATGTCAACAAGCCTGCAAGCAACCAATTGGTAAACAGAGCAGAGAACTAGCGCTCTGGGTTGGTTCTGAAGCAGCCGTCTCTCTCAGCCAATGAGAGCGCGGGATGCTGTCACTGTATCCAGGCGAACAGAGGGGTTTGAGATGTATGGAGCCTGTTTTATGAATGGGATTTAAAGAGCCATGCTTCATCCTGTGGATGAGTTAGAGAGACACTGGTGTGTTATTATAATTTAACACAAAACAACAAAGAAATTCCATAGGGACTAAATGACCCAGTTGACATCCCACTTCATATGGCTAAATGAACTCTCTTGGTGTTTATCATATGTTTGGAGAAGATCTAAAATAGCTTTTTGTGTGTGTGTGTGCTGGCCGGGAATGATTTATTATTTCCTCTTTATATTTTTTAAATGGACTATGACTATGAATGTAGGACACATTTGTTTGTTTTCTTATTTTATGGCATTTTTATGACCAAATTACATAAAAAATGAGCACGTATCAGAAAGCTTATTTTAAATTAAATGGCTCAAGAAAATATAAGCTCTGTCCATAGATGGAAATGAGACGTGTGCTTTATCTCTCACCTCCCGATTTCCTGATAAAAACAAAGAATGAACCCACATATGCTATAAACCCAGCTCACAGTCTTAAAAAAATAAATAAATATATATATATATATATATATATATATATATATATATATATATATATATATATATATATATATATATATATATATATATATATATATCAGCTCAATCAGCCTGCAGATATATATATATATATATATATATATATATATATATATATATATATATATATATATATATATATATATATATATATATATATATATATATATATATATATATATATATATATATATATATATATATATATATATTAAGACTGTGAGCTGGGTTTATATATATATGCAGGCTGATTGAGCTGACTGAGCTGGGATATATATATATATGCAGCTATTTTTAATGGTGTAAATAAATGTGCATTTATGTTTGTTTAAACAAAAAAGTGAGATATTCTGTTGAAAAGTATTTTAAAATGTAGAATCAACTACAATAATTAAAGTTAAAGCATAAATTAAATTCAGTATGGCAAATACTACCATGATGTATGTACTAACAATTGTGCTTCACAAATGTACTTAATTTGTAAAGTATAGCCAACATTAACAGACACAAAAATTGTGATTTAAAATATAGATTATTACATTGTATAGGCCTATAATATTTTTTTAAATCTTACTGGTCATAAAAAATCTTTTTAGATACATTTTGGGAGGAAAAATGTCCATTGACATTTTACCATGTAGTGAATCTCATGAAATGGGTCCTTTAATCTCCATGGCCTGAAAGTTCCGCGGAACAACAGTAGGTGGCACTCGGGCACTTTGTTACTCAGTGGCGAATGCGATTTTGCAGAAGGAAAGCCAGGCGCGTGGATATGACGTCAGTAAAGTTTACATGTGGGGCATGACAGAAAATGGCTGCAGCAGATGAACAGCAGCAAGTTCACAGACCTGGAGCTTATAAACAGAAAAACAAACAGCACAAGCATGGAAAACACCGAACTAAAGGCGAGATCGGGCGGGAGAATAAGGGTATGTCTGATGGGTTGATTCACAAATATAAATGCGCGAACCGTCACGTGGACAATGCCTGTCTGTCTGAACACGTGTTTAAAGGTCCGAGCAGTTATCAGTGAGACTCATGAAAGAAATATATGTCTGTGTGTGAATAGACCATTTCACAAGATGTAAACAACACTGGTCCAGAAACACTTCCTGTTTAACTGTTTTCTTTATGTGACATGTAAAGAAAACATCTTAAAGATGTTTGTTTAACTTTTTGATTCAGTTTAAAATGTTCTGTTGGTTGTATTTTATCCCAGCTTTTATGTAGTGTTAAAAAACTGAAACAGGAAGTGCTTCTGGACCAGTGTTGTTTACTTCTTGTGAAATGGTCTATACAGGTAGCTGACAAATATATATATGAAGAGTTCAGATGCAAAAGCCTCTAAGTGCCATTTGAAATTTTCTTCTAAAATGACCATTTTATCAAGCTTGTAAATTAAAGTTCAGTAATTGGCAATGAAGATTACCTATTAATTTTCATTTAAGTGAAATTACTGAACTGAAATATACAAGCTTCAATAAAAATGGTCATTTTAGAAGAAAATTTCAAATGGCATTTAGAGGCTTTTGCATCTATATATATATAAATGAAACATTATATATATTGAGAGAGAGAGAGAGAAAGTATACGTTTAACCTTGAGGTTTATAATAACTTAAGCCAGCCTAGGATGTCTGCTTGTTTTATCTGCTGGTCTCAGCCTGAACGATTCAAAAGCACCAAAGCCCATCTAAAACCAGTCTGAGAGACCAGCAAACCATAGTCTGGATCTCATTGATGCTATTCTTACTTATAATGTGTGGATCTGTTATTTTTTATAATCATTATGCAGTGTATTTGTACATCTGTTTAGTGTAATACAGTAAACTTGACCCTGTACATCAATCAAATTAGGTAGAGTTGCTGTCATGGCTCTCACCAAGAAACAGAGAAGAGTGATAAGGAAAATGGACCGCAGAAACAAAGCCAACCAGCTGCGTCGCAACAAAAAGACTCGGTAAAGTGACATTTTTAGACTTCTACTTGGTTTACAGATTGGCCATTAGTTGAAGGACTAATCTCCTTTGGGTTGTTGATGATGACAGGTGCTGACAGAGAAAAGGAAGCTGGGCAGCAGGGATGGACCCCCTCATCTGGTGGCAGTCATAGCCCTTCACGCACGAGTGGATCCTGGAGCTGTCACCAAAATATTGAGAGGTGAAGGACTTGATGGCGTGGTGCACGAGGATCAGGAGTCACTGGGGCTAAGAACAGTTTTGGTCTCGTTCTACCCCGCTTTAAACAGAGATTCACTTTCTACACACCAGACACAGGTAACACTTTTAGCAAAGGAATAAATGATTAAGCAATTGAATTTCATTTATTACTTCTGACAGGATACAGTGGTCACAAAAAATATTTACACTACCTTTCAAATGTTTGGGGCAGGCGCGGATTTACGGGTGGGCCTGGGTGGGCACGTGCCCACCCAGATTGACAAGTGGCCCACCCAAACAGATTAATAAAAACTATATTTTTTTATTTTAATAATAATAATGAATTAAGTTTGGCCATACGGCCCGCCGAACACTTTATATGATATGACGAGCGCTGAGCGCGTCCATCTCTGGTCAGCGCCAGCGAACGCAGTTTGAATCTGGCAGTGATGTCACTGTACATATTTTGTCCAGACTTCGACACCCCTTGCAGTTGCAAGGAGAGCGGACGAGGCTTATTTGTTCACATGAACACATCTTGGAAAGACAAACAATAGGGCCCGTTCACTGATCGCCTCTTTTGCGCGCTGTCATTTCAAATATACTGTATGCTCTCATTATGGAAGCAACGTTGTCGCGACAGACGTGGTCAGGCGTCTGATTGACTCGTCACACGCGTGCGTTTCGACAGCCAAGGGACGCGCGATTTGCCATTAAAGCTCGCCTTCTTAACGTGCCGCTTTGTGGTCACGGAAAACGCGCATCAGAAATTCACGGTTTTGCATCAAAACGTGCGTCCTCGACGTGTGATCTGCAATTTAAACGAGATTGTTTCTGTCTGCAGGTGTTTTATGCCTCAGAAGACTGTCCGAGGTGCTGAAATAAAAACAGTGAACGTGAAACCGAGTTGTTTTTCTGTTCGAGACACATCTCGCAAATTTTCCAGTTATATTTCCGGTAACACTTTACAATAAGGTTTCATGCATTCTTTTTTTTTTAATTATGCATAAACCACGAGTTTCTGACGCGCGTTTTCCGTGTCCACAAAGCGATTGTCCAGGCGCGCATATATGTCTGCGAGATGAGTGTCGCAAGCGCACCGCAGGTCATGTGACAAAAACCAACTGATTGGCTTGCCTCAGTAACAACTTCGAAAGCTCGATAGAACAGCTGATCATAGCTGTACAGTGCAGTTTTTATTTTCTCATCTCCATAAATATAGCCTATCTAGTAGTAAAACTACAAAATCTAGAAACCCTCGATTCTGGCCCACCTCGACTTAATCCAGGCCCACCCATCTGTCACGTTCTGCATCCGCCACTGGTTTGGGGATGGTAAGATTAAAAAAAGTTTTTGCGCATTTAATTGAAAAACAAAAAACAGTAAGAATGCTAATATATAATATTTACAATATCAGTTTTCTATTTGAATGAATTTTAAAATATAATTTTATTCCTGTAATGGTAAAGCTGAATTTTCAGCATCATTACTTGGTCACATGATCTGTCAGAAATTATTCTAATATGCTGAATTGCTGCTCAGGAAAGATATTTTTTACATGATTAATGTTGAAAACAGTTGTGCTGCTTGATGTTTTTGTGATACATTTTTTGTGATTTCTTTCACGACTATAAAAATTAATTTGAAATAGAAAGATATTATAATATTATAAATGTTTTTACTATAACATTTGATCAATGTAATGCATGCCAGTTGAATACAATCTTACTGACCCCAAACTTTTGAACATTAGTGTCAGATTTAAGTCATGCTCTCAACTGTTTGAATGGAATTTGATAACAGACAATCCGATAACAAGACATTTAACCAAATTAAAAATTAAAATTTTCAGTTGCTTTTAATCTGCTTGTTGAATTTTTACTGTTTGTATGAAGTCACTTACCTGTTTTTATAAATTGTTTGACCTGAAAAGACAATATAATATAAAGACAATACTATATTTTGGCTCTAAATTAGTTATAAGCTTTTTTTATTTTAATTTATTTTTTAATTTACATTTAACACTTTAGTATCAGTCGATATTGGATACCTAATTGAGCATGCTAATATTTATAGATTAACGTTGTCGGTCATCTAATGGTAATTTCAATGTGATCTTTCAGCAGATTTCCAAACAAATATCTGGTTTCCCTACTGTCTTTTTTAATGTTGTAATGTTTGATAGTAATGGTTTAATGTTTTTGGCCAAAGTAGTATAGACTTAACTTTTTAATATTATCTTTTTAATAAGCCCTACTTTGGTTTTAATGATATTTTGTTATCAAAGGCAATTTGAACTCCTTCAAGTATGGTTTAAGCCCTTTTTTGTCTTAAAGGACTGTAAAGGGGGCTAAAAAAATCTTCTTTTGTCTCTCTTCAGCTGATATGCATTCACTCCTGGATGTAGCGAAGGTTGCAGACAGTTTAGTGTTTGTGTTAGAGTCGACTGAAGGTTGGGACAGCTATGGAGACTACTGCCTGTCCAGCCTCTTTGCCCAGGGGTTACCAAGTCATGGTGAGAACAATCATTGTACAGTTTACTAGTCATTCTTCACAAATATTTGATACGTGTGTCACGATTGACAAATCGCAATCAATTCTTCTTCCTCTTTGCCCTGCAGCACTGGTGTGTCAGGGAGTGGCTGATCTAGCAGTGAAGAAACGCACAGAGTCTCGAAGGGCGCTCTTGCGTTTGGTAGAGTCTCGTTTCCCAGATTCACGTCTCTTCCCTGCGGACAGCGAGCAGGATGCCACACTGTTGCTGAGGCACCTGTCGGCACAGAAACAGAGACGGCTGGGTTTCCGCTCACGACGTTCATACCTCCTGGCTCAGAAAGCCACATATATACCAAACTCCAGCCAGAATGGGACAGGGGGCCCAGACACAGGGTTAGGAACCCTCTGTGTGTCAGGATATGTTCGAGGCTGTCCTCTACAAGTCAACAGGCTGGTGCATATCACAGGTCATGGAGACTTCCAGCTCAGCCAGATCGATGCTCCTGTAGACCCTCTACCCATAGTGACAGCAGCCCTCGCCCAGTGAAGCCAGGACAAGATGTAGAGATGATGGTTAGCAGGCTACGTTACTATGTTCACTTTTGAAGACTATTTTTTTATTGTAATGGTGAATTTATAGTGCAATTTGTAATTAATTCCAAGTTCAACATCGAATCCTAACTAGGAGCAACAATTTGTCTCCATGGCCCACTATTGTCCACAAAAATATTAGAAGGCCCCGCCTCACATAATTTGAAGACTTAATGATGCCTATAATATTAATGATCCTATTATATAATTTAACAATAATAACAATTGTTATAATTTTACAATAATAACAATAATTTTCCTCTGAAGGAATTATGGTTACACTTTACAATAAGGTCCCATTTGGAATGCATTGACCATCCGTAACACTGAGCAATACATTTGTTACAGTATTTTGTTAATCTTTGTAGTTAATAAAAATACACATTTTCAGTCCATTAAATTGAAAAGTTACACATTTTATTATTTAATCGTGTAGTAATTTTAAATTAAAAAAATTATAATTCATTATAAAAATGCCTATGGTATTTTAAGATTATATCAATTTACATGACTTGTCCAAGTCTTGAAATCACACTTTTGAAAGGAATTAAAATTTTAAATTTAAGTCAATGGCCCCATGGTTAGAACCATGAAATAAAATCCCGCAGTGGACCTCTTGATGGTCCAAAATCAAAATCCTGTTCCTTACAACAGTTTTAAAACACCAAAAGTGTTCTTATTGGCTATTATGTGGCATCATCTTTTCACTTTCACTTAGGATGTACCAATTAATTGATGCTAGAGTGTTGTCACACCTGATATATTTATTATGTGTGTTGTTTATTGGTTTATTTATTAAGATTGTTATATCTTTGTCTCCGTATGTCCTGTAGGATGGTGGGGATGGAGATATTCGGGTGTTGTTGAAAGCAGACCCTGAGAAGAGAGAGAGCCTGCAGGCGGAGGCAGAGGTGGATCCCATGGATGGGGAGCAGACGTGGCCTACAGAAGCAGAGCTGGAGGAGGCAGAAGGTACTGTTTTACCATGAGCTCTTGAGCCATGTTCACAGCAGTGTGTCCACTCACTATGCAAATGAGCAACAATGTAATGTGGCGGCTGTCAAGTGTGGCAAGATCGAGAAGTTCATATTAGTGAGCAGTGTATGATTTTCTAGATTGATTCATGGCTTGCATTTATAACTTTTCATCTTGTTGATATGAGGCATGATGCACTGCTGCAACTCCCATACAAACTCTTTCTCTTCCAGAATATTTGTATTTAGCTCAAGAAAATTAATTGATTGTCAAAATGGAATGAGATCTTTTGTTTGTAGCAAAACATCTCATTAATAATCAGAGTTTAAAATGTTATAGTTAAAGTGTTTGTGTATATATTAGGGCTGTATATATATATATATATATATATATACACACATACACACATATGTATATATGTATGTGTATATATATATGTATATGTGTGTATATATATATATATATATATCACGCACACATATATATATATACACACACACACACACACACACACACACACATGCTTGTATATATAGATATATATATGTTTATATATATATATATAATCTATATATGTATGTATATATATATATATATATATATATATATATGTATATATATATATATATATATATATATATATATATATATATATAAACGCAATCATGCTTGTATATTTAAGAAAAAAATATTGTTTATATATATATAAACAATATTATTTGTGTGTGTATATATATATGTGTGTGTGTGTGTGTGTGTGTATATATATATATATATATATAAATAACAATAGTGTTTTATATATATATATATATATATATATGTGTATGTGTGTATATATATGTGTATGTGTGTATATATATATATATATATATATATATATATATATATATATATATATATATATATATATATATATGTATATATATATGTATATATATATATATATATATATACATATATACATATATACACAGTGCCACATATATTATGTAAACACAAACTTTTATTTTTGGAATGTCGATTAATTGGTTTGACTAGTGATTGATATGCATTTATCTTTGTTCAGATGGCATAAAGAACAGGAGAGTGATGAAGGTACCAAAGGGGACATCTGACTATCAGGCCATATGGATCAATGATGATGCCGAGGAGGAAGAGGATATGATGATATTGACAGTTGTGATGATGATGAAGATGGGATGATGGATGATGAAATGGATGGTGATAATGAATCTCAGGTGAGGTTTTAATTATTTTGACACAAGCTGTCACACTTTTTTGATGAAGCATTTCCTTTAGAGGGAAGTCAAACTACAGCCTCCTCTGCCATTACCAAATACCTACAAATGGGTAGCTATAAAAGAATAATAAATCACATGGGTACTGTGAACAAGCATGAATATAGATTTTACAGATGTAAAATTTTTTCCCCGCCCTGAGACGCATGATACATGTCAAATATACGTTTTCAGACATGTTTTCAGTGTCTTGCACTGGCTCTGTTCACAGTCAATGTAGCTCCATCTCGGCAAGCATTTGATAACGCAATCGTCCACCTAAATAAATCTGCAAAATTTATGCAGAAAAAATTAAATGTTAAAAGTTGTCGTTTGCTAAAATAATTGTTATTATTATAAATAAATACTTTTTATTTTACAGTAGTATTATTGTAATAGTATTATTATTATTATTATATTATTATATAAAATATAATTTAATTAATAAAATAATTTTAATAATGATAATTATTGTTTTTTTATATGTTATTAAAGGGGGTGATGGAGTCAGCATATATTCTCTTTTAATGTTTTAAATCCCATTCCTGATTCTAGGATTCTAGGTTTGTTTTTGTATATCTGTTGTTATGGCAACCTGCGAGGTGGCAGCAGAACTTCGCAAAAGCACGTTAAACCCAAATAGATCTGACTGCCCGGTAATGATTGAAGGTCTGAATAAAGTCAGAAGGATGAAATGGAGGGTGGGCACCGTGCGGCGGAACACTGCATACGTGACTATGCGCTGTGTGGCGGAGAGGCACTGTTTGTTTCTCAACGTCTGCTGCTTGGCCTTAGTGCCAGGCATTCTCGACGCAACAATAGTGTTTGGAGAGGGTGTCCCGAGAGAAGCCTTCTCTCTTCCTGCACTTTAGACAGAACTTCCTGTCCAGACTTGTGGGGGGGCGGCCGTTTATTTATACCAGCTGGGCTTGAAAGAACAAGGGGAAGCTTGACACGTATGGAAGCTCTGGTCCATTTATTTTCTTTAATCATAATTAGCATGTGTTTGATGTCTTGGGGCGCACCAAAGGAGACTTTTCAATGCGAGATGTTAACAATAGGGAAGTGGTACTACAGATGATTACGGAGATTATTTTTATTACTGCACCTGCCATTGTTCTACAGGTTGACCCCCCAGGGGGTGAACGCACCCCAGCGGTATGTCTTGTCTTTTTCCCTATCTCAGCAACTATGCTGTCTGTTTAGTGGACTTCAAAGAAATGGCCTGTTTTGTTTGGGTTTGCTGAGACTCTATATGCATGTATGTCTGGAGAAATGTTTTTACATTTTACATGTTTCTCTTCCTCTCTAAGGACTCTGGATCTGAATGCGCATCTGAAGGAGATGACGATGTGGAAGAAGAAGAAGAGGAGGAGGAGATCAGTTCCTCCGGACACACTGGAGGCGATCAGAAGTATGACAAAGAAATTGACGTGGCTGAGGAGGAGAGGGGCTGAGGAGGTACAGAGAAGCGCGTGCCAATGAGATGTTCCCAGATGAAGTCGACACTCCCCTAGACGTCCCGAGCCAAGACACGGGTAAGAACCACAACAGTTAGGTGGCATAGTTCACCTAAAATTTGTAATTTTGATCTAATTTTACTTGCCATCATGTTGTTCCAACCTCAGGTTTTTTTTGTTTTTTTGCCCTATGAAACACAAAAATTACTAAAAAAAAGGTATTTTCCATGCAATGACTGTTTGTAATTGGCATTAGGGATAACGCATATATTAAAATTGGCTGTTACTGATGAACAAATAATTATTTTTATGTAATGGCCATTATTAAAGTTCAGTAAATGTAAAAACAAAACTCTAAATACTGAAATCCATCCTTTCAAATGCTACAATTCAATTTAGGCATCACAACATAATAATATATTAGGGTAGAACGGTACACAGAAGTCGCGGTTCGGTTCATACCTCGGTTCAGACCTCATGGTTCGGTACGATTTCGGTATAATGGAGGGAAAAGCAAAACAAAAATACAGACGGCATTGTATTTTTTAAATAAGTTTTATTAAAGGTGCAAAACGCAAGTCTCTGAGTTTTTGCAGAACTACGCCCCTCTGGCGACAAGCGCTACTGCAACCAGAGGTGTGCGCACTCATGGAAAACACACACACGCGTGCGTTTGCCGCGTTTTACCCGGGTTTTACCGCGTATCTTACAGTAGTTCCGCATTACATTAATTAATATGCACGCGTGTTTTATTTATTTTTATGCTGTGTATTCTCCGTTTAAATTCGTGCACCAAACCGTTGACGCCCTTACCGTTTCGGTTCAATAAGAATACATGTACCGTTCCACCCCTATAATATATAAGTATGGAAGTATTGGCATTCAGTGGGATTACATTTTACAGTGTTAAGTGTTAAAAGGTAATATACATTTTGCTAATAGTTAAAATAAACATGGTTGATATGATGAATAAAAAACCCACTAGATATAGGCTAGATAAACGAATATGGTATCAATATTGGATTGTGTGTGTATATATATATATATATATATATATATATATACATTTCAGCGGCCACTTTATTAGGTACCCCATGCTAGTAACGGGTTGGACCCCCTTTTGCCTTCAGAACTGCCTCAATTCTTCGTGGCATAGATTCAACAAGGTGCTGGAAGCATTCCTCAGGGAGTTTGGTCCATATTGACATGATGGCATCACACAGTTGCCGCAGATTTCTCGGCTGCACATCCATGATGCGATCTCCCGTTCCACCACATCCCAAAGATGCTCTATTGGATTGAGATCTGGTGACTGTGGAGGCCATTTGAGTACAGCGAACTCATTGTCATGTTCAAGAAACCAGTCTGAGATGATTCCAGCTTTATGACATGGCGCATTATCCTGCTGAAAGTAGCCATCAGAAGTTGGGTACATTGTGGTCATAAAGGGATGGACATGGTCAGCAACAATCTCAGGTAGGCTGTGGCGTTGCAACGATGCTCAATTGGTACCAAGGGGCCCAAAGAGTGCCAAGAAAATATTCCCCACACCATGACACCACCACCACCAGCCTGAACCGTTGATACAAGGCAGGATGGATCCATGCTTTCATGTTGTAGACGCCAAATTCTGACCCTACCATCCGAATGTCGCAGCAGAAATCGAACTCATCAGACCAGATGAGTCTTCGGACCATTCTTTTGTAAACCCTAGAGATGGTTGTGCGTGAAAATCCCATTAGATTAGCAGTTTCTGAAATACTCAGACCAGCCCTTCTGGCACCAACAATCATGCCATGTTCAAAGTCACTCAAATCACCTTTCTTCCCCATTGATGCTCGGTTTGAACTGCAGGAGATTGTCTTGACCATGTCTACATGCCTGAAATGCACTGAGTTGCCGCCATGTGATTGGCTGCTTAGAAATTTAAGTGTTAACGAGCAGTTGGACAGGTGTACCTAATAAAGTGGCTGGTGAGTGTATATATATATATATATATATATATATATATATGTATTTATGTATGTGTATATATATATATATATACAGCTGATGGAAAAAATTAAGAGACCACTGCCAAATCAGCAGTTGCTCTGTATTTATTATAGTGCTGGGCGGTAAACCCGGTTCGAACCGAAAACCGGTTTATATTTTGCGTAACGATTTGATTTTGAGTAAACCGCCATACCGGTTTAATTACACAACCGTTCGGAGACGACCGTTACAGCTGCAGCGGTACCATAGAGTGCGCGACACTGTTCCAGACGCGACCCTTTACCCGTTGGCACTACTGAGCACTGACGAGTGTAAACAAACAGCAGCGCTCTGTTACGTGTGACATGGGGACGATGGATGCTGAAGAATTAATACAACATGACAGTGATGACACCGAAGAAGAACTTGTGCCAAAAAGAGGAGCCGGGTCTGTTGTTTGGAGGTTTTTTGTTTTCCAAAAATCCGACGTCGACCAAACAACCATTTTATGTAAGTGCTGTCGGGCTAAAATTCTCCGCTGGGGAGAAATGACCCGGCAACACAAGCAAATTGCTCCAGCGCCTTAGCCGCAAACATGTCTTGGAATATCAAAGAATGTTAATAAATCAGCCGCACTGCCCTCCACATCAGCATGTAACACAGGGAAAGCTAAAGAAAAGTTGAGCCAAATATTGTTTCCATTATACAGGATAATCCTGTGTGCCAAGTAAGTTAGCACTTTATATTTATTTTATGTTTGTTCTGGTTTCGAAGCAATACTTTTGAAGGAATGAACTAATGCAAGTTGCATAATTTTGTTTTAATTTCTTTAATAGACCTCAAAAGCAATGCAAGACTAGATTTCCTGTTATATTTTCTTGAATGCACTGTAATGTTCCTGCGATTTGTACTTGAACTAGCAAAAGTATTTCCCCCAAGATCGTTCTTAATTGTGTTTGTTTAAAATGAAAGTTCTGCACTTTTCGACTGCAGTTGTCTTTGCATTTTGATCTCCTCAGCTTCATTAGAATCATGAATGGCTCTTATTTGCGATCAACAGGTTCATCATTTTCTGAGGCCATGCAAACCTGTATTACTAGTGTGGAATTATTCTACAATATTCACCAATGACAGTAAAATAGACGCATCTGAGTCGATTTACTGCGAGTAATTCTCTTAACCAGTAGAAAATGCATTGAACACCTGACTATGCATAAAAAATAGATAAAAAACCGAACGCGAAAGCCGAAAACCGTTATGATTCCACAAAGCCGTGATATCAATTTTTGGTTAGACAGCCAGGCACTGAATCTATTATTCATAATATAAATAATAAATCCAGAGCAACTGCTGATTTGGCAGTGGTCTCTTAATTTTTTCCATAGCTGTATATTAGAGCCGGGACTTTAACAGCGTTAATTAATTACACAACAAAAATGTACGCATTTTAAACGCACTTATTTTGCCACGGCGGAACATTTCTCACTGGATTAGTTTCGGCGGAATGATAATACTGGAGCACAAACTAGCGTTCGTGACTTTTTTTACAGTCTATGCTTTAGACAACTAAACAAACCACAGTGAACATGAACGAAGAAGATAACGAGACTGCTTTGGTTGGTCCCGTGGATGGGAAATTTTGTTAAACACGAACCGATGGAAGCGTCATTAAGAGCATGGTTGTGTGCAAGCTATGCAACAAGGAATTCGCATTTCACATCGACCCTCAAGTTTCACCTCAATGCAAAACATATACAATTGCACTGGTCTGCTGGACTTGGTTGAACAAAAATAAACAATATTTTGTTGCTTAAGCTTATGTATTCAGTCATTATTCAATGGTATACTAAAAATCCATGTGAAGAAAAATCTTCTCACTGTTATCAAATATTTATGCAATTAAAATGCGATTAATTTCGATTAATTAATTACAAAGCCTCTAATTAATTAGATTCATTTTTTTAATACAGATCCTGGCCCTAATATATATACGTGTATATAAGTATATGTAATGTTTGGGAATTTATATATGATGTATATGAAGTGGCTGTTTTGAATTGTCTTAAATATAGCTTTACATTTTTGAAAGAATTATATTTTTCTTTCAAAGCTATTTGAGAAGAAAAGAAATCTTACTGACGGCAGACTTTTGAACGGTAATGTACACATGGTTTTTACTCGGCTAACTGGTCTGTTCTGCATGTTCAGGGTTCCAGAGGTACAGAGGTCTGAAGAGTTTCCGTTCCTCCCCGTAGGACCCCCTGGAGAACTTGCCCCCAACTACTAGCGCATCTACCAATTCCAGAATTTTGAGCGCATGCGTTGCCGAATATTTGCAGATGCTGCTCAGCGAGGAGGGAAGGAGCGATGGTTTGTATGGGAAAGGGGGTGTGGGCTAGAGTTCTCACAAATCTGTTTTTTTTTTCCCTAAAAACATTGGTGTTTCCACTGTTTACCCAAGGAATTTGTTAGACAATGTCCATCTTATTCCTGCAGGTAGGCTGGTATGTGACTCTTCATATTGTGGACGTTCCTCCCTCAGTAATGGAGAGCTTTCTGACTGGAAAGCCAGTAGTGATGGTGTCTCTGCTACCACATGAACAGAAGGTACTTACAGCCTCTCAAACATTTTAAGTGATGAACATAAATTTCCCAGTGGGCAAAATTTAGTTGATGTTTCAGTGTTGAAATACAGTGCTACTGCTCAGTTTAAATGCGCTTTCACAAATAATTAAAGTCAGTATTAAAATCTCTTTGCAGATGTCAGTGATGCAAATGTTGGTGCGGCAGCACCCGAGCAACACAGAACCCATCAAGTCTAAAGAAGAGCTGGTGTTTCAGTGCGGTTTCAGGCGCTTCAGAGCCTCAGCCATCTTTTCACAGCACACGTCTGGTAATAACAGCCTATAGAGAGCATCATGTTTTTCTTTTATAGCAGGGGCTTTCATTCATCTTGATGCCACGGACGCCTAAATAGGATGTTCCCTTTGTGAGGGATGCCTTTCCTAACTAATAAAATATAAATACAGAAATGTTGAAAATGTGTACAATATATTATCTGGAAAATATTTACATAGCTGTATACTTTTTTTTCTACCCACCATTAGTGTAATGTTTAGTGTTTATAAGTGTTATGAAGATAGAATATAAAAGAGTGGTAACATTTTAGTTTGGGGCCAATTTTCATTAACTTAATTGCTTATTAGCATGAATATTGCTTTGATATTTTAGTATTTATAAAGCACATATTAATGCCTTATTCAGCATGACCATATTCTATAACCCTTAATACTACCCAATACCTAAACGTAACTACCATCGTACTAACTATTAATAAAAGCAGTAATTAGGAGTTTGAGGCAGAAGGAATAGTTGATGGTTATTTAATAGTAATAATTGGAGCGTAATCTAAAGTGTTCTCAAACCAGTTACTGTCATTAATCTCAAGAAACGGACTAATGTTTAAAAAAGCCGTAATGTGATTTTTATTTATTTAATGATATATTTTTTTATTGTTTATAATATTTTAAGTTTTATTAACTGATTTGCATTTTAACTTCTCTAGACTTTAACAGTCTCTGCAGTTTGAAAACCCCTGCTTTACAGACTAAGTCTAGCACTATGGTTGATTTGTATCTTAAAAAATGAGGGTCATTAGGGTCAACGATCCCTTTAAACAAAGCCTTTTTGTCTGTCCACATGATGAATCGGACAGGGTTAAATTAATTTTTGCTATGTCCTCAGCTGATAAACACAAGTTGGAACGGTTCCTGCGTTCAGATGCTCCTACAGTGATGTCTGTCTATGCCCCCATTACCTTCCCCACAGCTGGTGTCCTGGTCTTCAAACAGAGAGACAATGGTGGGAGAAGCAGACACAACATTTGATTCAAAAAGAGACCTGCCTTCACCAGTATAGCATGTGGTTCAGCTTCTTTGTTTTGCCTTTACCACAGGTATGCAGGACCTGGTGGCCACAGGTACTCTTTTGAGCTGCGATCCTGCTGCGTGTGGTTTTGAAGAGAATTCGTGCTGAGTGGACACCCTTTCAAAATCAACCGGCGCTCTGCTGTGGTCCGTTACATGTTCTTCAACAGAGGTGAGAACGGAGGCGTTAGTCATTTCCTCTGTTTACCTTCAGATGTGTTTGTGGTGTTAAATCATTCTGTTGAGATCTAATATTTGAGTCCAACAGTAAAGCATTTCTTTTTTTTTTTTGCAGATGATATTCTGTGGTTTAAGCCTGTTGAACTACGTACAAAATGGGGAAGAAGAGGACACATCAAGGAAGCTTTAGGTATGAAAAAACAACAAAAGTACCCAGCTGTGGAGAGAAACTTTTAGAACTGGTTTAGATTAAGCCATGATTAGGTCTTAGTTCAATTAGACATTTAAGTAGTTTTTTTAAAACGTGATTTAAGGAAAGCAAAAGACATTACTGGTGTGCAGACAGAAACAATGACACTGACATATTTTAAGATAAGTCTCTGAAGATACTTTCAATTAAAACAAACATGGATTTTAGTCTGGGAATATTTTAAGCCTTGTCTGTGAAACCAAGGGATAATGAACTTAATATTTACTAAAGAATTTACAAGCATTTTAAGCATGACGATGCAAACAAACTACAAACAATACAAACATGGACATTTTCGTTCAATTAGATCACAAAATATTTTTTTCATGATGATAATTTTATTATTAAGAATAATTCTAATTTATCTTATCAATAAAGATAAGATTGCAATAATAAACAATATTATCGTCATTAGTAATATTATTTTTTTAAATGCAGTGAAAAGGATTTAATAATTAATTAATATTTTACATTTTAAGTATTTAAAGGTCACAATATGCAAGATTTTTTTCACCACCAGGAGTCTCTAACCTCTTACAATAACAAAGATGTATATTAATGATGTATATTATGCATTAAGTGGAATTATGGATCTTGTCATCAAGCTGATGGATCTTTTATGGCATACGGTGATTTTTTTTTTTTTTTTTTTTTTTTTTAAAGGGTAGCTCTGATATGATGCCATTGACTGGCGACTCCTCACCCCTGCTCACACGCCCCGTTTCCTTGGTTAAAATCATTTTTTGTTTGTTTTTTTACTTCACGATTTACAAATAGTTGAAAACAATTGGGATATTGTAAGTAATCAACTAAACAAAATATATCTGTCCTAGTGGTTTTTGGATATTTTACTGCAAAAATCCTGCATATTGTACCTTTAATTAAACTTAATAATTTTAATGATAATAGAAATGGCAATAATAATCATAATAACTGCATTTTAAAATATTTTTTGTGTATTTAAGATTAATAATAATAAATAGTCATAATGCTTATTTTAATGTTGAAGTCTAATGATTCTTTAGTTATATTCATCAAAACCCTGATTTAAAGTCTCAGTTCTGAACATATACACAAAGTAATGAGTTTTGTTCGTAAATAATATTGTTAGAAATAATCCTTGTAGATTAATACTTTACTTGGCTGAAAATATACATAGGAATGATTGTAACAAAATAGCTCACAAAACTGCATTGTTATTAATTGTGGAGACAGAGAGGGAAAAAATACATTCTTAAAAAATGGGTGTTGGGGATGTTTTGAGTATTTTTTGACACTTCTGTTTGTGCTTTTGCAGGTACTCATGGCCACATGAAGTGTGTCTTTGACAGTCAGTTGCGCTCGCAGGACACAGTGCTGATGAATCTGTATAAGAGGGTGTATCCTCGCTGGACCTATGACCCCTATGTCCCTGCCCCTCTGCCCTGGGTCAAGAGAGAGGAGCCACCGGCGTTCTGTGACATTGACATGGACTAGAGGCAGGAAGTTATGAACTGAAAGCAATGAAAGCATAACATGACACTGACTGCTTGTGTCACAGCTACTCAAATATTGATTCTCTGTACTTTAATTGACAATTAAATGTCTATATATAATATCTGTGCTTGTTTGGGTGTTCTTTAAGCATTTCCCATAGTTTCATTTGATCAAGTCCCTCAGTGACCACTAGATGGCAAACATGTATTGAAGTGAAAACGGTTTCTTTCCTCAGAGTAAGAGTTTGACATTCCTTTTTGAGTCTGGGATGTTTTTAACCAATGTCAGTACAGTCATAATGGTGTTGGTTATTTACAGCCTCAGGTTGACAAATTAACCCATGAAATAATTTCTCAAACACATTTTTTTTGTTAACCAGTAAAACGCATCCTTAGCAGTGTTGAAAAAAAGTGTGATCTGAACTAAATTCTTGCCAAAAGCCAAAGGGAGAGTGTCTTTTATGAGGGAGGCAGTGGCGCAAACCCGCATCTAAACTCTTTGTAAATACTGTCATTGCAATCTTTTACTTCTCATCATTTAGCTCAAACCAAACCTCACACTGGCTGGAATATTATCTCCCTCAAGTATGTCCTCAACAACAACTGGAGCCTTTACAGTCCTCTGGCTGCCATCGTTCAGAATCGCTGGCAACGGTGAGGGATGATTATCGCTGGTGAACGAATGCATAGCGACTATAATTTATGCTGCGATATGCAGATGACATTGAGCTTCTATGGGCCTTAATGGCACAGATGGAGTGTGTATGTGTGCCGTCTGCACTGTTATTCTCCTTCATTCCTACAGACTCTTCCACCACTCCCTCTCCCTGGTGGTTCCCTGACCTGAAGCCCCCGTTTCACCACCATCTACACTCTCTCACACAGGGAGCGTGACCCTCCGTTGTTCTCGCCGGATCCCCAAATGTTTTACAGTTCTCTTTCTTTCTCTCATCCCTCTCTACCCCCTCCCCTCGCTCTTTTGCTCTTCGGAGAAACAATGATTTATGAATAGTAATATTTATCATAAAACAGTGCTCTTGCATGCTTGCAGCTACATGATTCATCCTCAGGTTCTGTTGGGACCACACCACAGACGCATGCCGATATGTCTGGGAAAAGAGAAGGTGAAGCTTTGGGCTCAAAAAACACAATGTGATCCAAGAAACGGGGTATCAAAAGTTCAATATGTACATTTTATCCTGTGCTGTGAATTTGATTATGGTGGAAAAAGTCAAATAATGATAAAACAATCGCACTAGGGTAATACTTCTTCATTGCCTAGGGGTGTACTCGAAGCTCTGGACGGTTAACGCTGAGGCACTCCATTTATTTTCTCGTTCATTTTTTAAGCCATAGTGCACCAGGGGCATTGAGCGGGATGTGTTAAACACATCTTGTTTAAAGCTGAATGGGGTGTGGTATGCCTGGCCAAATGTTCATGATCTAGAGAGGAAATCTAATCCTTCCATACTGAAGATTCTCAATATCTCAGCTCTTCTTGAAACTCTGAATCCTTATAGAGGGCCATGGGACCTAGACCTGAGTGCAAAAATGGAGGCTCTAGACCCTTCCAGAGTTGAGATATTGAGATCTCACGTAGCATTTATGCCATTAAAAATATCTCAATATCTCAGATCTGTATGCCATTATAATTATCTCAATATCTCAGCTCTGGAAGGGTCTAGAGCCTCCATTTTTGCACCCAGGTCTAAGTCCCATTACCCTCTATCAGAATCCAGAGTTTCAAGAAGATCAGAGCAATGTAAAATTTTGACCCCCCAAAAAAAACTACAGTGGTACCCCTTATGATTATTTTTTTTTGCGTGAAAAAAAAGTTTCTCCAATCTTCTTTAAACTCTGGATTCTGATAGAGGGCCATGTGACCTTGACCTGAGTGCAAAAATGGAGGCTCTAGACCCTTCCAGAGCTGAGATATTGAGATAATTATAATGGCATACAGAGCTGAGATATTGAGATATTTATAATGGCATAAATGCTATGTGAGATCTCAATATCTCAGCTCTGGAAGGGTCTAGAGCCTCCATTTTTGCACTCAGGTCTAAGTCCCATGGCCCTCTATCAGAATCCAGAGTTTCAAGAAGATCAGAGCAACTCACAATTTTGACCCAAAAAAAAAAAAAACTACAGTGGTACCCCTTATGTTTTTTTTTGCGCGAAAAAATAAGTTTCTCCAATCTTCTTGAAACTCTGGATTCTGATAGAGGGCCATGGGACCTAGACCTGAGTGCAAAAATGGAGGCTCAGACCCTTCCCAGAGCTGAGATATTGAGATCTCACGTAGCATTTATGCCATTATAAATATCTCAATATCTCAGCTCTGTATGCCATTATAAATCTATTCTCAGCTCTGGAAGGGTCTCTCAATTTTTGCACTCAGGTCTAAGTCCCATGGCCCTCTATCAGAATCCAGAGTTTCAAGAAGATCAGAGCAATTTAAAATTTTGACCCCCCCCAAAAAAAAAAACGACAGTGGTACCCCTTATGATTTTTTTTTTTGCGAAAAAAAGTTTCTCCAATCTTTTTTAAACTCTGGATTCTGATAGAGGGCCATGTGACCTAGATGTGAGTGCAAAAATGGAGGCTCTAGACCCTTCCAGAGCTGAGATATTGAGATCTCACATAGCATGTATGCCATTATAAATATCTCAATATCTCAGCTCTGTATGCCATTATAATTATCTCAATATCTCAGCTCTGGAAGGGTCTAGAGCCTCCATTTTTGCACTCAGGTCTAAGTCCCATGACCCTCTATCAGAATCCAGAGTTTCAAGAAGATCAGAGCAACTCAAAATTTTGACCTGAAAAAAAAAAAAAACTACAGTGGTACCCCTTATGTTTTTTTTTGTGTGAAAACAAAAGTTTCTCCAATCTTCTTTAAACCCTGGATTCTGATAGAGGGTCATGGGACTTAGACCTGAGTGCAAAAATGGAGGCTCTAGACCCTTCCAGGCCTGAGATACCATGCAAAAACTCCAAATCTTGCCAAGTATATTTTCTAATATCTAGTCAAATATCTCAGCTTACTTAATAAAGTACAAAATCACCTAAAGACCAAGATTTAAGTGAGATAAAGAAGCTTGTTTTTAGACAGTGCATCTTGAATATCTTGTTAAGTGAAACTGTCTTAAAAATATCTTGTTTTGAGTCATATCTCAGATGAAACAAGCTTTTTTGACATTTCATGAGTTTTTTAAGCTGCTGTGTTATTCACTGCTCACCATCTATGAGGTCTCAATCTCAAAGGTAGAAAAGCTGGAGAGAGTGATCAGCTCATTTGCCAAAAAGTGGCAAACTAACATAGGTCTGTATGGAAGAGGCATCTTGGAGATTCCTGTTTCCAGCATGGTTGAAGAGTTCAAGTGCTCTAAAGTAAGGCTGGAAATGACATTAACAGAGTCCCGTGATCCATGCGTTTCCCAAACAGCTCCTACCCTGGTGACCGGAAGGAAATGGAACCCAGCTGAAGCCACTCACCAGGCGAAGTCAGACCTCAGGCACAGAGACATCATTGGCAATGTGCAACAGGGAAGAGGAGGCCTCGGATCTAGAGAGAGCAGACCTTCGTGGCATAGAGCAGCTCCAGCTCAGCGGTGACGATTGGTTGTCGAGGAGGTGCGACGGCACGAGCAGGCAACAAGGTGTGCAAAGGCTGCCTCACAAGCCAAGCAAGGACAGTGGATGAGATGGGAGGGAGTAGAGGAAGAAAGTTCTCTTGGAGGGAGCTGATGAGCATGGAAGCATTTCACATCAGCTTCATCTTAACGCGCAGCGTACGACGTCCTGCCTTCCCCTCAAACCTCAACCAGTGGTACGGAGAAGACCCAACGTGCCCCCTTTGTCCATCCCCGCAAACCTCAAACACATTCTGGTTGGATGTAAGACAAGCTTGTCACAAGGCCGCTATACTTGGCGGCACAACCATGTCCTGAAGTGCCTAGCAGCCACCTTGGAGTGCAGCCGACTAAAGAACAATGCCCTGCCTCCTCCATCATTCCATCCTACATACGCGAAGGAGTTCATTCAAGAAGGGGTAAAAACAGCCAAAGGCTATACAGCAACAGCTATCAGCCAGCTTGGAAAGGCTCGAGACTGGAAACTGGTGGCAGATTTGAACCAAAGGCTTTACTTCCCTTCGGAGACCTTGTGCTCTGGTCCCCATCACTCCACATCGTGTACATAATAGAGCTTACCGTTCCCTGGGAGGATGCTGTAGAGGAGGCATTTGAGCGCAAGAGACTCAAGTACACCGAACTGGCAGCTGATGCTGAGCAACGCGGATGGAAAGCCAAGGTTTGCCCAGTGGAAGTCGGCTGTAGAGGCTTTGTGGGCAAGTCAACCATCAGGCTCCTTAAGGAACAGGGAGTGCAAGGTCAAACCCTACGCCAAACCATCAAAGCCCTCTCACGTGCAGCAGAAGAAGCAAGCCGATGGATATGGGTGAAAAGGGGAGACTCCAACTGGGCCCCTAATACCACCTGTGGCATTTAAGGGTTGAAAGCAGAGGGGGGCACACCTGGGACGCCAGGTGCTGCCGATGAGCCCTCTGGAGGTGTCGTGGGCCTGTCATTGAAACACCAGAGAAGGGGGGTGCCCACCTGATGACCCCAATGAAGCTTAAAACCCCCATTCTTAGCCCACTAAACCATTACCAAAGTGAGGAAATCACTCCGATGGATGCATCATTACAACTCAGACTTAACCTGTCACCACTACAGAGAGGAAACCACTCTGATGGATGTATCGTCACCACTCATACCTCAGGTCTTAAACAGGGGATTGTTTCACCTAGTCCTAAAACATAATAATTGTAAAAGATGAATCGTCTTGTTTCAAGAAACAGACTTGACTTGAATTGAGACAAATCTGCCTTATTGAAAACTGCAGGTCAACATGCCCAACTCACAACAACTCACAATGACATATATGACAGCAAAAAAAACGTAATTTATTTACTGTACAAACAACTTTACCAACATTCAAATTTGTATGTATTCCTATTTAACTTATGCATATTAAAATCGTGGTTTTGATCGTGGCAATTGCATTCAATTGTCTTATCAATTAAATTTTCAGTCTCATTTATTAATAGTTTAACGTTACTCATAAATAACATTTCGTTCTGTTCGTGCCTTTTGCTGCAAACTCGTTTTGGAGGATTAGCCTTCATGGTGTTTAACAAACTTTAAAACCTTCCCATATGGAAAAAGGTTTGCTAAAAACTCTGTGATTCGTATATGTTCCAACCCCAACAGAATATTGTAAGGGACATATGCAAAAACCACATATATAAATTGCATAATATTAATGTATTTTTAATCATTATCATATATACTGTATGTCCTACATACAACTAAAGCCATATAGATTTGTAAAAACAAAAAAATGCTAATTTAATATGAATTTCCAGCATGGACGTGTATAAACACAGGACAAGATAAGAACCAGCATGAGTGAAGTACAGCCTTATACTGATTGATAAACTGCACTGAGTCGAGGCCTACACTAAAAAAAATGAACTAGGGAGGTTGTGCACTTTACATAATATATTTATATATAGTTTACTTATAATAATGGTGTTTTTGACTTTACATGTTTTTTTTTCTATAAGGTCTATGTAATTGTGTCTCAACTTGACAGTACAAAATCCTGTTGTCTAAACACAAACCATTTATGTTAAGTAAAAAAAGTGTACATCTGGCCAACTGCCATTTTGCCCGAACTTAATTTTATTGTGTTCAATCTGCTTAAATCTACGAACAACTTAAGTTTACTTAATCTGTTTGTGTTGGATTACATGATTGATTTGTGTTGCCTTAACTGAAACTGGGCAGTGGTTTTAGTTCCCAGCATGCTTTGCATATGGTTGAATTAAGAGAGAATAAATGTTAAAATTAAGTGTTATTTTATGTTTTTTTTTGAGAAATTTAGAAAAGGGGAAGACTTGATAGTGTGTAATAGTGTTTAATGTTAAATTATATTGGAATTATTAAACCATTTAAATTACAGAGGGTTACCATTGTGGAGAAGAGTGGAGCATTTTGTTTGGCTGTCAACTGATTTCATTATTTTCAATTGTTTTGAATGAAGGAGCATGTAAATCTTAACGTTCAAGATGCTGCTAATATATTATGTGCTACTGCTAGCAAATAGCTAGCTAAAGTTTATCAATTTAATTAAATGTCACTGAATCAAATGAAATATAAATGGATGAATGAATATAATAAATTGCCTTTGAATCATGTCAGGAAGCCTTTAAAAATTACATTGAGACTACTTAAATTGGGTAATTTAAAATTACATCATTCTATTATGTTGAAGTTCCATGAACAAATTATGTTTGTTTAACGTAATCCAGTTATGTGGAACCTGTTGACAAATTAAAATGAATTAAAGCCAACATATAATTTTTTTTGAGTGTATGCCTGTATCAATCATGGTTACATACTGTATAATCTGCCTTAGATTAAAAACACAACATTTAAACTACACACACAAGCGCACATTTTAATTACAAAATTATTTTATTAGAATGTGTTCTACAAGATGCAGCTCCATATTTCACATATCAATAGTTTTCATTTTATATCCTGCATCGATTTAATTTTCATTTGTGACAATTTCTCTAAACTTTATCGTTACTTATGGTATATACGACCTACAAACAAAAAAACGTTCCTAAATGTTGAAGTGATTCTTATGCTTATCACTCTAAAAAATAATTCAGCGGCTTAGTAAATATCACAGTAATAATTATCTTTATTAAAATCTCAGAATATAATTTACTCAATAGTTTGAGTTGAACATACCAAAATAAATGACTAAAACTGTCTGAAATGTTTCACTACAATTGGCTAATTTAGTTTTTGACTAACCAATTATTAAATTAAAATACACCTAATATTTGTGAAATTTCCATTACCATATTTGAGACTGGATAATTAAACTGATCTGTCTCAAGAACCACAAATATTTCTAAAATAAAATCAATATTATTATGTAACATGCATAAAAAATTGATTAAGTTTACTCAATTAAAATGTATTTTACTGTCTATGAGATTACATCAACGCACTCCTCCCGCACCCTCTGACGTGACCACAACTCAACGGTTGAACTCTTGAGTGAGCGCGCGGTTGTTGGCGCTGTTTGAACTCTCTCAGTCCAGTCCAGATCTCTTCTCAGTGGCGCAGAATTGGAGCATTTCCACCTGAAATTCGGGTTTGTTTGTTTTATTTTATCTGTATAATCATTAATGTGCTTTAAATAATTGTATTTAATGCAAAAGAACATACAGAGACGCAATGTTACTCACCTTAAACGAGTGTCGACTTGCGCTGCCTTTTTCACGTGATTGTAAGGCCTTGCATAAAAAAAACAAAAAAACAAAAAAAAAACACACGACTATATTCTTAAAGATAATGAATATAACTAATTTGGATGATAAAATGTCCTCAGAACTGTGCACTGTTTGTTTATTGGCAGCTTATGGAGTCGCGAACATCTTTCAGCTGTGAGTGACGCAGGACGGCGGTCTAAATTTAGAAGTTTTCCCGCAGAGGCGAGTCCATCTCCGGCATGGGAACCAGCGTTGACCCGGTGAATACTGGATAACAGACCTGTTGATTACACTTGAATTACTTTAATGTTTAGTCCTAAATGTTTAATTTTTACATCGAAAATGTTTCTTACATGAGTTAAGATGTAGGAAATATTGTATGTGTTAAAAATAGAATGTTTGCTGTAATGTTAGGATACTAATTGACAATGAAGGCCATGTCATGTAGTTATACCGGTGGTTGTATGGAATAAGGTTTAAAAAAGTTAAATAGAAACAAAGGATATAAAAAAGTTAATATTACTGCCATATAAACACCGTTTTTATTACTCATAATTATGTTTTAAATGTTTCCCCCAATTATTTCTACTCAAGTTTATTTGTTAATGTACCAAATGCAGTTACTCAGAACTATTTAATTTGTTTTACTAACATTTACTCAGTTAATACAGTGTAAGTTATTGCTTTCACTGCTTAAAAATCGAATCAATATTCAAGTTTAAAGAGGTTAGTAAATCATATTAAATGTTTTTAGAGTGCATCACCTCCAGAGTTCATGTCACATATACAAAAACATATTCCAGCCAATTTTAATCACTGTTCTAGAAACATATTTGACTCAACTTTGTTCATTTGCAATAATATGTTGTTTCAATCCTTTATGAATTTCTTTCTTCTGCTGAACAGAAAGGAAGATATTTATTTGGTACCGGTTTTGACATTTTCTCACTAAATAAATTATTGTGATTTAAACATGTAACGTTATGTCTGTTGTTTTTCTTTATAATTGTAACGTTAGTTACATAGTTTTAAGAAATGGTTAGGGGTAGGATTAGTGGCTCAAACTATATTTTAATGCTTTATTGTTAATAAAACTGTAATTTCCCTACACATTATGTTCATTACGTTTTATCCTTTTAAAGGGATAGTTCACTTTGAAATTAATTTTTGATATGTTTTATCTTACCTCAAGGGCATCCAAGATGTAGGTGTCTTTGTTTCCACAGTAGTTTCAATTTTTACATTTTTCTGGTCAAACCAGTGTTGTCTGTCAGTCATATAATGCAGGTTTTGGGGTCCACCTCAGAGAGCATGCACAGAGAAGTCCAAATTAAACATGATTTAATGACTCTTGAATGTATGTACACACTGATGGCCAAAGACACTGAAACAAGCGGTGTGTGTGAGAAAACAAACAGTATTTATATAGTTTTTTGTTAACAGCCATGTCGAACTGATCTGAATCAGATGTCGCTGAACGCGCAAGAGATCACTTCTGGCGTAACGTTGGACACGGTTCAGTTCGGTTCAGTTGGACATCTGATTCAGATCAGTTTGACATGGCTGTTAACGAAGGTAAAACTATATTAATACTGTTCGTTTTCTCACACTAAACGCTCGTTTCAGTGTCTTTGGCCATCAATGTGTTCTTGCATTTACGAGTCATTAAATCATGTTTACAGGGCTCGAGACTAACGGCGTCCTGATCGTCCTGGGGATCGATAGAAATGTATTTAGGACGAACAGAAATATTCTCCAGGACGCCTACAGGACGAAAGACATTTTTGTGTGTGTTAATTTATTACTAGCCTATTAGGCTAACTTAACGTTATGCCAAATGCCAAAAATAACCGCCCAAGCGCTGACCACGACGAAGCGCGTCTTCGTCACTATAGTTACTATCACTGGCTGGCTACTCGCGGAGACTCGTTCCGCGGTACATCTATCAAATGGCTTCATACATCGCAAATATGTTGCGCTGGTTAAACAACGGATAGTCAATGAATAAAAACTAGACAAAAATGTTAGATAGTGAGTGACGGCACAAAAAAGGTATATTCGGTGCGGTTTTCTGTGTGCATACTGTACACATGACTGAAGTTTGCGGCCATAGACACCTAAGTTAAAAGCGCGAGTACTGAATTGAGCTCTTTTCGTCTGAAGTCGACAAAATAATACACACAACATTATGTCTAAATGTCCGTATTTAGAGAGTATTCATGTAAACTATGCCGGTTATGTGCTATAAAAACAGTTTAAAAGACAACAGTTTATAGACATAACCGGCATAGTTTACATGAATACTCTCCAAATACGGACATTTAGACATAATGTTGTGTGTATTATTTTGTCGATTCAGACGAAAAAGAGCTCAATTCAGTACTCGCGCTTTAACTTAGGTGTCTATGGCTGCAAACTTCAGTCATGTGTACAGTATGCACACAGAAAACCGCACCGAATATACCTTTTTTTGTGCCGTCACTCACTATCTAACATTTTTGTCTAGTTTTTATTCATTGACTATCCGTTGTTTAACCAGCGCAACATATTTGCGATGTATGAAGCCATTTGATAGATGTACCGCGGAACGAGTCTCCGAGTAGCCAGCCAGTGATAGTAACTATAGTAACGAAGACGCGCTTCGTTGTGGTCAGCGCTTGGGCGGTTATTTTTGGCATTTGGCATAACGTTAAGTTAGCCTAATAGGCTAGTAATAAATTAACACACACAAAAATGTCTTTCGTCCTGTAGGCGTCCTGGAGAATATTTCTGTTCGTCCTAAATACATTTTCTATCGTCCCCAGGACGATAGGACGCCGTTAGTCTCGAGCCCTGTAAACATGATTTAATGACTCGTAAATGCAAGAACACATTGATGGCCAAAGACACGAAAGCGAGCGTTTAGTGTGAGAAACGAACAGTATTAATATAGTTTTTACCTCGTTAACAGCCATGTCAAACTGATCTGAATCAGATGTCCAACTGAACCGAACTGAACCGTGTCCAACGTTACGCCAGAAGTGATCTCTTGCGCGTTAGCGACATCTGATTCAGATCAGTTCGACATGGCTGTTAACAAAAACTATATAAATACTGTTTGTTTTCTCACACACACCGCTTGTTTCAGTGTCTTTGGCCATCAGTGTGTACATACATTCAAGAGTCATTAAATCATGTTTAATTTGGACTTCTCTGTGCATGCTCTCTGAGGTGGACCCCAAAACCTGCATTATATGACTGACAGACAACACTGGTTTGACCGAAAAATGTAAAAATTGAAACTACTGTGGAAACAAAGACACCTACATCTTGGATGCCCTTGAGGTAAGATAAAACATATCAAAAATTAATTTCAAAGTGAACTATCCCTTTAAAAGGATAAAACGTAATGAACATAATGTGTAGGGAAATTACAGTTTTATTAACAATAAAGCATTAAAATATAGTTTGAGCCACTAATCCTACCCCTAACCATTTCTTAAAACTATGTAACTAACGTTACAATTATAAAGAAAAACAACAGACATAACGTTACATGTTTAAATCACAATAATTTATTTAGTGAGAAATGTTAAAACCGGTACCAAATAAATATCTTCCTTTCTGTTCAGCAGAAGAAAGAAATTCATAAAGGATTGAAACAACATATTATTGCAAATGAACAAAGTTGAGTCAAATATGTTTCTAGAACAGTGATTAAAATTGGCTGGAATATGTTTTTGTATATGTGACATGAACTCTGGAGGTGATGCACTCTAAAAACATTTAATATGATTTACTAACCTCTTTAAACTTGGAATATTGATTCAGATTTTTAAGCAGTGAAAGCAATTACTTACACTGTATTAACTGAGTAAATGTTAGTAAAACAAATTAAATAGTTCTGAGTAACTGCATTTGGTACATTAACAAATAAACTTGAGTAGAAATAATTGGGGGAAACATTTAAAACATAATTATGAGTAATAAAAACGGTGTTTATATGGCAGTAATATTAACTTTTTTATATCCTTTGTTTCTATTTAACTTTTTTAAACCTTATTCCATACAACCACCGGTATAACTACATGACATGGCCTTCATTGTCAATTAGTAGCCTAACATTACAGCAAACATCTATTTTTAACACACATAAATTTCCTACATCTTAACTCATGTAAGAAACATTTTCGATGTAAAAATTAAACATTTAGGACTAAACATTAAAGTAATTCAAGTGTAATCAACAGGTCTGTTATCCAGTATTCACCGGGTCAACGCTGGTTCCCATGCCGGAGATGGACTCGCCTCTGCGGGAAAACTTCTAAATTTAGACCGCCGTCCTGCGTCACTCACAGCTGAAAGATGTTGCGACTCCATAAGCTGCCAATAAACAAACAGTGCACAGTTCTGAGGACATTTTATCATCCAAATTAGTTATATTCATTATCTTTAAGAATATAGTCGTGTGTTTTTTTTTTGTTTTTTTGTTTTTTTATGCAAGGCCTTACAATCACGTGAAAAAGGCAGGCGAGTCGACACTCGTTTAAGGTGAGTAACATTGCGTCTCTGTATGTTCTTTTGCATTAAATACAATTATTTAAAGCACATTAATGATTATACAGATAAAATAAAACAAACAAACCCGAATTTCAGGTGGAAATGCTCCAATTCTTGCGCCACTGAGAAGAGATCTGGAACTGGACTGAGAGAGTTCAAACAGCGCGCAACAACCGCGCGCTCACTCGAGAGTTCAACCGTTGAGTTGTGGTCACGTCAGAGGGTGGGGGAGGAGTGCGTTGATGTAATCTCATAGACAGTAAAATACATTTTAATTGAGTAAACTTAATCAATTTTTTATGCGTGTTACATAATAATATTGATTTTATTTTAGAAATATTTGTGGTTCTTGAGACAGATCAGTTTAATTATCCAGTCTCAAATATGGTAATGGAAATTTCACAAATATTAGGTGTATTTTAATTTAATAATTGGTTAGTCAAAAACTAAATTAGCCAATTGTAGTGAAACATTTCAGACAGTTTTAGTCATTTATTTTGGTATGTTCAACTCAAACTATTGAGTAAATTATATTCTGAGATTTTAATAAAGATAATTATTACTGTGATATTTACTAAGCCGCTGAATTATTTTTTAGAGTGATAAGCATAAGAATCACTTCAACATTTAGGAACGTTTTTTTGTTTGTAGGTCGTATATACCATAGTAACGATAAAGTTTAGAGAAATTGTCACAAATGAAAATTAAATCGATGCAGGATATAAAATGAAAACTATTGATATGTGAAATATGGAGCTGCATCTTGTAGAACACATTCTAATAAAATAATTTTGTAATTAAAATGTGCGCTTGTGTGTGTAGTTTAAATGTTGTGTTTTTAATCTAAGGCAGATTATACAGTATGTAACCATGATTGATACAGGCATACACTCAAAAAAAATTATATGTTGGCTTTAATTCATTTTAATTTGTCAACAGGTTCCACATAACTGGATTACGTTAAACAAACATAATTTGTTCATGGAACTTCAACATAATAGAATGATGTAATTTTAAATTACCCAATTTAAGTAGTCTCAACGTGAATTTTTAAAGGCTTCCTGACATGATTCAAAGGCAATTTATTATATTCATTCATCCATTTATATTTCATTTGATTCAGTGACATTTAATTAAATTGATAAACTTTAGCTAGCTATTTGCTAGCAGTAGCACATAATATTAGCAGCATCTTGAACGTTAAGATTTACATGCTCCTTCATTCAAAACAATTGAAAATAATGAAATCAGTCGACAGCCAAACAAAATGCTCCACTCTTCTCCACAATGGTAACCCTCTGTAATTTAAATGGTTTAATAATTCCAATATAATTTAACATTAAACACTATTACACACTATCAAGTCTTCCCCTTTTCTAAATTTCTCAAAAAAAACATAAAATAACACTTAATTTTAACATTTATTCTCTCTTAATTCAACCATATGCAAAGCATGCTGGGAACTAAAACCACTGCCCAGTTTCAGTTAAGGCAACACAAATCAATCATGTAATCCAACACAAACAGATTAAGTAAACTTAAGTTGTTCGTAGATTTAAGCAGATTGAACACAATAAAATTAAGTTCGGGCAAAATGGCAGTTGGCCAGATGTACACTTTTTTTACTTAACATAAATGGTTTGTGTTTAGACAACAGGATTTTGTACTGTCAAGTTGAGACACAATTACATAGACCTTATAGAAAAAAAAACATGTAAAGTCAAAAACACCATTATTATAAGTAAACTATATATAAATATATTATGTAAAGTGCACAACCTCCCTAGTTCATTTTTTTTAGTGTAGGCCTCGACTCAGTGCAGTTTATCAATCAGTATAAGGCTGTACTTCACTCATGCTGGTTCTTATCTTGTCCTGTGTTTATACACGTCCATGCTGGAAATTCATATTAAATTAGCATTTTTTTGTTTTTACAAATCTATATGGCTTTAGTTGTATGTAGGACATACAGTATATATGATAATGATTAAAAATACATTAATATTATGCAATTTATATATGTGGTTTTTGCATATGTCCCTTACAATATTCTGTTGGGGTTGGAACATATACGAATCACAGAGTTTTTAGCAAACCTTTTTCCATATGGGAAGGTTTTAAAGTTTGTTAAACACCATGAAGGCTAATCCTCCAAAACGAGTTTGCAGCAAAAGGCACGAACAGAACGAAATGTTATTTATGAGTAACGTTAAACTATTAATAAATGAGACTGAAAATTTAATTGATAAGACAATTGAATGCAATTGCCACGATCAAAACCACGATTTTAATATGCATAAGTTAAATAGGAATACATACAAATTTGAATGTTGGTAAAGTTGTTTGTACGTAAATAAATTACGTTTTTTTTGCTGTCATATATGTCATTGTGAGTTGTTGTGAGTTGGGCATGTTGACCTGCAGTTTTCAATAAGGCAGATTTGTCTCAATTCAAGTCAAGTCTGTTTCTTGAAACAAGACGATTCATCTTTTACAATTATTATGTTTTAGGACTAGGTGAAACAATCCCCTGTTTAAGACCTGAGGTATGAGTGGTGACGATACATCCATCAGAGTGGTTTCCTCTCTGTAGTGGTGACAGGTTAAGTCTGAGTTGTAATGATGCATCCATCGGAGTGATTTCCTCACTTTGGTAATGGTTTAGTGGGCTAAGAATGGGGGTTTTAAGCTTCATTGGGGTCATCAGGTGGGCACCCCCCTTCTCTGGTGTTTCAATGACAGGCCCACGACACCTCCAGAGGGCTCATCGGCAGCACCTGGCGTCCAAGGTGTGCCCCCCTCTGCTTTCAACCCTTAAATGCCACAGGTGGTATTCAGGGGCCCAGTTGGAGTCTCCCCTTTCACCCATATCCATCGGCTTGCTTCTTCTGCTGCACGTGAGAGGGCTTTGATGGTTTGGCGTAGGGTTTGACCTTGCACTCCCTGTTCCTTAAGGAGCCTGATGGTTGACTTGCCCACAAAGCCTCTACAGCCGACTTCCACTGGGCAAACCTTGGCTTTCCATCCGCGTTGCTCAGCATCAGCTGCCAGTTCGGTGTACTTGAGTCTCTTGCGCTCAAATGCCTCCTCTACAGCATCCTCCCAGGGAACGGTAAGCTCTATTATGTACACTGATGTGGAGTGATGGGGACCAGAGCACAAGGTCTCCGAAGGGAAGTAAAGCCTTTGGTTCAAATCTGCCACCAGTTTCCAGTCTCGAGCCTTTCCAAGCTGGCTGATAGCTGTTGCTGTATAGCCTTTGGCTGTTTTTACCCCTTCTTGAATGAACTCCTTCGCGTATGTAGGATGGAATGATGGAGGAGGCAGGGCATTGTTCTTTAGTCGGCTGCACTCCAAGGTGGCTGCTAGGCACTTCAGGACATGGTTGTGCCGCCAAGTATAGCGGCCTTGTGACAAGCTTGTCTTACATCCAACCAGAATGTGTTTGAGGTTTGCGGGGGATGGACAAAGGGGGCACGTTGGGTCTTCTTCGTACCACTGGTTGAGGTTTGAGGGGAAGGCAGGACGTCGCACGCTGCGCGTAAGATGAAGCTGATGTGAAATGCTTCCATGCTCATCAGCTCCCTCCAAGAGAACTTTCTTCTCTCTACTCCCTCCCATCTCATCCACTGTCCTTGCTTGGCTTGTGAGGCAGCCTTTGCACACCTTGTTGCCTGCTCGTGCCGTCGCACCTCCTCGACAACCAATCGTCACCGCTGAGCTGGAGCTGCTCTATGCCACGAAGGTCTGCTCTCTCTAGATCCGAGGCCTCCTCTTCCCCTGTTGCACATTGCCAATGATGTCTCTGTGCCTGAGGTCTGACTTCGCCTGGTGAGTGGCTTCAGCTGGGTTCCATTTCCTTCCGGTCACCAGGGTAGGAGCTGTTTGGGAAACGCATGGATCACGGGACTCTGTTAATGTCATTTCCAGCCTTACTTTAGAGCACTTGAACTCTTCAACCATGCTGGAAACAGGAATCTCCAAGATGCCTCTTCCATACAGACCTATGTTAGTTTGCCACTTTTTGGCAAATGAGCTGATCACTCTCTCCAGCTTTTCTACCTTTGAGATTGAGACCTCATAGATGGTGAGCAGTGAATAACACAGCAGCTTAAAAAACTCATGAAATGTCAAAAAAGCTTGTTTCATCTGAGATATGACTCAAAACAAGATATTTTTAAGACAGTTTCACTTAACAAGATATTCAAGATGCACTGTCTAAAAACAAGCTTCTTTATCTCACTTAAATCTTGGTCTTTAGGTGATTTTGTCTTATATTAAGTAAGCTGAGATATTTGACTAGATATTAGAAAATATACTTGGCAAGATTTGGAGTTTTTGCATGGTATCTCAGGCCTGGAAGGGTCTAGAGCCTCCATTTTTGCACTCAGGTCTAAGTCCCATGACCCTCTATCAGAATCCAGGGTTTAAAGAAGATTGGAGAAACTTTTGTTTTCACACAAAAAAAAACATAAGGGGTACCACTGTAGTTTTTTTTTTTTTTCAGGTCAAAATTTTGAGTTGCTCTGATCTTCTTGAAACTCTGGATTCTGATAGAGGGTCATGGGACTTAGACCTGAGTGCAAAAATGGAGGCTCTAGACCCTTCCAGAGCTGAGATATTGAGATAATTATAATGGCATACAGAGCTGAGATATTGAGATATTTATAATGGCATACATGCTATGTGAGATCTCAATATCTCAGCTCTGGAAGGGTCTAGAGCCTCCATTTTTGCACTCACATCTAGGTCACATGGCCCTCTATCAGAATCCAGAGTTTAAAAAAGATTGGAGAAACTTTTTTTCTGCAAAAAAAAATCATAAGGGGTACCACTGTCGTTTTTTTTTTTGGGGGGGGTCAAAATTTTAAATTGCTCTGATCTTCTTGAAACTCTGGATTCTGATAGAGGGCCATGGGACTTAGACCTGAGTGCAAAAATTGAGAGACCCTTCCAGAGCTGAGATGATTTTAATGGCATACAGAGCTGAGATATTGAGATATTTATAATGGCATAAATGCTACGTGAGATCTCAATATCTCAACTCTGGAAGGGTCTAGCCTCCATTTTTGCACTCAGGTCTAGGTCCCATGGCCCTCTATCAGAATCCAGAGTTTCAAGAAGATTGGAGAAACTTATTTTTTCGCGCAAAAAAAAACATAAGGGGTACCACTGTAGTTTTTTTTTTTTTTGGGGTCAAAATTGTGAGTTGCTCTGATCTTCTTGAAACTCTGGATTCTGATAGAGGGCCATAAGACTTAGACCTGAGTGCAAAAATGGAGGCTCTAGACCCTTCCAGAGCTGAGATATTGAGATCTCACATAGCATTTATGCCATTATAAATATCTCAATATCTCAGCTCTGTATGCCATTATAATTATCTCAATATCTCAGCTCTGGAAGGGTCTAGAGCCTCCATTTTTGCACTCAGGTCAAGGTCACATGGCCCTCTATCAGAATCCAGAGTTTAAAAAAGATTGGAGAAACTTTTTTTTCACGCAAAAAAAAAATAATCATAAGGGGTACCACTGTAGTTTTTTTTGGGGGGTCAAAATTTTACATTGCTCTGATCTTCTTGAAACTCTGGATTCTGATAGAGGGTAATGGGACTTAGACCTGGGTGCAAAATGGAGGCTCTAGACCCTTCCAGAGCTGAGATATTGAGATAATTATAATGGCATACAGATCTGAGATATTGAGATATTTTTAATGGCATAAATGCTACGTGAGAATCTCAATATCTCAACTCTGGAAGGGTCTAGAGCCTCCATTTTTGCACTCAGGTCTAGGTCCCATGGCCCTCTATAAGGATTCAGAGTTTCAAGAAGAGCTGAGATATTGAGATCTTCAGTATGGAAGGATTAGATTTCCTCTCTAGATCATGAACATTTGGCCAGGCATACCACACCCCATTCAGCTTTAAACAAGATGTGTTTAACACATCCCGCTCAATGCCCCTGGTGCACTATGGCTTAAAAAATGAACGAGAAAATAAATGGAGTGCCTCAGCTTAAACCGTCCAGAGCTTCGAGTACACCCCTAGGCAATGAAGAAGTATTACCCTAGTGCGATTGTTTTATCATTATTTGACTTTTTCCACCATAATCAAATTCACAGCACAGGATAAAATGTACATATTGAACTTTTGATACCCCGTTTCTTGGATCACATTGTGTTTTTTGAGCCCAAAGCTTCACCTTCTCTTTTCCCAGACATATCGGCATGCGTCTGTGGTGTGGTCCCAACAGAACCTGAGGATGAATCATGTAGCTGCAAGCATGCAAGAGCACTGTTTTATGATAAATATTACTATTCATAAATCATTGTTTCTCCGAAGAGCAAAAGAGCGAGGGAGGGGGTAGAGAGGGATAGAGAGAAAGAAAGAGAACTGTAAAACATTTGGGGATCCGGCGAGAAACAACGGAGGGTCACGCTCCCTGTGTGAGAGAGTGTAGATGGTGGTGAAACGGGGGCTTCAGGTCAGGGAACCACCAGGGAGAGGGAGTGGTGGAAGAGTCTGTAGGAATGAAGGAGAATAACAGTGCAGACGGCACACATACACACTCCATCTGTGCCATTAAGGCCCATAGAAGCTCAATGTCATCTGCATATCGCAGCATAAATTATAGTCGCTATGCATTCGTTCACCAGCGATAATCATCCCTCACCGTTGCCAGCGATTCTGAACGATGGCAGCCAGAGGACTGTAAAGGCTCCAGTTGTTGTTGAGGACATACTTGAGGGAGATAATATTCCAGCCAGTGTGAGGTTTGGTTTGAGCTAAATGATGAGAAGTAAAAGATTGCAATGACAGTATTTACAAAGAGTTTAGATGCGGGTTTGCGCCACTGCCTCCCTCATAAAAGACACTCTCCCTTTGGCTTTTGGCAAGAATTTAGTTCAGATCACACTTTTTTTCAACACTGCTAAGGATGCGTATTACTGGTTAACAAAAAAAATGTGTTTGAGAAATTATTTCATGGGTTAATTTGTCAACCTGAGGCTGTAAATAACCAACACCATTATGACTGTACTGACATTGGTTAAAAACATCCCAGACTCAAAAAGGAATGTCAAACTCTTACTCTGAGGAAAGAAACCGTTTTCACTTCAATACATGTTTGCCATCTAGTGGTCACTGAGGGACTTGATCAAATGAAACTATGGGAAATGCTTAAAGAACACCCAAACAAGCACAGATATTATATATAGACATTTAATTGTCAATTAAAGTACAGAGAATCAATATTTGAGTAGCTGTGACACAAGCAGTCAGTGTCATGTTATGCTTTCATTGCTTTCAGTTCATAACTTCCTGCCTCTAGTCCATGTCAATGTCACAGAACGCCGGTGGCTCCTCTCTCTTGACCCAGGGCAGAGGGGCAGGGACATAGGGGTCATAGGTCCAGCGAGGATACACCCTCTTATACAGATTCATCAGCACTGTGTCCTGCGAGCGCAACTGACTGTCAAAGACACACTTCATGTGGCCATGAGTACCTGCAAAAGCACAAACAGAAGTGTCAAAAAATACTCAAAACATCCCCAACACCCATTTTTTAAGAATGTATTTTTTCCCTCTCTGTCTCCACAATTAATAACAATGCAGTTTTGTGAGCTATTTTGTTACAATCATTCCTATGTATATTTTCAGCCAAGTAAAGTATTAATCTACAAGGATTATTTCTAACAATATTATTTACGAACAAAACTCATTACTTTGTGTATATGTTCAGAACTGAGACTTTAAATCAGGGTTTTGATGAATATAACTAAAGAATCATTAGACTTCAACATTAAAATAAGCATTATGACTATTTATTATTATTAATCTTAAATACACAAAAAATATTTTAAAATGCAGTTATTATGATTATTATTGCCATTTCTATTATCATTAAAATTATTAAGTTTAATTAAAGGTACAATATGCAGGATTTTTGCAGTAAAATATCCAAAAACCACTAGGACAGATATATTTTGTTTAGTTGATTACTTACAATATCCCAATTGTTTTCAACTATTTGTAAATCGTGAAGTAAAAAAACAAACAAAAAAATGATTTTAACCAAGGAAACGGGGCGTGTGAGCAGGGGTGAGGAGTCGCCAGTCAATGGCATCATATCAGAGCTACCCTTTAAAAAAAAAAAAAAAAAAAAAAAAAATCACCGTATGCCATAAAAGATCCATCAGCTTGATGACAAGATCCATAATTCCACTTAATGCATAATATACATCATTAATATACATCTTTGTTATTGTAAGAGGTTAGAGACTCCTGGTGGTGAAAAAAATCTTGCATATTGTACCTTTAAATACTTAAAATGTAAAATATTAATTAATTATTAAATCCTTTTCACTGCATTTAAAAAAATAATATTACTAATGACGATAATATTGTTTATTATTGCAATCTTATCTTTATTGATAAGATAAATTAGAATTATTCTTAATAATAAAATTATCATCATGAAAAAAATATTTTGTGATCTAATTGAACGAAAATGTCCATGTTTGTATTGTTTGTAGTTTGTTTGCATCGTCATGCTTAAAATGCTTGTAAATTCTTTAGTAAATATTAAGTTCATTATCCCTTGGTTTCACAGACAAGGCTTAAAATATTCCCGAGACTAAAATCCATGTTTGTTTTAATTGAAAGTATCTTCAGAGACTTATCTTAAAATATGTCAGTGTCATTGTTTCTGTCTGCACACCAGTAATGTCTTTTGCTTTCCTTAAATCACGTTTTAAAAAAACTACTTAAATGTCTAATTGAACTAAGACCTAATCATGGCTTAATCTAAACCAGTTCTAAAAGTTTCTCTCCACAGCTGGGTACTTTTGTTGTTTTTTCATACCTAAAGCTTCCTTGATGTGTCCTCTTCTTCCCCATTTTGTACGTAGTTCAACAGGCTTAAACCACAGAATATCATCTGCAAAAAAAAAAAAGAAATGCTTTACTGTTGGACTCAAATATTAGATCTCAACAGAATGATTTAACACCACAAACACATCTGAAGGTAAACAGAGGAAATGACTAACGCCTCCGTTCTCACCTCTGTTGAAGAACATGTAACGGACCACAGCAGAGCGCCGGTTGATTTTGAAAGGGTGTCCACTCAGCACGATTCTCTTCAAAACCACATCGCCGAGGATCGCAGCTCAAAAGAGTACCTGTGGCCACCAGGTCCTGCATACCTGTGGTAAAGGCAAAACAAAGAAGCTGAACCACATGCTATACTGGTGAAGGCAGGTCTCTTTTTGAATCAAATGTTGTGTCTGCTTCTCCCACCATTGTCTCTCTGTTTGAAGACCAGGACACCAGCTGTGGGGAAGGTAATGGGGGCATAGACAGACATCACTGTAGGAGCATCTGAACGCAGGAACCGCTCCAACTTGTGTTTATCAGCTGAGGACATACGAAAAATTAATTTAACCCTGTCCGATTCATCATGTGGACAGACAAAAAGGCTTTGTTTAAGGGATCGTTGACCCTAATGACCCTCATTTTTTAAGATACAAATCAACCATAGTGCTAGACTTGGTAGTCCTGTAAAGCAGGGGTTTTCAAACTGCAGAGACTGTTAAAGTCTAGAGAAGTTAAAATGCAAATCAGTTAATAAAACTTAAAATATTATAAACAATAAAAAAGATATCATTAAATAAATAAAAATCACATTACGGCTTTTTAAAGATTAGTCCGTTTTCTTGAGATTAATGACAGTAACTGGTTTGAGAACACTTTAAGATTACGCTCCAATTATTACTATTAAATAACCATCAACTATTCCTTCTGCCTCAAACTCCTAATTACTGCTTTTTATTAATAGTTAGTACGATGGTAGTTACGTTTAGGTATTGGGTAGTATTAAGGGTTATAGAATATGGTCATGCTGAATAAGGCATTAATATGTGCTTTATAAATACTAAAATATCAAAGCAATATTCATGCTAATAAGCAATTAGTTAATGAAAATTGGCCCCAAACTAAAATGTTACCACTCTTTTATATTCTATCTTCATAACACTTATAAACACTAAACATTACACTAATGGTGGGTAGAAAAAAAAGTATACAGCTATGTAAATATTTTCCAGATAATATATTGTACACATTTTCAACATTTCTGTATTTATATTTTATTAGTTAGGAAAGGCATCCCTCACAAAGGGAACATCCTATTTAGGCGTCCGTGGCATCAAGATGAATGAAAGCCCCTGCTATAAAAGAAAAACATGATGCTCTCTATAGGCTGTTATTACCAGACGTGTGCTGTGAAAAGATGGCTGAGGCTCTGAAGCGCCTGAAACCGCACTGAAACACCAGCTCTTCTTTAGACTTGATGGGTTCTGTGTTGCTCGGGTGCTGCCGCACCAACATTTGCATCACTGACATCTGCAAAGAGATTTTAATACTGACTTTAATTATTTGTGAAAGCGCATTTAAACTGAGCAGTAGCACTGTATTTCAACACTGAAACATCAACTAAATTTTGCCCACTGGGAAATTTATGTTCATCACTTAAAATGTTTGAGAGGCTGTAAGTACCTTCTGTTCATGTGGTAGCAGAGACACCATCACTACTGGCTTTCCAGTCAGAAAGCTCTCCATTACTGAGGGAGGAACGTCCACAATATGAAGAGTCACATACCAGCCTACCTGCAGGAATAAGATGGACATTGTCTAACAAATTCCTTGGGTAAACAGTGAAACACCAATGTTTTTAGGGAAAAAAAAAACAGATTTGTGAGAACTCTAGCCCACACCCCCTTTCCCATACAAACCATCGCTCCTTCCCTCCTCGCTGAGCAGCATCTGCAAATATTCGGCGACGCATGCGCTCAAAATTCTGGAATTGGTAGATGCGCGAGTAGTTGGGGGCCAGTTCTCCAGGGGTTCCCACGGGGAGGAACGGAAACTCTTCAGACCTCTGTACCTCTGGAACCTGAACATGCAGAACAGACCAGTTAGCCGAGTAAAAACCATGTGTACATTACCGTTCAAAAGTCTGCCGTCAGTAAGATTTCTTTTTTTTTCAAATAGCTTTGAAAGAAAAATATAATTCTTTCAAAAATGTAAAGCTATATTTAAGACAATTCAAAACAGCCACTTCATATACATCATATATAAATTCCCAAACATTACATATACTTATATACACGTATATATATTAGGGCCGAGACTCGATTAAAAAAATGAATCTAATTAATTAGAGGCTTTGTAATTAATTAATCGAAATGAATCGCATTTTAATTGCATAAATATTTGATAACAGTGAGAAGATTTTTCTCACATGGATTTTTAGTATACCATTGAATAATGACTGAATACATAAGCTTAAGCAACAAAATATTGTTTATTTTTGTTCAACCAAGTCCAGCAGACCAGTGCAATTGTATATGTTTTGCATTGAGGTGAAACTTGAGGGTCGATGTGATATGCGAATTCCTTGTTGCATAGCTTGCACACAACCATGCTCTTAATGACGCTTCCAGTCGGTTCGTGTTATAACAAAATTTCCCATCCACGGGACCAACCAAAGCAGTCTCGTTATCTTCTTCGTTCATGTTCACTGTGGTTTGTTTAGTTGTCTGAAGCATAGACTGTAAAAAAAAGTCACGAACGCTAGTTTGTGCTCCAGTATTATCATTCCGCCGAAACTAATCCAGTGAGAAATGTTCCGCCGTGGCAAAATAAGTGCGTTTAAAATGCGTACATTTTTGTTGTGTAATTAATTAACGCTGCTAAAGTCCCGGCTTTAATATACAGCTATGGAAAAAATTAAGAGACCACTGCCAATATCAGCAGTTGCTCTGGATTTATTATTTATATTATGAATAATAGATTCAGTGCCTGGCTGTTTGACCAAAAATTGATATCACGGTTTTTTTCAGAATCATAACGGCTTTTCGGTTTTCCGGTTCGGTTTTTTCATCTATCTTTTTATGCATAGTCAGGTGTTCAATGCATTTTCTACTGGTTAAGAGAGGAATTACTGCAGTAAATTGACTTAGGATGGTCTATTTTACTGTCATTGGTGAATATTGTAGAATAATTCCACACTAGTAATACAGGTTTGCATGGCCTCAGAAAATGATGCTGTTGTTTACAAATAAGAGCCATTCATGATTCTAATGAAGTGAGGAATCAAAATGCAAAGACAACTGCAGTCAAAATACAGAACTTTTATTTTAAACAACACAATTAGAACAACTTGGAATACTTTTGCTAGTTCAAGTACAAATCCAGGAACATTACGTGCATTCAAGTAAATATAAAAGGAAATCTTGTCTTGCATTGCTTTTGAGGTCTATTAAAGAAATTAAAACAAAATTATGCAACTTGCATTAGTTATTCCTTCAAAAGTATTGCTTCGAAACCAGAACAAACATAAAATAAATATAAAGTGCTAACTTACTTGGCACACAGGATTATCCTGTATAATGGAAACAATATTTGGTCTCAACTTTCTTTAGCTTTCCCTGTGTTACATGCTGATGTGGAGGGCGTGGCTGCTGATTCATAACATTCTTGATATTCCAAGACATGTTTGCGGCTAAGGCGCTGGAGCAATTTGCTTGTGTTGCCGGGTCATTCTCCCCAGCGGAGAATTTTAGCCCGACAGCACTTACATAAAATGGTTGTTTGGTCGACGTCGGATTTTTGGAAACAAAAACCTCCAAACAACAGACCCGGCTCCTCTTTTTGGCACAAGTTCTTCTTCGGTGTCATCACTGTCATGTTGTATCTAATTCTTCAGCATCCATTCGTCCATGTAGCGTAACAGAGCGCTGCTGTTTGTTTACACTCGTCAGTGCTCAGTAGCTGCAACGGGTAAAGGGTCCGTCTGAAACAGTGTCGCGCACTCTATGGTCCGCTGCAGCTGTAACGGTCGTCTCCGAACGTTGTGTAATTAAACCGGTATGGCGGTTTATTCAAAAATCAAAATCGCTGACGCAAAATATAAACCGGTTTTCGGTTTGAACTGGTTACCGCCCAGCACTATAATAAATACAGAGCAACTGCTGATTTGGCAGTGGTCTCTTAATTTTTTCCATCAGCTGTATATATATATATATATACACATACATAAATACATATATATATATATATATATATATATATATATACACTCACCAGCCACTTTATTAGGTACACCTGTCCAACTGCTCGTTAACACTTAAATTTCTAAGCAGCCAATCACATGGCGGCAACTCAGTGCATTTAGGCATGTAGACATGGTCAAGACAATCTCCTGCAGTTCAAACCGAGCATCAATGGGGAAGAAAGGTGATTTGAGTGACTTTGAACATGGCATGATTGTTGGTGCCAGAAGGGCTGGTCTGAGTATTTCAGAAACTGCTAATCTAATGGGATTTTCACGCACAACCATCTCTAGGGTTTACAAAAGAATGGTCCGAAGACTCATCTGGTCTGATGAGTCTCGATTTCTGCTGCGACATTCGGATGGTAGGGTCAGAATTTGGCGTCTACAACATGAAAGCATGGATCCATCCTGCCTTGTATCAACGGTTCAGGCTGGTGGTGGTGGTGTCATGGTGTGGGGAATATTTCTTGGCACTCTTTGGGCCCCTTGGTACCAATTAGCATCGTTGCAACGCCACAGCCTACCTGAGTATTGTTGCTGACCATGTCCATCCCTTTATGACCACAATGTACCCAACTTCTGATGGCTACTTTCAGCAGGATAATGCGCCATGTCATAAAGCTGGAATCATCTCAGACTGGTTTCTTGAACATGACAATGAGTTCGCTGTACTCAAATGGCCTCCACAGTACACCAGATCTCAATCCAATAGAGCATCTTTGGGATGTGGTGGAACGGGAGATTCGCATCATGGATGTGCAGCCGAGAAATCTGCGGCAACTGTGTGATGCCATCATGTCAATATGGACCAAACTCCCTGAGGAATGCTTCCAGCACCTTGTCTAATCTATGCCACGAAGAATTGAGGCAGTTCTGAAGGCAAAAGGGGGTCCAACCCGTTACTAGCATGGGGTACCTAATAAAGTGGCCGCTGAATGTATATATATATATATATATATATATATTACACACACAATCCAATATTGATACCATATATCGTTTATCAGCCTATATTAGTGGGTTTTTATTCATCATATCAACCATGTTTATTTTAACTATTAGCAAAATGTATATTACCTTTTAACACTTAACACTGTAAAATGTAATCCCACTGAATGCCAATACTTCCATACTGTATATATTATAGGGGTGGAACGGTACATGTATTCTTATTGAACCGAAACGGTAAGGGCGTCACGGTTTGGTGCACGAATTTAAACGGAGAATACACAGCATAAAAATAAATAAAACACGCGTGCATATTAATTAATGTAATGCGGAACTACTGTAAGATACGCGGTAAAACCCGGGTAAAACGCGGCAAACGCACGCGTGTGTGTGTTTTCCATGAGTGCGCACACCTCTGGTTGCAGTAGCGCTTGTCGCCAGAGGGGCGTAGTTCTGCAAAAACTCAGAGACTTGCGTTTTGCACCTTTAATAAAACTTATTTAAAAATACAATGCCGTCTGTATTTTTGTTTTGCTTTTCCCTCCATTATACCGAAATCGTACCGAACCATGAGGTCTGAACCGAGGTATGAACCGAACCGCGACTTCTGTGTACCGTTCTACCCTAATATATTATTATGTTGTGATGCCTAAATTGAATTGTAGCATTTGAAAGGATGGATTTCAGTATTTAGAGTTTTGTTTTTACATTTACTGAACTTTAATAATGGCCATTACATAAAATAATTATTTGTTCATCAGTAACAGCCAATTTTAATATATGCGTATCCCTAATGCCAATTACAAACAGTCATTGCATGGAAAATACCTTTTTTTAGTAATTTTTGTGTTTCATAGGGCAAAAAAACAAAAAAAAACCTGAGGTTGGAACAACATGATGGCAAGTAAAATTAGATCAAAATTACAAATTTTAGGTGAACTATGCCACCTAACTGTTGTGGTTCTTACCCGTGTCTTGGCTCCGGACGTCTAGGGGAGTGTCGACTTCATCTGGGAACATCTCATTGGCACGCGCTTCTCTGTACCTCCTCAGCCCCTCTCCCTCCTCAGCCACGTCAATTTCTTTGTCATACTTCTGATCGCCTCCAGTGTGTCCGGAGGAACTGATCTCCTCCTCCTCTTCTTCTTCTTCCACATCGTCATCTCCTTCAGATGCGCATTCAGATCCAGAGTCCTTAGAGAGGAAGAGAAACATGTAAAATGTAAAAACATTTCTCCAGACATACATGCATATAAGAGTCTAGCAAACCCAAACAAAACAGGCCATTTCTTTGAAGTCCACTAAACAGACAGCATAGTTGCTGAGATAGGGAAAAAGACAAGACATACCGCTGGGGTGCATTCACCCCCTGGGGGTCAACCTGTAGAACAATGGCAGGTGCAGTAATAAAAATAATCTCCGTAATCATCTGTAGTACCACTTCCCTATTGTTAACATCTCGCATTGAAAAGTCTCCTTTGGTGCGCCCCAAGACATCAAACACATGCTAATTATGATTAAAGAAAATAAATGGACCAGAGCTTCCATACGTGTCAAGCTTCCCCTTGTTCTTTCAAGCCCAGCTGGTATAAATAAACGGCCGCCCCCCCACAAGTCTGGACAGGAAGTTCTGTCTAAAGTGCAGGAAGAGAGAAGGCTTCTCTCGGGACACCCTCTCCAAACACTATTGTTGCGTCGAGATGCCTGGCACTAAGGCCAAGCAGCAGACGTTGAGAAACAAACAGTGCCTCTCCGCCACACAGCGCATAGTCACGTATGCAGTGTTCCGCCCACACGGTGCCCACCCTCCATTTCATCCTTCTGACTTTATTCAGACCTTCAATCATTACCGGGCAGTCAGATCTATTTGGGTTTAACGTGCTTTTGCGAAGTTCTGCTGCCACCTCGCAGGTTGCCATAACAACAGATATACAAAAACAAACCTAGAATCCTAGAATCAGGAATGGGATTTAAAACATTAAAAAGAATATATGCTGACTCCATCACCCCCATTATAACTATAAAAATAACAATAATTATCATTATTAAAATTATTTTATTAATTAAATTGTATTTTATAATAATAATAATAATAATAATAATAATATTACTATTACAATAATACTACTGTAAAATAAAAAGTATTTATTTATAATAATAACAATTATTTTAGCAAACAACAATTTTAACATTTAAATTCTTGCATGATTTATTGCATGATTTCATTACGTAGGCGGACGTTGCGTTATCAAATGCTTGCCGAGATGGAGCTACATTGACTGTGAACAGAGCCAGTACAAGACACTGAAAACATGTCTGAAAACGTATATTTGACATGTATCATGCGTCTCAGGGCGGGGCAAAAAATTTTACATCTGTAAAATCTATATTCATGCTTGTTCACAGTACCCATGTGATTTATTATTCTTTTATAGCTACCCATTTGTAGGTATTTGGTAATGGCAGAGGAGGCTGTAGTTTGACTTCCCTCTAAAGGAAATGCTTCATCAAAAAAGTGTGACAGCTTGTGTCAAAATAATTAAAACCTCACCTGAGATTCATTATCACCATCCATTTCATCATCCATCATCCCATCTTCATCATCATCACAACTGTCAATATCATCATCATCCTCTTCCTCCTCGGCATCATCATTGATCCATATGGCCTGATAGTCAGATGTCCCCTTTGGTACCTTCATCACTCTCCTGTTCTTTATGCCATCTGAACAAAGATAAATGCATATCAATCACTAGTCAAACATAGCATATCATCATAGTCAACGATTAATCGCTTCCAAAATAAAAGTTTGTGTTTACATAATATATGTGGGCACTGTGTATAATTATTTGTGTATATGTATATGTATATATATATATATATATATATATATATACATATACACACACACATATATATATATATATATACATATATATATATATATATATATATATATACACACACACACACACACACACACATATACATATATATATATATATATATATAATAAAACACTATTGTTATTTATATATATATATATATATATATATACACACACACACACACACATATATATATACACACACAAATAATATTGTTTATATATATATAAACAATATTTTTTTCTTAAATATACAAGCATGAGTGCGTTTATATATATATATATATATATATATATATATATATATATATATATATATATGATATGTGGATATATACACACATACATATATAGATATATATATATATATGTATATATACATATATATATCTATATATACATGCGTGTGTGTGTGTGTGTGTGTGTGTGTGTGTATATATATATATGTGTGCGTAGATATATATATATATATATATACACACATATACATATATATATACACATACATATATACATATGTGTGTGTGTGTATATATATATATATATATATATATACAGCCCTAATATATACACAAACACTTTAACTATAACATTTTAAACTCTGATTATTAATGAGATGTTTTGCTACAAACAAAAGATCTCATTCCATTTTGACAATCAATTAATTTTCTTGAGCTAAATACAAATATTCTGGAAGAGAAAGAGTTTGTATGGGAGTTGCAGCAGTGCATAATGCCTCATATCAACAAGATGAAAAGTTATAAATGCAAGCCATGAATCAATCTAGAAAATCATACACTGCTCACTAATATGAACTTCTCGATCTTGCCACACTTGACAGTCGCCACATTACATTGTTGCTCATTTGCATAGTGAGTGGACACACTGCTGTGAACATGGCTCAAGAGCTCATGGTAAAACAGTACCTTCTGCCTCCTCCAGCTCTGCTTCTGTAGGCCACGTCTGCTCCCCATCCATGGGATCCACCTCTGCCTCCGCCTGCAGGCTCTCTCTTTCTCAGGGTCTGCTTTCAACAACACCCAAATATCTCCATCCCCACCATCCTACAGGACATACGGAGACAAAGATATAACAATCTTAATAAATAAACCAATAAACAACACACATAATAAATATATCAGGTGTGACAACACTCTAGCATCAATTAATTGGTACATCCTAAGTGAAAGTGAAAAGATGATGCCACATAATAGCCAATAAGAACACTTTTGGTGTTTTAAAACTGTTGTAAGGAACAGGATTTTGATTTTGGACCATCAAGAGGTCCACTGCGGGATTTTATTTCATGGTTCTCAACCATGGGGCCATTGACTTAAATTTAAAATTTTAATTCCTTTCAAAAGTGTGATTTCAAGACTTGGACAAGTCATGTAAATTGATATAATCTTAAAATACCATAGGCATTTTTATAATGAATTATAATTTTTTTAATTTAAAATTACTACACGATTAAATAATAAAATGTGTAACTTTTCAATTTAATGGACTGAAAATGTGTATTTTTATTAACTACAAAGATTAACAAAATACTGTAACAAATGTATTGCTCAGTGTTACGGATGGTCAATGCATTCCAAATGGGACCTTATTGTAAAGTGTAACCATAATTCCTTCAGAGGAAAATTATTGTTATTATTGTAAAATTATAACAATTGTTATTATTGTTAAATTATATAATAGGATCATTAATATTATAGGCATCATTAAGTCTTCAAATTATGTGAGGCGGGGCCTTCTAATATTTTTGTGGACAATAGTGGGCCATGGAGACAAATTGTTGCTCCTAGTTAGGATTCGGTGTTGAACTTGGAATTAATTACAAATTGCACTATAAATTCACCATTACAATAAAAAATAGTCTTCAAAAGTGAACATAGTAACGTAGCCTGCTAACCATCATCTCTACATCTTGTCCTGGCTTCACTGGGTGAGGGCTGCTGTCACTATGGGTAGAGGGTCTACAGGAGCATTCGATCTGGCTGAGCTGGAAGTCTCCATGACCTGTGATATGCACCAGCCTGTTGACTTGTAGAGGACAGCCTCGAACATATCCTGACACACAGAGGGTTCCTAACCCTGTGTCTGGGCCCCCTGTCCCATTCTGGCTGGAGTTTGGTATATATGTGGCTTTCTGAGCCAGGAGGTATGAACGTCGTGAGCGAAACCCAGCCGTCTCTGTTTCTGTGCCGACAGGTGCCTCAGCAACAGTGTGGCATCCTGCTCGCTGTCCGCAGGGAAGAGACGTGAATCTGGGAAACGAGACTCTACCAAACGCAGGAGCGCCCTTCGAGACTCTGTGCGTTTCTTCACTGCTAGATCAGCCACTCCCTGACACACCAGTGCTGCAGGGCAAAGAGGAAGAAGAATTGATTGCGATTTGTCAATCGTGACACACGTATCAAATATTTGTGAAGAATGACTAGTAAACTGTACAATGATTGTTCTCACCATGACTTGGTAACCCCTGGGCAAAGAGGCTGGACAGGCAGTAGTCTCCATAGCTGTCCCAACCTTCAGTCGACTCTAACACAAACACTAAACTGTCTGCAACCTTCGCTACATCCAGGAGTGAATGCATATCAGCTGAAGAGAGACAAAAGAAGATTTTTTTAGCCCCCTTTACAGTCCTTTAAGACAAAAAAGGGCTTAAACCATACTTGAAGGAGTTCAAATTGCCTTTGATAACAAAATATCATTAAAACCAAAGTAGGGCTTATTAAAAAGATAATATTAAAAAGTTAAGTCTATACTACTTTGGCCAAAAACATTAAACCATTACTATCAAACATTACAACATTAAAAAAGACAGTAGGAAAACCAGATATTTGTTTGGAAATCTGCTGAAAGATCACATTGAAATTACCATTAGATGACCGAACAACGTTAATCTATAAATATTAGCATGCTCAATTAGGTATCCAATATCGACTTATACTGAAAGTGTTAAATGTAAATTAAAAAATAAATTAAAATAAAAAAAGCTTATAACTAATTTAGAGCCAAAATATAGTATTGTCTTTATATTATATTGTCTTTTCAGGTCAAACAATTTATAAAAACAGGTAAGTGACTTCATACAAACAGTAAAAATTCAACAAGCAGATTAAAAGCAACTGAAAATTTTAATTTTTAATTTGGTTAAATGTCTTGTTATCGGATTGTTGTTATCGAATTCCATTCAAACAGTTGAGAGCATGACTTAAATCGACACTAATGTTCAAAAGTTTGGGGTCAGTAAGATTGTATTCAACTGGCATGCATTACATTGATCAAATGTTATAGTAAAAACATTTATAATATTATAATATCTTTCTATTTCAAATTAATTTTTATAGTCGTGAAAGAAATCACAAAAAATGTATCACAAAAACATCAAGCAGCACAACTGTTTTCAACATTAATCATGTAAAAAATATCTTTCCTGAGCAGCAATTCAGCATATTAGAATAATTTCTGACAGATCATGTGACCAAGTAATGATGCTGAAAATTCAGCTTTACCATTACAGGAATAAAATTATATTTTAAAATTCATTCAAATAGAAAACTGATATTGTAAATATTATATATTAGCATTCTTACTGTTTTTTGTTTTTCAATTAAATGCGCAAAAACTTTTTTTAATCTTACCATCCCCAAACCAGTGGCGGATGCAGAACGTGACAGATGGGTGGGCCTGGATTAAGTCGAGGTGGGCCAGAATCGAGGGTTTCTAGATTTTGTAGTTTTACTACTAGATAGGCTATATTTATGGAGATGAGAAATAAAAACTGCACTGTACAGCTATGATCAGCTGTTCTATCGAGCTTTCGAAGTTGTTACTGAGGCAAGCCAATCAGTTGGTTTTTGTCACATGACCTGCGGTGCGCTTGCGGCACTCATCTCGCAGACATATATGCGCGCCTGGACAATCGCTTTGTGGACACGGAAAACGCGCGTCAGAAACTCGTGGTTTATGCATAATTAAAAAAAAAAGAATGCATGAAACCTTATTGTAAAGTGTTACCGGAAATATAACTGGAAAATTTGCGAGATGTGTCTCGAACAGAAAAACAACTCGGTTTCACGTTCACTGTTTTTATTTCAGCACCTCGGACAGTCTTCTGAGGCATAAAACACCTGCAGACAGAAACAATCTCGTTTAAATTGCAGATCACACGTCGAGGACGCACGTTTTGATGCAAAACCGTGAATTTCTGATGTGCGTTTTCCGTGACCACAAAGCGCACGTTAAGAAGGCGAGCTTTAATGGCAAATCGCGCGTCCCTTGGCTGTCGAAACGCACGCGTGTGACGAGTGCAATCAGACGCCTGACCACGTCTGTCGCGACAACGTTGCTTCCATAATGAGAGCATACAGTATATTTGAAATGACAGCGCGCAAAAGAGGCGATCAGTGAACGGGCCCTATTGTTTGTCTTTCCAAGATGTGTTCATGTGAACAAATAAGCCTCGTCCGCTCTCCTTGCAACTGCAAGGGGTGTCGAAGTCTGGACAAAATATGTACAGTGACATCACTGCCAGATTCAAACTGCGTTCGCTGGCGCTGACCAGAGATGGACGCGCTCAGCGCTCGTCATATCATATAAAGTGTTCGGCGGGCTGTATGGCCAAACTTAATTCATTATTATTATTAAAATAAAAAAATATAGTTTTTATTAATCTGTTTGGGTGGGCCACTTGTCAATCTGGGTGGGCACGTGCCCACCCAGGCCCAGCCCGTAAATCCGCGCCTGCCCCAAACATTTGAAAGGTAGTGTAAATATTTTTTGTGACCACTGTATCCTGTCAGAAGTAATAAATGAAATTCAATTGCTTAATCATTTATTCCTTTGCTAAAAGTGTTACCTGTGTCTGGTGTGTAGAAAGTGAATCTCTGTTTAAAGCGGGGTAGAACGAGACCAAAACTGTTCTTAGCCCCAGTGACTCCTTGATCCTCGTGCACCACGCCATCAAGTCCTTCACCTCTCAATATTTTGGTGACAGCTCCAGGATCCACTCGTGCGTGAAGGGCTATGACTGCCACCAGATGAGGGGTCCATCCCTGCTGCCCAGCTTCCTTTTCTCTGTCAGCACCTGTCATCATCAACAACCCAAAGGAGATTAGTCCTTCAACTAATGGCCAATCTGTAAACCAAGTAGAAGTCTAAAAATGTCACTTTACCGAGTCTTTTTGTTGCGACGCAGCTGGTTGGCTTTGTTTCTGCGGTCCATTTTCCTTATCACTCTTCTCTGTTTCTTGGTGAGAGCCATGACAGCAACTCTACCTAATTTGATTGATGTACAGGGTCAAGTTTACTGTATTACACTAAACAGATGTACAAATACACTGCATAATGATTATAAAAAATAACAGATCCACACATTATAAGTAAGAATAGCATCAATGAGATCCAGACTATGGTTTGCTGGTCTCTCAGACTGGTTTTAGATGGGCTTTGGTGCTTTTGAATCGTTCAGGCTGAGACCAGCAGATAAAACAAGCAGACATCCTAGGCTGGCTTAAGTTATTATAAACCTCAAGGTTAAACGTATACTTTCTCTCTCTCTCTCTCAATATATATAATGTTTCATTTATATATATATAGATGCAAAAGCCTCTAAATGCCATTTGAAATTTTCTTCTAAAATGACCATTTTTATCGGAGCTTGTATATTTCAGTTCAGTAATTTCACTTAAATGAAAATTAATAGGTAATCTTCATTGCCAATTACTGAACTTTAATTTACAAGCTTGATAAAATGGTCATTTAGAAGAAAATTTCAAATGGCACTTAGAGGCTTTTGCATCTGAACTCTTCATATATATATTTGTCAGCTACCTGTATAGACCATTTCACAAGAAGTAAACAACACTGGTCCAGAAGCACTTCCTGTTTCAGTTTTTTAACACTACATAAAAGCTGGGATAAAATACAACCAACAGAACATTTTAAACTGAATCAAAAAGTTAAACAAACATCTTTAAGATGTTTTCTTTACATGTCACATAAAGAAAACAGTTAAACAGGAAGTGTTTCTGGACCAGTGTTGTTTACATCTTGTGAAATGGTCTATTCACACACAGACATATATTTCTTTCATGAGTCTCACTGATAACTGCTCGGACCTTTAAACACGTGTTCAGACAGACAGGCATTGTCCACGTGACGGTTCGCGCATTTATATTTGTGAATCAACCCATCAGACATACCCTTATTCTCCCGCCCGATCTCGCCTTTAGTTCGGTGTTTTCCATGCTTGTGCTGTTTGTTTTTCTGTTTATAAGCTCCAGGTCTGTGAACTTGCTGCTGTTCATCTGCTGCAGCCATTTTCTGTCATGCCCCACATGTAAACTTTACTGACGTCATATCCACGCGCCTGGCTTTCCTTCTGCAAAATCGCATTCGCCACTGAGTAACAAAGTGCCCGAGTGCCACCTACTGTTGTTCCGCGGAACTTTCAGGCCATGGAGATTAAAGGACCCATTTCATGAGATTCACTACATGGTAAAATGTCAATGGACATTTTTCCTCCCAAAAATGTATCTAAAAAGATTTTTTATGACCAGTAAGATTTAAAAAAATATTATAGGCCTATACAATGTAATAATCTATATTTTAAATCACAATTTTTGTGTCTGTTAATGTTGGCTATACTTTACAAATTAAGTACATTTGTGAAGCACAATTGTTAGTACATACATCATGGTAGTATTTGCCATACTGAATTTAATTTATGCTTTAACTTTAATTATTGTAGTTGATTCTACATTTTAAAATACTTTTCAACAGAATATCTCACTTTTTTGTTTAAACAAACATAAATGCACATTTATTTACACCATTAAAAATAGCTGCATATATATATATATCCCAGCTCAGTCAGCTCAATCAGCCTGCATATATATATAAACCCAGCTCACAGTCTTAATATATATATATATATATATATATATATATATATATATATATATATATATATATATATATATATATATATATATATATATATATATATATATATATATATATATATATATATATATATATATATATATATATATCTGCAGGCTGATTGAGCTGATATATATATATATATATATATATATATATATATATATATATATATATATATATATATATATATATATATATATATATATATATATATTTATTTATTTTTTTAAGACTGTGAGCTGGGTTTATAGCATATGTGGGTTCATTCTTTGTTTTTATCAGGAAATCGGGAGGTAAGAGATAAAGCACACGTCTCATTTCCATCTATGGACAGAGCTTATATTTTCTTGAGCCATTTAATTTAAAATAAGCTTTCTGATACGTGCTCATTTTTTATGTAATTTGGTCATAAAAATGCCATAAAATAAGAAAACAAACAAATGTGTCCTACATTCATAGTCATAGTCCATTTAAAAAATATAAAGAGGAAATAATAAATCATTCCCGGCCAGCACACACACACACAAAAAGCTATTTTAGATCTTCTCCAAACATATGATAAACACCAAGAGAGTTCATTTAGCCATATGAAGTGGGATGTCAACTGGGTCATTTAGTCCCTATGGAATTTCTTTGTTGTTTTGTGTTAAATTATAATAACACACCAGTGTCTCTCTAACTCATCCACAGGATGAAGCATGGCTCTTTAAATCCCATTCATAAAACAGGCTCCATACATCTCAAACCCCTCTGTTCGCCTGGATACAGTGACAGCATCCGCGCTCTCATTGGCTGAGAGAGACGGCTGCTTCAGAACCAACCCAGAGCGCTAGTTCTCTGCTCTGTTTACCAATTGGTTGCTTGCAGGCTTGTTGACATCACTGTAATAATTTTGCCCAGGGATCAACTTTAACCTCTTACTGATCCATAAAAGCAATGATTGCCAATATTGAAGAATACCAAGAAAACCAACAGCTCTGTACATTAGGCTTAAACTGTGGTGACATTTATTGTCATCATCGAGTTTAGTTGGGATTACAACAGAGGCAAGCTGTAATACTTTACATTTGATTTTTATGAGTTGTTCTCTGCGTGTCCTAGTTATCTTCAAATCCATTTGTGTGTGTGGTGGTGGGGTTTCAAACTTCAGACACACAAGAAAAATCCCTATAATCATAATTTACATAGTCATCATCATACGCACTCATAATTATAATCTCTAAATTTCCAAAATGTTTGACTTTGACAAATGATAACTTTATGCGATACACTTTTAAAAATGTGTTCCTCAAAATGTTCCAGCAAATATAATCAAAATGCTGCTTATTTTACAGGAATCACGTTTCATTACATTTTCCTCTGATTTCATCTGTGTTTACCTCTCCAGAACTGCCATGCTGCAATTAACATCATAATGGATCAGGGTGGGATATCCTAATGCTCCTCTATAGGAAAAAAATAATGTAAGACCAAGACAGAACCTATTCCTTATAAAACTTATAAAAGATTTTGGCAGCCCCAGCAAACAATGTCTTAAATATTGATAAAGAACATATTTATGTGTAGGCTATAGCCTATAGGCTACATGTTAATGCTCTGTCTCTTGGGGCCGGTGGGAGTTTTCCACATTGGGAGGGCGGAACTGGAGTTCCAGGAACCAAGGCGAAAGTGAATCAGCTCTCTCTCTTGAACAGGTTAAAATGAATCATAGAATCGTCTAAGTCGCCACTCCAAAGCGCTCTAGAAACGATAGTAAATACGTTTTAGAAAAAATACCATTTTTTAGTATTAACTTTTGTTTAAGTAGTCAAACATAGAGCTACGTGGGACTAGCATTGATTACCTCCTCAAACGACTGATCCAGAAAAGTGTGTGGATGGAATGGATAGTACTATTACTTTTGAGAACGCTATAAACGCATACTACTTTCTATAGAAAAAAAATAACCTATTTAAAAATATGTTTTTAGGGGATGAAAATAGAAACTTTTTAGAGAACAATAATTCGCACCCTGAGGTCGCTCAAGCCAAAAGGCTCAAGCGCATTGCGAATCGGCTCGAGCGAGTCAAATAATGATTCGGTTCAAAAAGAATGATTCTTTGGCGAATCGGACATCACTAGAGGAGGGCAGAGAGAGAAAAATCACAGCCACCATCACAACATGATCATCACCCCCCAGCCCAAACACACTGGTTCAAAAAACAACAGCCTCGAGCATTTCGGACCGAATCTGTGAAGTGGTCCCGCCGTCGGTCTAAAAAAGAGACCGAGTTTATCTCTGTTTTTAAGCCGTCAGGGAGTGGATCTGTCTCGGACGCCATCTTTAGCAGCAGTAGCCCGGGAGAGTGAAGAGCTGCTGGGCCACCGTTAACCAGCACCCGGGCTGGAGGAGTTTCTTCAGCGGACTCTCATGCTTGACAGCGATCGATAAGTTTTGGGGACTGATTTGGGGTCGGTAGGCGTGTTTCTGTCACCTGAGTTTGTTGTTGTTGCGGTCGGAAGAGTTTTCTCGGGCTGGCTGCTCATCCTGGCCTGTTGGGAGGGTAAGTGAGCTGTTAGCTCTTCTGCTAACTTAAGTTCATGTCAAAATAAACACTTCCTGATTTTCAACACAACAGAAGGGGTTCAGGTAAACCTTTGTCGGTTTACTGTAACCGATTCCCTTAAATCAACATTATAACGCAACTGTTTTGGTCTAAGTTTATTAGTTTCCACCCAAGTCATGGGTTTGACTGTAGAAGTTTGGCTGCAGGTGATGAAGCAGTTAACAAATCATCTTCATATTCACCAATGTAGAAATGCATGTGTGTTAGGATTGTACCTCTGGGGTGTGTAATCTGTGAGTAATAGGGATGTCACCAGGAGAGCATGTCTATTTCTGTCCAATATGATCATATGTGTAATGTCTATTAAGATGTGTTACGTTATATTAATTTTGATCTGAAACACAAACATGCTGTTTAAGTGAAAGTGCAGTTTATCATGTCCAGACTGATGTATCCGTGTGTAAACAGCTGTTTAATTAGATGTATTTGTACAGTTGAGATGTACTAAAGACTGAATGATAATGATGGATGGACCTACTGTTTACATTTTGAAGTTTCCATGATGACTATCTGTCAGCGGGATGCTGCCTTTATTGTTATAGATCTGATTATTCATAAATGGCTCTTAGACATTATCATTGCTTCTGTTTCTTGTGCATTGATGCCCGTATGCTGAGTTTGTCCTGACACAGTAGAAAGGGCAGCTCTGATTGTAATGCTGTGAAACTCTGCTGCATTTGTTTATGGCTTTGCATTGCTCATAAACATGCAAACTGGTGGTATGTGATTGAGAGGCTGAATAGTGCCTCTGTTGTTGAGAAACACTGGCTGCTTTCTCCACCGTGATTGTCTTTCTCTGACCTCATTGCTGCCTCTGTCCTCTCTCCGCACAGCATCCGTTACACTGAGCCCTCGGGGTCTCCACTCCCACATCCATCTGATATCAGACCTCTGATCATCATTGATGTCATCAAGTGACTAGCACAAGTTTGGGCTATCAGTTTTGATTCTTTCCATGGATTGTAATTGTCTCAAATATCCGAAATGTACTGCTGTTCTCGCAAGGTGAGAGCTTTGGTGTTGCTCTGACCAGATCTGAGTTTTCTCCTCAGGAGTGTTGCAATTAATTATGGTTAATATTTAAGTGCGCAACAACAGTTTATTTAGGCTATTACTAGTAGTAGTATTATTGCTGGCCCATTAGTTCAGAATTTTGCGCAGATATTAGTATAATACATGTATTAATTATACATTAATTACATTATTTATTATAACTAATTTAAAAATATTTAAATAAATTGTCAGTATTAATATTTGCATACAATACTTTTTATGTATGTGTATTATTATTATTACTACTGCTATTATTATTTGTATTATTATTGCCCAGTAGTTTAGAATTGTTCATTATATGTATAATTTTTACATTTATTATGTTATTTATTATAACTTATTAAATTTTTAGATGTAATATTTATGTTTGTTTATTTTTATTATTTTTATTATTATTATTTAAATATATATTATTATTGCTGGCCGAATATTTTCACTGGGACCTTCACAAAATTATAAACTTATATTTTTATATTTGTCACAAAAGATCATATTTATTTGTTTTTATTATAATAATGGAATACTATATAAATTAAATTATTAGTAACTAGTAATATTTACAGCAGTGAACACTTTGTACTATCAGCATGTGTACAGCTTTGTTATTATTTGGCCTGTTTTATGGAAGTATATAATAAAGACATTTTTGTTTTGTTTATTGTAAAAAAAAGACCAAATGTATCCTAAAGAAGCATCAAGGGCTTTTTCAAAAAATGTATTAAAAAAGAAAATAGATTTTGTGCAAGAGGCTTGCATATTTTGCTTGAAAAGAACAATAATACTTACTTAGTAGCTAGAAATGGTCTACAAAATAATGGCCATGGTACTATTTCCAAATGAAATGATCTCCACAGGTGCAGCTAGGACGCAGGGCCTAATCACTCGCAAGGTCATCCTCAGTGTTTATAAATACTCGGACGTGCACCACCGGCATGGGGCAGCATCTCTAAAGCTCTCCCTGTGGAGAAGGACTGGGTCAGACTCAGAGTTGTGCTGCTGTTTGTCTGGCAAATGAGGGGAACTCCCTGCTCAGACAGAGGAGTTTCCTTGACATTCCTCTAAATTTATAGGATGTTGTGACATTTGATTAAGGAGAGGGTTTAATATCCTGACAAATTCTTTCAGGCTAGTCCTGACCGGACTGGTGTCTATGGACGGGGATATATAGGTGTAGGACAGTAATAGTAATATCTAAAGTGTAAGTTCCCTAAAATTACATTTTTGGTAATATTACGCATGAACAAGCTGGGTTTTTGAAGCGATATAGCTATTTCCTTGTATTTCACATCTTTGCAGTTGCAGACCCAAGTTGCAGTTCTGTTTTTTAGCTTTTCACACATTCCTGAATAGCAACTCAGCATTTCTCCATTTGCGTGGCTCGGCTTTGCGTTGACTTCGAGTTTTGTTTTAACTTTGTCAGTTCATTGTAAATGAGATTAAGTCCGAAGGAAATGAGTAAAGGGGTGAAGAATGTTGATGTTGACTTAAAGAGCTGATTAGCACTGAAACGGTTGATGGGAGATTTGAAGTGCCAGTGGCACATGAGCTGAGTGAACAGGAAGTAGAGAAATCGTGAGTGAAAGAAAACGACATCATGTAGGCAGTTCCTGCCCTCCTGTTGTGTCGTCCTGTCCTGCCACATTCCTTCTCTGTGTGTCTGTTAAATGGCATGACGGGGTGTCATCTCTTTCTGTCTTTCCAAGTCCTGCCCTTACACCCTGTCACATGCTACTAAGCATCTGGCAGCTAGCATGAATGCTGTGCATCACTGATTTAAAGGGTTAGTTCACCCCAAAAATGAAAATTCTGTCAGTATTTTACCAAGCGGCAACATTCTAATCTGAAAGATGAAGCCTACCCGGAAGTGCGATAAACTGCAATACACCTCAAATCCACTAGAGGCCGGATCCCAAAAGGAAGCAAATATCCATAGACGTCATGTTAAAATCTCAGTTTTCACAGCATAAATTCATATGTTTACAGTTTGGTCCCATGGACTTTTATTGTAATCTTCAATATGTTCCGCGTGCCTGACAACTGTGAGGGGGTGAATTTTTTTCTAACTCGTTAGTTTAGATCATATTTAGATATAAAACTTATGACAAATAAGGGTGGTTAACTTTGATCGACAGCTGAGAACGGGCTGCGCAGAGTGAATTTGACATCTCAGCCATGATCTGACACAACACATCATACCACCTCTGTATGCTTTCTGAACATTTGTATTTTGTATTTTCCAGTATGGCGCCGCCCATACCCCCATAAACAGCCTCAAACCTGTTCTTCAGAGAGTCTATGGGTGACGTCACAGACGCTTTGTCCATATTATTTACAGTCTATGGTATTTACTCACCCTCATGTTGTTGGCCGGCCCAAAAGTAATGAAAGACATTGTTAAAATAGTCCAAGTGACTACAGTGGCTCAATCTTAAGTTTATCAAACGACGAGATTACTTTTGTGCACAAACTAAAACAAAATTAACGACTTTATTCAACTATTCATTTCCTTCTCTGTTGGCCTCAACATTAGCAACACAGAAGTTTTGCGCAGTTTCACTATGTGAGAAGGCCCACAGAGAAGGAAATGGATAGTTAAATAAAGTAAATATTTTTGTTTGTTTTTTGCGCAAAAAGTTGTCTCGCCAAAACGTAAGATTGAGCCACTGTAGTCACTTGACTATTTTAACGAATATTTTAACGTTTGTGGGCCAGACAGTTTCGATCGCTTGAGAAGCCTATGGAGGAGGGATCCAGCTCTCAGATTTCTTGCGGGGTTTGAACAGCATAAGTGTGAGTAAATACTGACAGAATTTTTATTTTTGGGTGAACTAACCCTTTAATTTCTTAAATTCCATGCCAATGAATATGAATTGAGGTATAAATAGGATGCAGCACAGAACATTCTTTTGAATATTAATTTAAGGAGGTAGGAATTTTTATTTATTTATTTATTTAGCTGATGCTTTTATCCAAAGTGACTTACAATTGCTATGTCAGAGGTCGCACGCCTCTGGAGCAACTAGGGGTTAAGTGTCTTGCTCAGGGACACATTGGTGTCTCACAGTGGATTCGAACCTGGACCTCTCACACCAAAGGCATGTGTCTTATCCACTGTGCCATCATCACCACAGGATAAAACGGAATGAACAAGCATTTATTTAAAAGAATATTTACATGTTAAACATATTATACAGATTATCATTCAAAAGTTTTGAATCGGAGCTTAAAAAACAATATTCGCAAGGATGCATTCAATTGATAAGTCACAGTAAATACTTTTATAGTGTTACAAAAGATTTCCATTTTAAATAAATACTTTTCTTTTGAACTTTCTATTCGAAGTTGAAAAATATATCATGGTTTACACAAAAATATGATTCAGGATATCTGTTTTTAACATCGATAATAATAAGAAATGTTTCTTGAGCACCAAATCAGCATATTAGAATGATTACCGAAGGATCATGTGACACTGAAGACTGGAGTAATGATGCTTTTTCAAAATTGAAAATGAAAATCAGCTTTGCCATCACAGGAATTAATTTAATTTGAATATATATTAAAATAGGAAACACTTCAATATCGAATCACAAGCAAAACTTTAAGTTCATTTACAGGACTTATACACGCACCTAAAGGATTAGGCCTATTAGGAACACCATACTAATACTGTGTTTGACCCCCTTTCACCTTCAGAACTGCCTTAATTCTATGTGGCATTGATTCAACAAGGTGCTGAAAGCATTCTTTAGAAATGTTGGCCCATATTAATAGGATAACATCTTGCAGTTGATGGAGATTTGAGGGATACACATCCAGGGCACGAAGCTCCCATTCCACCACATCCCAAAGATGATCTATTGGGTTTAGATCTGGTGATTCTGGGGGACATTTTAGTACAGTGAACTCATTATCATGTTCAAGAAACCAATTCGAAATGATTCGAGCTTTGTGACATGGTATCCTGCTGGAAGTAGCCATCAGAGGATGGGTACATGGTGGCCATAAAGAAATGGACATGGTCAGAAACAATGCTCAGGTAGGTTGTGGCATTTAAACGTTGCCCAGTTGGCACTAAGGGGCCTAAAGTGTGCCAAGAAAACATCCTCCACACAATTACACCACCACCACCAGCCTGCACAGTGGTAACAAGGAATGATGGATCAATATTCTCATTCTGTTACACCAAATTCTGACTCTACCATCTGAATGTCTCAACAGAAATCGTTTCAAGTGTAAGTCTATTGGCACTGTGATGCATTTGTTCTGGAGCTGTGCCATGATCAAGGTTTACTGGAAAGAAACACATAAAATCGTTCAGAGGATCATTGGTAATTGTTTTGCTCTATCCCCGAGTATTTAACTCAAATTGCTGAATTACACCTCAAGCATGATCTAGAATGTGTTTTACATCTGTGTACCTACTCAGCAAGAAAATGTATACTTCTGTTGTGGTCCACTCCTCATGTCCCTTCTGTTAATATGTGGATAAATCAAATTGCTATTTTCCTTCCTTTAGAAAAAACTAACTTGTGACTTACGCCCGAGGTCTAAATATTTCTGGCTTATTTGGTCGCTACTTTGGAATTTTCTTGTGAATGTAGGCCTATGTTGAATATCTTTATTGTTTTGTTTTTTCACCTCGATCCTTGAACTACCAGTTGATGGATGATTGTAGATGCCTCCATGAGACACCTGTACCGCGGTTTTGATTTTGTAAAACTATAAAAACAATTCTTTAATAAATAAAATATAAAAAAAGAAAACACTTATTTTAAACTATAAAAGTTTAATTTTTGAATCTTTAAATATATAAAATATTGGGCTTAAGTGGCTTTATTTCAAGAAGGTAACATCTTAAATAAAGGATGTCACATGACACTGCCACCCAGAATCATGAAATCATAAACGGTATATAGAGGTGACCATGATGATCACATTTACCTTCATGCTATGTGGACATTATCATTACACTTAACTCATTCATCAGTGCCTTATGGTTAATTGGTGTCATAAATAAATATAAATTAAATTTAAATCATCCTTTCAAAAATCCCGGACACCTAAAATAGTGCATGATGTGGCCCAGTCACTGAGCATTTTCACTGTATCTGTCAGCTCTGCATCTATAGTGCTCACGCTTGTGTAAAGGTGAACGGGATGGTGTGATTTGAGTGGGTTAATTGATTGGTGTGTGTGTGTGTGTGTGTGTGGGCAGAGAGAGTGTGAGGCAGCTGGTGTGGTGGGAGGACGGCACTCGGGCCGGTCTTGTGACTGAGACATCAGCCCTGAGCTCTCAGCATTGTGTCTGTGCAGCCGATCATCTGAGCGTCTCTCTGAGGGGGAGAAGCGTCCAAAACCCAACGAGCTCCAGCAACAAACAAAGCGCTATTTTAGAATGAGGTCATTCCTATGTGGCTTTAGTTTGATGGTGTTTGCTAATAAAGCACACAGTGGGAATGCAGGCTGTTTGCATAACTATGACCACATGGTCAGTGTTAAAGTTTAGATGCTTTATAACAGTGTTTGATGTTATCAACATAACTATCTTAAAGGGACAGTTTGTCCAAAAATGTAAATTGTCATCTTTCAAAATGCTTGATACTGAAAAGAAGACAGAAGTGAAGGTATTTTAAGATGTCACAATGTTTTTGTGTCTCAGTCACTATGTTCCATCGAATGTGTTCAAGAGAACAAAATCGTCATATCCTGAGAAATTGAAGCTAAATATCTGTAATAAAAAATGGAAGTTGATGCAATGGGGGGAGCCACTGTGTGTGGCACTTTTTGATCATTAATGCTTTGTGTCTCAGAGCACTCAAACGAAATGCAATAAATGCTGTGATGTTATCTCGTGTTCGGATGCATGGTGTTTAGGAATGCAATCATGTGAAACACTTCTGGGAGGTCATTATGCCATATCATTATCATGACATTCTGATGGCTCAGGCATTTCAGAATGATCCAACATTTGAGATGCTGTGCACTGAAATTGTTCTGCTAGTTAGTCCAGTTTTCCAATCACATTCATTTTTGAGGCAGTCTCATTGTTTTTTTTTGTTGTTTTTTGTTTTTACAGTAACTGTAATATTTCCATCTTAGTTTAAGCTCTATCTACTTATCGGAAAAAAGTATCCACCTCGATTGAGCATATACGTTTTTTTTTTTTTTTTAATTTTAAAAATGTATGCGCATCTTGGTGTTTCCATTCAGTTTTTTTTATGCAATATCCTAAAATATGCATAAAAATAGGTGGATGGAAACAGCTAATGTTGTTTTGGACCCCACTGAAATCAGTTTAACATTCTTTAAATATGTTTTGTTTTGAAGAAGAAGTAAAGTAATTCAGGTTTGATTACATGATTAGGGTGAGTAAATGATGACAGAATTCAGTTTTCATTTTTGGGTGAACTGTTCCTTAAAATATTAAGGAAAATAGCCGTTCAGACTGTCTATCCAAATTTTTTTTTTGTGCATATACGAATGAAATTCAATCTGATTTAGCAAGTGTGAAAGGCAAAAAATCACAATTTTTTACAAAATTCATTTCGAGCTACATTATGTGGTTTTGAAATCCTAGTCAAATCGCATTTCTGGAAATCCGTTTCTAGTCTGACCGCTCCTGATCGTATTTCACATGGTTTGTGTGTCTTTCTCTTGCGACATAAAACAAACATCAGATGTTGTTATAGGAGACATGTTGAAAGTCTGTGCAGAAACAAGTTTGTTTTGTTGCAAAGTGCAGAAAGAGCAGAAAATTACAATATAAAGGAGATCACAAACGACAGCACAAATTAATAGCACACATACCAGCCTTCTACGTTTTGCTGTTGCCTGATAAGACACAGTAGTCCAGTGTGGTGGCTACACATTGACATGTTGTAAACTAATGCCTGGTTCAGATTACACAATTTTAGCCCCGATTTTGGCATGATTCATTTGACGTAGGGTGTCGTGGGGATTTGTAAACGACAGCGGCCGCCGGACGAACAGATTTGATCGTATCATCTCGTACAGTGTCATAGTGGGCAACAACATCGTGTCTGTGATGCTTCACGACATTACGACAAAAAGACTAGCATGTTTCATTTTTTTAACAGTCGTCCGAGGACGGTTCCGTCACATGTATGAGGTTGACCAACTTTTCTGTACACAACTTTCAAAAAATGGCGAAAAATATATAAGAAAACAATATTTTACCTCAAGTTCTCTTTGGAGGATTGACAGCCCATACTGTCCTCTTCGCGCAATCCAGGAACGTGTCCATTGTCGGGTTTTCTTTCTTTTTTGTTTACATTCGTGTTCGGAAGTCACTTGCTACTAGTTTTGCCCTCTTAATGACATCACAAAGTGTAGTCTGAAATGTGTCTTGTCCACGACACGACAAGATTTTAGGAGTCAAAATCTCGTAATCTGACACAGTGACTAGCGTAACAGACAAAACAAATTTTGTAATCTGAACCAGGCATAGGACAACATCTGTATTGCAAACCCCCTCTCCATATTGTGGTTGTTTTACCAATGCTCACTGCCATAAACCAATGCAGATATTCCAGAAAAGGAAAGAGCGGCATGGGACACACAAATCGGATCTCTACAGTTATGATTCACAGTCTGGACAGTCAAAATTTAGAGCAGATTCCAATCGAATACAAATAATCGGATTTGGACTGACAGTGTAAACCGTAGCTTAAGTGTATGAAGTCAATTTCGTACATCACCACTCAGTCTTATGCATGAGCCGGCAACTTCTAGTCCAAAACCAACTGATGTAATAATAATAATTGTGTTTCATGATGATGGCATATTCTGTTTTATGTGTAGATTTGAGCTTATCACTCAGTCCTGTGTGTCCCTCCAGAAGTCTGGCTGATAATGGACATGGTGATGCATAGGTCACAGGGTTTGCATTTTGAATAGTGATGGATGTTGGTAACTGTGCACGCAGCGGAGCTGAAGTAATTCTCAGCAGAAAGATTGTAAGGTGGGTCTATCTGGAATGATTCAGTTCAGACGCGTACAGCTGTGAACCAGGTGTCATGATGTCTCTTTTTATATCGCTCTGTCAGTTAGTCAGTCATGCACGTAAGCAGATAAACATCTTTCGAGAGGGTAGTTTGCAGCTTCTTGGCTATTGGCTAAGAGATGATGTTGCCATGGAAACTGATGTGCTAGTTGTTGCTGGGCTTCAGATGGGAGCCAGTGCTGGAAGCGATCCCTCTCCTGAGTTTTGGCCGGAGTGTGCTTGACTGCTCTGACACTCCGCTTATTAACATCAACCTCTCGCCAATAAACCACTTCCACCTGCATCAGTGGAGGATGGATATTTCTGTCTCTGTCTCTTTTTTATACATCATGATCATCCCTATCAGACAATTTTATTTCAACTTTAGAACTCTATAAATATAGTAATCAAGTTTGTTTCCATGTGAATCCCAAAACATTCAATGGGGTCAGTAAGATTTTTGAAATATATGGTGACTTTCTTTTTTTTTTTTTTTTTGTAATGTTTTTTTTTTTTTAAAGAAGTATCTTATGCCTACCAAGGCTGCATTTATTTAGTCACAAATGCAGTAAAAACACAAATGTTTTAAAATATAATTGCAATTTAAAATAACAAGCTTGAGTTTTTGATAGCAAAGCTGGATCATTAATCTAGTGTTCAGTGTCACATGATCCCCCAGAAATCAATGCCGATTTGGTACCTAAGAAATATTTCTTATTGTTGAAAACAGTTGCGTTCGCATGTTCATATTATATTATTAATTATATTATGATGGATAAAAAGTGCCTTGTGGAGACTTGTGATATGAGTGAAACTGTTAAATCAGATTTGAATGGTTGAAACACATTTTGAACTGAAAATGATTGACTTGATCAGCTGTTTAGGGATGGCTTGACATATTCTGTGGTCAGAATGGTTTAAAATGGATAAGGAAGCTGAGGGCTGTGCTGTCATTCAGGAGTTTGAAGTTCTGGGTATGTTTGCCCGACAACAATGCACTTAAAACGGAAAGGTTTTTCCTTCAGGGTTTTTCCATGTAGAGACAACAGCACTGTCAAAAAGATAACTGTTGACACCGAACCGCCAAACGACTATAAATGCTGTATTATGCATGCCAGGCCAGTAGTTGGCGATGTCACTTTGTAAAAAAACTATGCACATGTAGACTGAACATGTAGCGCTCATAGCATCTCCGTTTTAACAAGACGAATAACGGTAATGTTTTCAAAAAGTTTTCAAAAGGTTGCGTTTTCAGGCCCCGAAAACGCTGTTGTCGTGTAAATGAACAGCCAAAATGTAAAAAAAAAGTTTTCTGTTTGTAGTTGAAAACTGTGTTGTGGGAGCGGTGTGTTTGTAAGAATGGGAGGGCCACTGGTGTTTTGACTGCAGCTCTTGGTTGTCTCCCGCACACTTCCTCTCTCCCTCTCTTAGGCTCACAAGAGGAACTCACTGTCAAGCTCAGTGACCACATCTGCTGTAATGCACAAACCCGGAGCAGTTAAACAGCAGTTTAAGCACATTGTTTCTCTTAGAGTTGTCTGTCTAGTGAACAGAACTTTTATGATCCTCCCTTTCTGTTAATTCATAATTCTTAGCACAGGAGTGTTGACATATAGCCTGGGTTTCCCCACGCTGCCTTGCCTCAGCGCAATTTTATTCACACTGCTAGGCAGCCTGGACACCATGAACCAAATTTTCGCCTGAGATAGGGAACCAATCACAGAACGTAGAGGGAGCAGCAAGACGATGATGATGTATAAGCAACACACAGAAGCAGTTTGTTTATATCTATGGAATGGATCCATCTTGGCAGCTGACCCGAAGTTACCTTTTGATACAGCCTTTGTCTATACATAAATCTCTAACGTCTGACCCATCGTCTTCTTCCTCGTCTAATTTCTCTACGTCATCTGGTATCATTGAACCGATTGGCTATGAGCTTACGTACAGGCGCATTTGATAGACATTCATAGCACTCAATAATACGGCTCCGGGCATTCGTAAACCACGCCTCAAATACGAGAAAATGAACATGTGGTTTTCAGTAGAGCCAGACCGATATATCGGCAAGACCGATATTATCAGCCGATATTAGGCATTTTCCAAAATATCGGTATCGGCAGTTATAATGGCCGATAAATGAATATTTCAAAAATAAAATAAAAACGGATGAAAACACGCTTGAACCATGTCATGAGTGTTGGAGTTGTATAATTTGTCCACCAGAGGGCACTCTACACTGTCCCTGTTGGCAACACTCGTTGAGTTGGTCACGAGACATACATTGCTTGAATAACAATTAAAAGAGCATCACCATCAGTTCTCTTAACTCAAATAAGCATGACAAAATTTGAGACTATCGTGTCCAGTTTTGCTGCTGTTAAATAAGCCGAGAGTGAAGTGGAATTAGCTCAGTAATAGTTACGTTACGTTGTTACAGTGTAGTTGACTGACTGTCCTTTTTAACTTTTGACAATGTGACTGAAGTATTTCTTTAATAGCGCGTGATAGTTATAGCAATGAGTCGTATCATCTCTCCTTGGCCTGTTATATTGAAAATGTATGTTTTACAATTTGCAGTATGACGTTATCCATTGCTAAATTATGGCTCATCATAGACTAGCTAACCACAAAGCTAGCTAATGCCACTATCATCAGTCTGTTCTTTTGTGACAATAAAAAAAAAGTTTCTTTAAAAATGCATTATCATATTATTTTAGTTAAAACTCATAAATAATTACAAATAACTAATGTTAGGGAAATATGTGTTAGAGAAAAATTATCAGGCCGATATATCGGAATATCGGATTTTAAAACCCCAAAATATTTGTATCGGTATCTGCCTTCAAAATCCTTTATCAGTTGGGCTCTAGTTTTCAGACCACGTATCATTCTCAATGATGCGTGGTCTGGGCGTCAGCCAGGCTAGTTGACATATACAGTGAAGTCCAAACATCTTCGTAAGACGAGTCCCCATAGAAAATTTGGGATTCAGAATTTAAAAAAACAGATTTTTCACAAATATTCTCATAAATCTTTCTGCATATTTTGAATCCCTATTTTTATCAAGGAAATGCTAATGATTGTCTCTCTCTCTCTCTTTCTGTCAGGTTTTGGTCCATATGAGGCCACTGTCTTGCAGATGAGCCATCAGTGGGGGCTGTCGTGTCGCAGACCCAGATAGTGAGCTGGCGGCTGCGCCCAGGCCCCGCCCCCTCCCAGCATGCCCAACGCTGTTCGCGCGGGGAGTCTGAAAGACCCCGAGATCTCAGATCTCTTTTTTAAAGAAGACCCTGAAAAACTATTCTCAGACCTGAGGGAGATCGGTCATGGCAGCTTCGGTGCTGTATACTTTGTGAGTACTTTTGCATCTCCCTAAAAATGGCTTTTAAACTCTGTTGGCTTATTTTAGGTTGTGAGGAAACAGTCAATCACTCTTCTACCGAATTTTGTGTTTATTTATTTTTACAGGCACGGGATGTGCGGACCTCAGAGGTGGTGGCCATCAAGAAAATGTCATACAGTGGAAAACAGTCTAATGAGGTGAAAATAAATACTATTTATAATGCTATTATAAAATTCTGTGCTGAGTTAAGAGAGATTACACATGATTGTGTATCCCTCTAGACTCAGAGCTCTGATGCACACTGTATTTTTCTATTCACGAGTAGACGTGTTAAAGGTTTAATGAGGTTGTAAATTAAATAAAAATGGAAAAACTTAAATTAAAAAAAAATAAAAAACTTAGAAGTGTTGCCCTGGCAATAAAAATAAAATAAAATAAGTGCAAGATGAAGGACTAAAATTAATAAACTGACATAAATAAAAAAATAATGATTAATAGAATTAATACAATGACAAAAGAACATAACAAAATTACTAAAATTACTCAATTTAAATCTAATTCAAAACATGAATAAATACTATTATAATTGCCAGGGCAACACTTCTAAGTTGTTGGGGTTTTTTTTAAGTTTAAGTTATATATATATTAACACTGGAGGACTGAAACTTATGGCTCAAAGAGGACACTTGTAGACAGAAAACAAAAAGAAAATGATCCAATCACTGTTTATCTGAATCCTATCTTTTTATAAAAAGACAGGAATAAATCATTTTCTTTTTATTTGATGTCACATCATGTCATGTCTTTTTAACCTACACTTCTAATCAGGGTAAAAAAATCTATATTGCTCCTGCTGCCCAGAAAGGCATTTTCCTTGCATAAGTACTGTATATGAAGGTCTAATTGCATTGTGTTGTTTCATATGAATTGATTAATTGGCAAAACTGATTACTTTCTAATCTAGTCTCATCTTTTTTCCAGAAATGGCAAGATATAATAAAGGAGGTGAAATTCCTTC